>OU343219.1:68214113-68255023 GCA_910596185.1 Chrysanthemum makinoi | reverse complement strand
TTGAACCAAAGTGTCTCGTTGCTTGATGTATCGGATTGTTTAAGGCCCATAAAGGGCATTCCAGTATATCACAATCATCCATTTCCTTTTTTGCCAAATTTGGACCATTCTACTATGGAGAAAGATCCAAAGATGTGTTATTTTCCTTCATCTTCCGCTTCAACTTCACCTTATTTTGGCGCTAGTGGAGGTCACATGCCCTTTTTAAACCCTGGCCTAAATGGTCCCTCTTCCTCAAATTATCGTCCGCCTAGAGGATGTGGTAGTGGTGGTGGGACACGTTTTAACGGGTTATCTTCATCGTACGCGCACCACCACTACTACCACAACCATAACCAGTATGGTGGAGGAGGACCCGCATCTCATGAAGTTTCACATGGTTTAATGAGATCAAGATTTTTACCTAAACTTCCGACTAAACGGAGTATGAGAGCACCTAGGATGCGATGGACAAGCACGCTTCACTCCCGCTTTGTTCATGCCGTTGAGCTTCTTGGAGGCCATGAAAGTAATTTATAAAACCATACCTAATTTATTTATTAATCATTTTTTTTAGGTTTGGCCTCATAAAATGTATGCAAAATGAGGTAAATTAATGTTACGAAATTTGTATAGGGGCAACACCAAAGTCTGTTTTGGAGCTAATGGATGTCAAAGATCTCACCCTAGCTCATGTCAAGAGTCATTTACAGGTACACAAAAAACACACAGAGTAATTACACATTTAAAAAAACACACACACACACATAAAAAGTTAAGTTTCTCTCTCCGAAGAAACCTCCGGCACAGTCGCCGATGTGTGCAGTTTTAATGACTGAATTGGAAGAACAGTAGTAAGTCAGAGAGTACTGATGATAAGAGACAAAAGTAAGTCATGATTATTCAATAATAATAAAAACCTGCTAAGCTAGCTGCTAGATAGCTACCTCATGTTATTCAAACATCAGCCTCGTGATTAATGACACAAATCCAATTACTTTGTTTTGTATGACTCACAAGCATTCAACATAAACACACTTTTTTTTTTAGGGATTGTCTAACCAGTGCCCTTAGGGCACTGGTTAAGAAGGCGACCCACAAAAGGTAAAAAATAATTTAAAAACTTAAGGACCACACTTTTTCAATAAAAAATATTTTTTCGGACTTTTGTAGGTCCCCTCTTTTAACCAGTGCCTGTGCACTGTTAGACATCCCTTTTTTTATTTGGGAGATGATTTGTACACTCTCAAAAGTTATTGGTACACTCAAATTAATAGTATTTAGACATTTATACCTTCACTGTTATACTTACATTTTCACCCCTGTGAGGGTATAAATGTCCAAACACAATTATTTTGAGTGTGCCGATCATTTTTTAGAATGCACAAATCAACTACTGTGTTTTCTTCATTTTTATTTTATTTTATTTTATTTTTTTTATTTTTTTTAATATGCCTTTAATTTTTAGTTTTGCTTACCCATTTTGCAGATGTATAGAACTGTAAAAACAACTGACAAACCTGCAGCTTCCTCAGGTAATTTCATGGAATTTAATTTAAAAAAAAAAATCCCTATTTGTTTTGTAATTTAAAATGGCCAAGAAACATATCGACATCATAATACCAATTTGAAAAAGAGTTTTCTAAGAAACAAATTGATATAATGTTTGTTCTAATTTATTCTTGTCCATGTCTTTTAAAAGATACAAAAATTATTGATTGTAGGCCAATCTGATGGATCTGGAGAAGACGATGTCTCGACCATTGGAAGTGGAGGAGTACGTCGTTTTGTGGATCAACGAGGGTCAGCCGATCAGCAAGAATCTGATTACCCTAATTTTTCCGCTAACACGACTTCCACCGCGACTCTTTGGAGCAATTCTTCAAGGTACTAATTTTTGGATGCTTGTGTTAATAATGATGGGCTAATTATAAAGATTGCATTACTTTTCACTTTTTTGAATGATATCTTCTACTAGAAAATGGCAAAACAAGTGTACGATTTCACCACTTTTTAAGCATAAAAGTGTTATTATGGCAGCTTTAGTATGCTTTTATATTTTCATAGATTTTTCTTTACAAGAAGATTTCACCTGGGATTGAGATGGGAGTAGAACCTTAAGAAAGGAAATTAAAGCGAATGTTAGCACGCAACTTTAAAATAGGTTTAGCAGAAACTAAAGCAATCAACTTTTTCTTTTTCTTTTTAGAATTTACTATGCTATAGCCTATAGAAGTACTATTTATATTTGGTACTAAACATTATATAACTTACATTAAGTATTCATTAAGTGCTCTCTTTTTCTCTTGTTTTCAACCCTTATGCATGTGTGCAGGGAATCAATATTTAAACATGATAGTATATACCGATGATGTCAATCGTGCTCCTTAAGAGCATTACAATGTTAAGTTCAACCACAATATACTGGCATGAAAAAGTACAAAAAGACTAAAGTAAATACGTTTGTAGTATACTCCCTCCGTCCCAAAATTATAGTCCCCTTTCTATTTTTTCGGTATTTCTTTTACCACTTTGACCTTAAGTATTTTTTTTTGTGTTATATAATATTTGATGCAAAATATATGAATGGATTGAGTTTTTAATGTATTTTCATTTGGTATAATTTTTGTCAACTATTGTATAACATAAACGAAAATATTTATGGTCAAAGTTGAAAGAGAAAGACCAAAAAAGTCAAACGGGGACTATAATTTTGGGACGGAGGTAGTATATCTTAATGGGTTAGAAATGGTACTACCTCCGTCCCATAATAATTGTCCACTTTGACTTTTTCAAGTCTTTTTTATTCAATTTTGACCATAAATATTTTTATTTGTATAATATAATACTTGATGAAAAATATATAAATAGATTGGGTTTTAAATGTATTTTTATTTTGTATAATTTTCATCAAGTATTATATAACACAAATAAAAATATAAATGGTAAAAGTTAAACAAGAAAGACTGATAAATAGTAAAAGTGGACAATTATTATGGGACGGAGGTAGTACTATATATATTATTGATTGACCTGTCATACACGTACAATTTATGCAACAAATCAACGACCATCTTTTATTTCTTGTTTGATTTTTTCTTTTCATCTTTCAGTTTCTCTCTCTTAATGTATGCTTTACACAAGTTGGTAACTTTCTTGTTTAAGATATACTAGTTATCAAAGTTACAATAATAGTTGGAGCGTGTGCCTGTGTGTTAATTTTGGTGCAATGTCGATCTACTTTGAAGTGACATATGAATACCTAGTTCATCACGGATGATTTGCAACCAATGGTGGATGCTCTAAAACAAATATAATACATAAATAAATAAATAAAATTATAAATTAATAAATAAAATAAAAGGTTAATAACCTATTAAAGCATCATACTTGTCACAAAAAGCAGTTTGACGTAGCGAACAAAAAAAATAGCCCTTTTGGCTACTAAACTTAAATTCTTGTCTTCCTTTGAGTATTATGACCATTTTACCCTTCCAAATTACAGAAATGGTCCCTGTGAGTTTGTGAAAATTGCATCCATCGTCCCTAGGCTAAATTACAAAAATAGCCCCTGTCGTTTGAAAAAATTGCGTCGATAGTCCAAGTAATTAAATCATGTTATCTTAAAAAAAGTTAAGCTAGCTTGCTCAACCCATCGCTTTACATTATAAATCAACTTCATACATTGGAATAAGATAGTCAAACTGCTCAACCATGCACATTAAGCTAGCTTGCTCAACCCACTTATTGTCTCCGGTTTCAAATAAGATAGTCAAACTGCTTTACATTATAAATCAACTTCATTGGCAATAAATCAATCAACCCACTGTCTCACCATTAAACCAATTGTCTCACCATTAAACCAATTCTAAGAATACATAAACCAATTCAACACCACCATACATTGGAATAATTGAATCCAAATAAAAGGGAAAATAAAATCAAATTACTTTCCCCATAACAAAAGAAAATCAAATTACTGTAAAATCAAAAGCTCGAGTGGGGTTAGAACCGAACCAAAGAAAATCAAATTACTTGTGGTGTTCTTGAGATCAATACAAATTGAAACCTAAATCGTACTCTATTCAATACCAATTACAAAACCCCTCTATCAATTTAAGAAAACCCTAACCATTCGAAACCCTAATTTTTTATTTGTGCTCATGTGTGAAAGTGATAAAACCTGTAAACTGAGTTCCTATTTGTACGAGTAATCTTGGAAGGAAGAGTATAGGCTTTCTGGTCTTGATTAGAGCATCACCATCTCTTCTTGGTTCGCGTCAACATCCATAACCACTACCAAGAGCACCCCGTGATGATCTATGGTGTTAGGAGGCCACTTGGGTAAAGTGATGGATCGTTTTTTTTTTTTGTTTTGTTTAGATCGGTGTGGGTGATGAAACAAACTGGTTTTCGTGTTGGGCGCGTGTGGTGGTGGATCGGGTAGAGGGAGTGGAGAGGATTGTTTTGGTGTAGGTGGTGAGGGTGGTGGCCGGTGGTGAAGCGACGGCGGGTGGTTTTCCGTCCGGTGGCTAAGGTGAGGGAGAAGGGAGAAAGATTAATGGGTTAATACTCTAAGAATGAGTTAAAAATATTAATGGGTTATTTATATACTTGGGGATAAAGAATACAATTTTTATAAATTCAAGGGTAAAATAGTCATTACAATTTTGTATTTTGGAATTATTACTCAAAGGAAGACAAGAATTTAAGTTTAGTAGCCAAAAGGGCTATTTTTTTTGTTCGCTACGTCAAACTGCTTTTTGTGACAAGTATAATGCTTTAATAGGTTATTAACCCTAAAATAAACAAATAAAGAATGAAAAGTATGGATTTCGTTAGCTTTTAGGCATACAAACCTTTGCATCGTTTAATAAATCTTTAACTTCTAGCATTTTTAGTGAAGTAGTTGTTAGTTATGATTTTATGGTTGCAAGTTGATTGGTTAAGAATAAAAAGTACTTTCAATAGATCAATTATTTTCATGCCAGCAGAAATAAATATCTTTTTCAAAAAAAAGGCTTAACAGTCCAGCAAATTGCTGAAGCATAAGCCAAAATTTAATACAACGCTGCAAGGTGGATATAATATATATCAATGATAGCTGTTGTTTTGAGGAAGTAGATTGGTTATAGTTCTATATCATCCGTTGAATACAACTTTCCTAACTGAACAAATGTATAGCATGCATATGTTTTTCACTAAAAAAAAACTTCAAATGTAGCAAGACGCCTTGGCATCAAAAATATAGTAGACAGTTTAAGTCTGACCTGAGAGAATATGTGTTAAATGTGTGGGTGACTTTGTTTTTTAAAAGTATATATAAATTGAAATACTAGAAGGTACATTTAATTTTCTTTGCAATGGGAGATGTAGCTAGCAAGTGATGGCAAAAAAAAGAAAACAATTAAAGTGAGACTTTCCACAAGATTTCGCTGTTAACAATTCTTGGAAGTACCCGGGCTAGGTTGCATGAGTTGTTGGCTAGATATGTACACATGGTTATATATTTCCCATAGTAAAAAACAATGTGGCAAAGGTTTGTTTCGATGTTGTCATTCACACGCCATTTTGTGGAGATTTCAAACCGATTTGCTTTGACTCAAAACCGCCAAAGAAAGATACTCTTATTGAAAAAATTAAAGTGCTCTCGCACTCTAGGACTTTTCATAGTTGCTAGTTTTGTTTTTTATAAAAATATCGACGTTCAAATAAAAACTTAGATTTCAATGGTTCAAGCCCTATCCAGGGTGTCCTAAGTGATACTCCGGATTTTCTAGTATATCAAAGAGTCATAAATAATTTAATGATGCTACAAAATTTCAACTCGATCATCAGGTATGATTTCCGGATTTTCTAGAGCATTAACTAATGTTAAGTTTTCTAAGTACTTTAATGACTCCATAAACTTGTCCTCAAGCATTGCAGAGTCCGTTTTACCAAAATCTTTTTCTTGAGATAATCCAATTGTGGTTCTAACATTTCCAGGACGTGTTTCTGTTAGAACCATATGAACATAGATGTATGAGTGATTGAGTGAGATGTCTGAAACATGTATCACCTAGGCTACAGCAATGTGATGTAGTTGATGTCGGTACATAGTATTCGTGCACTTCATAATAGCGACCATGTAAATCATTGATGCCCCAAAAAACCCACATCATATGTATAGCAAAATCAGTATGGCCCTTTTTTGACTTGTGTTATACAATATACATTATTGAAATCTGATTTTGAGATCTAATTTCAGCAATAGGGAGGGGTGGCTACCGACAAACAGTGACGTAAATGACATGAGACCCTCGCCTACCTTGTTACCACAACGGAGTGCCAGCCTTCCAATCGAGGTATGAAACATCGCAATTATAACAGGCGAAAGAACAACTCATATTTCTATGTTATGCTCCTCTTCTTGCATTTCAAACTATGCATGTAAACACTTAAAATAAAAAAAATTCAACATAGAAAAATGACCTAATCGTCTTACATGATCAACACTATAGTTTTTCAATTTGGATATTAAAAGCTTACTTCTTCAGTGCAAACAAGTTTTCATTAACGTAGTGTAGAAAAGGTCATTTGACCATTTCATAAATCTAAAGAGAAAGAGGAAATGTAGCTCCCACCTTACTTTCAGCATAGATATTTTAAAATGTGTTTAGATGTATAAAACTAACTAGTTTATTACAAATCAAAATCACTTTGAAGCAAAAATAAGCTTGCGGCTGTGTGCATGAGGAATGATATGTAAAACTAATAATATTACTACACGCAAATATTAATTTGAAACTCTTGCATGTAATCTCAAGTTCTCCATCAAATAACATATCTAACTAGCACGTCATAACATACATGTTTGCAGGAATGCGACCCTTCAAGACCGAAGAGCTGCTTAGGATCCAGCCTGGATCATAAAAAACCAAGCTTAGAATTCACCTTGGGCAGACCAGATTGGCTTCAAAAAGAGCGAAACTAATGTTCCCTATTAATTCTTATCTCTACTTTCATTTGAAATTTGAGCTAGTGCTTCAGTTTTTCCTCGTAATTAAGGGACCATAGAAGCCTGAATTATATGCAACAGAAGTTCTAAACGAAAGAACAAGATGAAGAAAAAGCAGAAGAAGGTTTTAGACGCTATGTTTTCTAATAATTAAAAAATATGTTCGCTAGCTAGTCTCTCATGATATAGCAGCCCTGCTTCTTTATTTTCTTCTCTCTTGGTTTCTTTTGATTTTGTAGTATTCATTTATTTTTCAAAGATTTTTTGTTCTACCTTTCATGTCTCTTTTGTCATAGGGAGGAGATCATTTGCAGGGGACTATATCATGTTGCAATCAGTATTTATCGAATTGAAGGTTATATATTTTTACTAGATAAATCAGGAAATTGCCTTCTAACCATCATAGTTGAACAATGTGTCACTTTTATAAAACGCCCACCGTAGTGGTTGCCCTTCATTCCATTTTAACCTCCAATGTTGTATGTATAAGTTCATCGTGTGTATTAAATGCTTTTGCGCAGAATAAGATAAAAGAAAAAGTATGGATATTTATCTAGAACGAAAATATATGATAATATTTATGCAAAAAGAAAGAAAGAGCTAATTATAGCAAGAATACAATCAAAGAACACTCTCAAAAAAAAAAAAAAAGTTAACACCAGCCAAGAGCATCCGGGATCCATCAATGGTTACGCCAAGAGGGACATTAAGAAAACTAGAACGTATCCACCTGTTGTATTTTTCTAGTAGCTAGGTAACTGTATGGCTGATAATTGAATTTAATGCCCAGGATTATTTGTTGATCTAGTAAAGCGTGTTTGTAGAGAGGTGAAGGGACAGTTGAGATTAAAGAGAGCTTCAGAAGTACCCCTGGTTGCAGAGAATAGTTTAGAAGGTAATAATTATAGGTACATATATATTGGTTAACCCTAATCAGAAAACTTAAAGGAAATATATAAATTATGGGATAGACTCCAATTATTGGCCACTAGTTCATAAAACCCAATAAGACTTCCCTTAATTATAGGTTACCTAATACTCCTTTACAAAAATGTTGTAGAAATCTCAACAATTAGTTCAGATCACCACTTTATCCAATTTTCTTTTTACTATCATTTCAATATAATGTCCCTGAAGATGGATACGCAGGTCAATACTCAATGATATCAAGCTTGCTCTACATATTGAACTTGTTATCGAAAGAGACTTGGTGATCGAGTATATCTGTATGACAATTCCAAAGACTTACCTTCCATTTTTTTCAAATAAATGTGCACCGTTGACCCTCGTCATGTCCACACGAGAAACAGTAACTTTGGGGAACCACCAGGATTTTATAATGGTTATTTTCAATTGAGAAAAAAAATGAAGAATGATTTATCACTGTATGTGACCTTACCACAATTGAGAATTATCAAGAGAAATAATACACAGGAAGGTTGTAGACTTATAGTGATAATTTTCACAACGAATAGCAGATAATATGATTAGAAATCCATGAAGAAAAAGAAATTGTGGTGAAAAAATTTGTGAATTATTTTTGGCCATCTCGGATGTTAAATATTGTTCAAATCTGTATATTTTGGGTATTGATATCAATGAGATTATGGTGAGAAAAATCTGAAATGTTAGAAATTATCTTGTCTGGCTCGATAATTGGATCAAAGGTTGCTGGCCTTTATAAGACCGATTCCCCCATTTGTACGCTCTTGAGCACCTCCTCTAATGGAACTACAATAATCCAGTCAATTACTCACGAACCAAATTTGTAGGTAAACGACATAATTTTGTGGGAAATTGGCTAATACACACGGATTACCCACAAACCTATATGAATGGGTATAACCTCCGAGGCTAATTTCGTACCCACCACATTTTCAAGCGGTGGCTTAGTCAACTCGTGACTCTTCGAGTGGTTGATTTTGTCTAGTGCGTGGGTAAATATTTTTTGGGTTTTAATAAGATACCACGAAAATGCCCATATATGTAATCATGGCTAATCCATGGGTAAAATTTCTTATGAAGATAACCGTGTGTAAATTAATTGGAAATTTATTGTTTGTCCACAATAATCCGTGGTAAATTACCCAGCATATGGCCATGCTTAAAAATCTTGGGTGAATCGAATGCTTAAATTAATCATGATTGATTTTTTTTATAGTAATAGGTCGCTAATTGTTTAAACCATAACATGGGTAAATTTTTGGTAAAATTTACATGATTTTGATAAATATTACTATCAAAATACTACAAACATACAAATATATGGAAGATATCCTCCAAAGCCTCCAAGTAAAGAGATCAACAGCGGTTTCTATGGTGGCCAAAAGATGGAACTTGACTTGGATAAGTGATAAATTGGTGGCTGCACTTTTGGTGTAGGAGTATTGTGGTAGTCTTATGGGTTAAAAGGGTAATTGGGCGAATGGGATTTGCATAACAGTTGTTAATTCTTTATGTTGCAGTGGGTCTGAGTTGTCTTGGAATCTTGCTTAAGTGTTTTTTTGAGCTTCAATGTCTGTTATGGCAATTCTTAATGGAGTGTTTCGATTTAAGCTGTTTATCCAAAAAATAATTGCAGGCCTCTACAGAATGACAGTCCTTGTACCTTGGAGTCTCTTTGGTATGATTGTACCTATATGCACTACTACAAAAATGGCCATAGAGCCCGGTTAAAAAGTACCATAGAGCCCGGTTTTGGCTACGGGCACAAAAGGGCTCTATTAAAAACCAAATAGAGCCCGTTAGAAAACGGGTCTATTCCCAGTTATAGAGCCCGGTTTTCTCTTACCAAACATGGCTCTATGTGAAAAACAAAATTAAAAAAAATATATATTTTTTTTTTGGAAGAAATCAGCCACTAGATCAAATTTTGAATAGCAAAAACAACCCAGTATCATTATTCCTAACTTTCATCTATTACAAGATATCCTAGCTATCAAATCTTCATATTTACTTCTATCTAAAGTCCAGCCTTCAAACCGCGACCGCGACCCATCTTGCTCTTGAGCTTTCGTTCTACCCGACTCATTATATATAGATGCTGCATATATAACAAGTATGGATTAGAACAAGTGAAATAACAAAAAACAGAGTTATAATTCAAAATGTTTACCAGGAACATTTCAACTGTTTATTGCTCCTTAATTAGTTGATTGCTGCCTAAACATACTATATATCTCAAGGCTATTGCAACTAAAAACTTGAAGCTACTGTATGAAATATATGAGTATATTAAATTTCTAGTTCCTAATAGCTGCTTTGAAGGCTAGGGTTTACAAGATCTGTTTCTCTATTCGCCCTTATTGGAAAGGTCATAAAATAGTCAGATCTTTTCCTATGACTAAGTGCCCAGTCAAATGTTTGACGCAATATTCATGCAGTAGGAGAGCTAAAATGTAACCTTTCATAGCTTTAAATTGTTCTTTGAGGCCAATGTGCTCGGGTGACACCTTGAGCTTCTTCTTGGTACCTGCACATACCAGCAAGTAGAAGAGAAAACAAAAAGAAAAAGTGAGTGATAATAAAAGAAGCAACTTGATGAAGGAACGCAAGTAACCAATTGCTGTTGATACAGCGACTGATTGCACTCTATCATACTATATGTCTAGAGATTGGGATTCAGTTTCACAGCTTAAAACACATCAAAAGGGAGATTAAAAACCTTCCATAGACTGGAGTGCTCCCAACTTGACCTCCAAGTCTTCTTTCATACCTGCACACAGCGACACAAACGACTTTGTCAATAGTTAATGCTACCCCCCTTAAAAAAAATAATGAATGCCACAAAAACGTTGTTCTAATGAGCAAACAGAAATAAGTCTATCTTGAACAAGGCCTCTGATGAATACA
Source organism: Chrysanthemum makinoi (assembly GCA_910596185.1). Classification (NCBI taxonomy): domain Eukaryota; kingdom Viridiplantae; phylum Streptophyta; class Magnoliopsida; order Asterales; family Asteraceae; genus Chrysanthemum; species Chrysanthemum makinoi. The sequence continues at coordinate 68,244,192 of OU343219.1, read as the reverse complement.
GAAAATTTGATTAACAATAATAGCTATAGAGGTGAAAGTCGTAAATAATACACATGGTAACACATAGAAAACAAACCTTTCAAAGTATTGTATTTGTGTTTTAGACTTATCAAGTGAGGCAACTTTGTTGATATCTTACCTGCATGCAAGGTAACGCGACTACAACATTAAGAGAAAAATGAGTTATACTGCAACACCCCAAACAAATATTAATAACATACCACTTGGTCGATGATCAGTAAGGATGAACTTGACTAGATATCCCCTACCATCAACAGGATCGCAAGCAACTGTGGCTTCATATACTGGATACAACTAAAAATTGGAGTATGCTAAAAATTGCTAGTTTATAATAGACCATTGGTTCAACTGTATGAAACTAAAAGTTTGACTATTATTATTGTTTCGTTTTTTTCTTCTATACATGAAGGCTAATGCATTATAGCTTAAAAACCATAAGCCTGCTTAAGAAATCAAATAGCTTTGAGCCGTAACTTATTTTATGGGCAAAGTAAAACAAAGAAACCCGATTGACCCGAATCACCCGACCCGAAATAACCCGACCCAATAACAACCCGAACCCGAAGTAGTAGTTTAAGTGTATAGTTAAGAAAATAAACAGAACCTTCTTGAGATCTGACACGATAAAGTGTCATATTTCCACTGTATTTATATCTTGTGTGACTACTATGTTCAGGATGTTATATTTTCTCTCTTTTTGGGTATTGATTTTCTGGATTTGGGAGTCATAATTGGAAGCCTAACATTTCATGAAACATTCCAAAAGTTACAGCTACTATAGAACTTTACAGTAGTTAGTGATTTTGTACAAAGGATGGTCTTGTGTGTCTATTTACTGCCTAATAATTGTTTGATAGAAACAATTAATAATCTTAGAGATTCTAAAACCGTCTGTTAATACTGCCATAAGAAAAGAAGGCTAATAGGATGTACGACTCGTGATGCTCTTTATTGAGTGGAGGTCATGAGACGAAACTATATGCAGTGGATGTCGATAACCGTATTTGGACAGTGAGACATTTTTTCTTACTATGAAATCTTGTACAATATCTCTTAGCTAAGAGCAAGGTGTTTCATTGAGTAAACAATTGGACCAAACATGAGCTAAAGAAGTTACACAAAATATTAGAACTGGAGACTGTATCAACAGTAATTAAACTGAAAACCAGGATTGTAAAGTAAATTTTTTTGATACAGGATTACCTTTCAAGAATTACTGGTTTGGTTTAGAGTTAGAAGTAGTAGTTTAAGTGTATAGTTTACAACTTAATGGACGTATACAAGTTAAGAAAATAAACAGAGCTTACATAGAATGCTAGTACTACTCATGAAGTGAAACCAGCTGGGAGATTTATAGCAGCACTAAAGAATCTGTGGTAGCATCTGTTCTTTGAAATCAATCCGGACCGTAGATGAAAAAACACGCTATAAGAAAAAAATCAAATATACACCTTTGTATGAATGCTGATGTGTCACTTCATAAACGACATCACTAGCACGGAAATCACACATTGTACTTTCGTTATTGAAGTATTTATTACGCTAGGAACAAATCAACAATTTTTTCAAGACAAGTCCATGATTTTGCCACATTTACAGCCACAAAATCATGTTATGAATTACAATCAGTAAATAGAGAGAAAAAAAAAGGAGGATTACATGGTTTGTGCCTTTGTGGTAACAAGAAGCCACTTGCCGCTCCTCAAAACAAGCCTTAAAAACACATAAAAATCATACCAATGAGAAAACAAAAAGAGTATGACACTTTTGGATGTAACAGCCTTCATTAATAACAACAAACATATTAAAGCGTTCAAACTGCATTTTCCTTGTGGAAGAATGGCAGATAACAAATCATGTGGTAATTAAACAACAACTTTAATCAATTAATTTAAAATAAATACTTTAAGTAACAGGAATGTGTTTCTAAACTCAGACAACATCAATTAACTCTCTTCAATTAGATCTAAGATTAACACTAAGTTTCAATTAAGCCTCAAGGTAACAATATAGCAATATACATATACATACCTAGATTAAGTGTACAACTAAACCTCAAAATAAAACATACATTAACCCAAAAATTAACAAATATAATAAGCCTAAATTCAACACATACATACCTAATCCCAAGTTTCAATTAAAAAATTAAAAGACCAACATGGAGGGGATATGACTCACCATTACCGGTGGCGGTGGTGTTATGGGTGAAGGGAGGAACGCTGGTAGATGTGGTAGCTAGCGATGGGATGGTGAAAGGAGAGAGGCATATATGGGAGAAAGAATAAACAATGGCAGTGTGTGAATTGAAAAAGTTTAATTAAACCCGCCCAATGATTTTGTGAATTGAAAAAGTTGAATTAAACCCGCCCAAAGATATAGTGCCCGGTTTTTAACTAAGAAACAGGGCTTTATTAGAGACAGGGTAATAGAGCCCGGTTATTTAAGTAGACCTAGCCATTAATAAAAAATCTGGAATGTAACAAAGAACCCTCTTTTTAAAAAAAGAGGGCTTTATTTAGGGGGCTTTATTTAACTTTTTGTAGTAGTGATGAGAACACATATGCTGCCCAAACTTGGCCTTGGGAGGAAGTTTGGTGAGATATGTTGAATCTATAGGAGTTCTAAATACAGAGAGATGTACCATAAAGTACGGTTGTGTTCTGTGAAGGGTAAAAGGGGTCTGGGTTGGTGATGTATGATGGATAGAATAGAGAGGAGTGAAAAATGATCCTTCTTGGACCATTCAATACATCACTAAAGGAGGTAATGGCTGGCTTCCCTCAAAGAGTGTGTTCCTAAATTGTTGGAATCACTCCTAAACCTAAATCAAGTGTTAGTGATTCATATGTAATAGTTAGCTTAATATGGCCTTTATGTTTGTAATTAGCCTTAGGCTTATGTAGAAGGCCCATAAGCCTAGGCCTAGTCCAATAATGAAAAGGATGGGAACTCCAAGAGTGTTGCCTCTAAACTTTCCTATAAATACTTGTAATAATCGTCACTATGAGGTTGGTTGTTCAATTTATCTCTTTCACATACCTTACGCTTAACCATTCATATTAACGTGTGTGTGTGTGTTTGGATATTGTTCAACCGATCTTCTCTATCTCTTCTCTTGTGCTTGTGTTGTAAAACTAGTGACCTAACAGTGGTATCAATCGCCAAATAGTTGGGTGAACGTATTGTTCTTGAAGTGGGTTTTGGTCCTACGCGTAGAACATACGGTTCGAAGTTGATACTTTGGTTCGCTTAAAAACAAATTTTTTACACTTTTTAATCTAAGATTCTTGTACTTTCAACGTTTTAAGGTGTTAAAATAACTGTTTTTGGCAAAAAGTTTCAACCTTTACGTGTGGATCATCGTTTTTGAACTTGGTTTTTTACGTGACAGCTTTCCTACGCGTAACTGTTTTAGACACTTTGGATCATCAAGTTTCACACTTTTGCGTTATTTTGGTGATATTGAAGCTATTTCATCACAAAAATATGGTTTAGAAACATCTTTGGGCCAAAGTCATCTTACGAGTAAGTCGCAGTAGCAAAACCCTAAAACTACGCTGCGAACTTGTTCCTTGGTTTGATTTTCAGCCGGAGTGGTTTACCCGTGTTTTCTTGCTTGGATAAGCCTAAAATATCGTCGACTTTGGATATCTTTTGCTGCGTGATAGTGTAAAAGATCATTTGGGGAAAACCCTAAACTTACGATAAGCATAAGCTTACGCCGAGACTCTTTACGCGATAAGATTCATCTTACGCCTAAGCCCCGCCTTACGCATAAGTTAATCCTACGCCTGTTGTTCACTACCTTCTTGTTTACGATAACTTTAGTGCTTTCTCATTACTTGCGTAAGTTAATCCTACCGTAACTATTGATGTTACGCCGCAGCTTTGGTGTTTTTACGCTTAAGTGGTACTTGGCTTTTTCGCGATTTCTACGCCCTAAGGATACTTCATCAACAACGGTTCATTCGACTACAAAGATCCATTTTATAACACAAGTTTTTCAACATGTCACAACCACCATGCTCTAACTATTTCCCTACACTTATATCAACCACAACAACAACTAAGTCCACAACATCAACAATGGAATCAACAACAAGCAATTTATCAACAACAATTTAATCAATAACATACTCTACAACTTGCGCGCCATTCCACAACCTCAAATGGTTCAACCACCACCAAGTCTTCAAGTTCAACCCTACACAAACGATTTCAATCAACATTCATCAAGGAACACTATGAAGGAACCCACTTAGTTTGCAAAGATGTGTGAAGCTTTAAGCAGCCAACAATCAATTCGTGAGGCTGGATCACTTGATAGACCTCCAATGCTTACTCCAAGAAACTACGATCAATGGGTGACTAGGTTCTTTAGGTTTTGTGATCTGAAGAAGCCACATGCAAAGTTCTTAAAGAAGGTTATCTTGGAAGGTCCATTTCAGATGCCTAATGTCATTGTACCCGGAGATCCAAATGCTAATCCTCCAAGAGATGAACAATCAAACATTGCTAATGCAGGCACTGAATGCTTAAGAACTTCTACACTATGAAGTGATGAGCTTGCAATGCAATATATCCTTTTTAGGATTACCAAACCCAATTCTTCAGAGTGTTGATGCTCAAAAGAGCGCAAAGCGTGTGGGAACATATTCATCTTCTTATGGAAGGATCTGCGACTCAATCAGAGGATATGGAATCCAAAATTTACTTGGCTTATGAACACTTCATGATTGAACCTTGAGAGACACTAGAGTCTTATCATCATCGATTCTCAGACTTCATAAATGATTTGGATAAACACAACATCATCATGCCAAGAATTGCGTTAATACTAAGTTCTTGAGTAGTCTTGGTCACGAATGGGAGAAGTATGTCATTTTTCTCCGTCACGCGAAGAACATGCATCATTCTACATACGGATTGTTGTACGATTACTTGAAGCCTCATGAGAAGGAAGTTGATAAGGAAAGGATTCTCGTGCTCAAATTGCTTCACCTTCACATCCAAAAATCAACAACTTGCCTTGTATACCAAAACGGTTATCCCAACCAAAGACTCAACGCTACCACAATCACACCACGATCACGGCAAACTTCGACAAACTCAATTGGTTCCTTACAACAACAACCGATCGGGCACTTTATAGTCAAGCTAATGAGGAATCCGATTCGTTCGAAGCATTGCAACAAGGATTTGTTATGATTGCTAATGATTTTAGCCGTTATACAAACAAATCCAACAATTGTATTCCTCATCTAACAAAGAATCGGTATTTGTGAACAATGGACGTTGAAGTTTAGAATCGTAGTTATTGTTACGTCGGATATGGGGCGGTGGTCAAGGGTTTAATACTATGGGTAGGAATAACCTAGAGCTCAGTGGTGGAGCAGGAAATGCTCAGAATGGGTTGAATGGTCTTCGATGCTACAAGCGCAATGAGAAGGGACACTGGCTAATGCATACCCAAAGCAGGGACTGAGGCGGTGCTTATCACAAAGAAGCTCTTCTTTTGGCTCTTAAGGTTGAAGCTGGTGGAACTCTCACAGACAAAGAAACAGTTTTATGGCGATCTGATTCGGATGATATGGAGGACTTGCGGGCCAATGCATTTGATATGTTGATGGCTAATATGCATGAGTTACACATGGTGACCACGGTGATATGACACGATGGCTTGTCTCGTACCCGAAGAAACCATATTTATCTCGATCTAATATCCGCCAACATGTCACCGAATCCGTGAAGGCTCGAATGTTCAAAATAGTCGTCCACCTCTCATTCAGGCGATTTTCAACTAGACCCGTAGTTATATTTGGCGATCAAGATGACCTTATGGTTTCCTTGATAATCAAATTGACTCGTGGTTATACGAGGATCTAAATAATGATCATGTTGTGACTGCGTTGAACCACCGAACTTCTTTCGTCCGGATGTTTGATCTGTTGCTTAAAACCAACAATCAATAGTGGAAGAATGTAGATGGAAATCGGGACTTGAAAAGTAAAATGCTGCTGTTAACAAGGATTTTGAATGTTTACAAAAGCAACTCAACTTTTCAAAACTCAAGAAAACCGTGAAAAAGGTTTTGAAGCCGCCTTTGCTAAATCTCATCAAAACGAAAAATATTTAGAGAGCAATCGTGATCTAGCCTTGAAGAATGCTTTGTTATGCCGAACTAGAACAACGAAACATGAACATAAAAAGCATTCAACGAAAAGCTAAGGTGAGTTATTAACTTGTCAAAAAGCAGTTCTACGCATACAAAAAGCATTCAACGAAGCGAATAGATGATCATCTTGAAGAAATTATCGACACCAAAACAAACTTAAAGAGTTTAAACATTGTTTACAAACATGGTGAGGTCGGTCCACGACTATTGAAAAGTTTACTTTAAAACCCAATCCAAATGGATATGGACCGAATCTTGCTGATTACAAACCTAAGCTTTCAACGAAAGCATTCAAGCCAATCTGAAGTTTCCGGTCGGAGAATATAAAATTGATAATTACATTATAGTGTTGTTGAATATCATCGCCAAGAGAAATTAGATGAGAAGGCGAGATCGATCAAAATTAAGCTGTTGTTTACAACAAACCTTTTAACTATTCAAAAGCGGTTACTTTTCGTAACAGCAGTTATTCTTTCATACAATGTAAAATGTAAGTCTTCTTATGTTAATCCCAACCCAGTTATGCACAAACTTATGGTCCTTTACCTTCCATCGGTGAAGTAAACTCAAAACCTAAAAATGCAAAATTCTTAGATATTTTGACCTTTTCATGGCTGACCTCAAAACTTTACAACATGAGATAGAATATCAATTTGAAATCAAAGTTCAACATTTTCAATCGTTCAATGGCGAGAACAAAGAGACATTTTTGAGAAAAATCTTTTACCAAATGTTAAAAATTTGAAACATTGTGCATTGTCTTGGGAACGGGACTTTCATAAAGAACTTGGATTGATGAAGGTCGTTTGAGAGAGCGAAACATCTATTTCTAATACTAAGCGTGAAAAGAAATTGTTGAGAAAAGATGTTGATCGACTCTTGGAAGATGTTATCCGTGCGATGTCCATATCTTGTTATTGAATTCTTTGTCATATGCATCGATTATATCTCTAGCGATCTTTGGTGATTCGTATTGTGGTGAGAACTAATGAGCGATTGTCAAGCGAGCTTTCTAATGCGAAACTTAGCCTTAGTGGTGTCAAAAGATATTCGATCAACAACTTGCTTATCAAAACAAAATCGCTTCGTTCGTGAAAAATCTTCGATCCAAAATTGAGCAACCGGATGATCAAAGCGTGTCTTTTAAATGTCAAATCTCAAGATATGAACAAGAACTTGCAAAAGTTAAACAGGAATATGGTGTCATATTTGATTTACTCAAACGGACTCGTGAAGAAGCATCTAACGAACTTGATCATTATCTTGCACACACTAAAGAAGTTATGCATTTTCTTTCGGAAATCTTGGTCGAAAATCAAGATCTGATTCACTATCTTTAAGTTGAGAAATGTTAGGAAAGTATGAACAACTTCTATGATTAAGAGAATCGCACCGGATAACACTTAGTAATGCGTGGAACCTAGAATCCCGTCTGGATCACAAGTAGCTAGCTTCCTTCACTGAAATAGAATAGTTGTCTCTTTTCCAAGCGTCCGCACTTCCCGCACCTAGGAGCAATACAAAGGAAGAATAGGTCGACACAAAGAAAAGATAAAGAATGCGAAGAAAGAAGAACACCCTAGGACTATGAATAAGACTCGCGTTCGTCACCGAAATATTGATGCGGCAAATGTAATAGAAATAGTTAAGAATTACGCGATAAACCGGTCGGTGATCGCCCTTGTGTTATTTGTCGTAAAAGTATGAATTCTGATTGTCATGACAAATGTGTTGCTAAAGCTATCATCTCTCGTTTAAGGAATCTTAAGAATCGAGATACCTCTAGGCCCACTAATCTTTCTAAGTGCGTGCTTGGTAAAGCTTCTTTAGATTCTAGGAAGCATTCTTCCTATGCTCAGTTTCACCTCCGGAATTTTAGTACCACCTAGTGCATTCACTAAACTAAAAGAAAATACTAGTTGGAGATGGCATAAATGGATATATAACATACTTGGATTTAAATGGATGCCTAAAGTTATTAATGTGTGCTTTACTATAAGAACCCTCGGCATTCGGGTTCCACATCTACTTCTATTCCATCTATTCGTAGTGTAATGTTGTGATACTGAGATCATTCTGGATTGATAGCGGATGTTCCCGACACATGGCAGGCAATCTTAAAGTGTTATCAAACTTTATTGCAAAGGTTTAGCCACTTGTCCGGTCGAATGATCACCAGCGGCTATCATGGGCTTCGGAGACTATATCAATGGGCGTCCAAGTAGGGTTTATTATGTGGAGCCTCGATTTACAATCTGTTTTTGATGGTCGATTGCGTGATGGAGATTTGGAGGTTGCTGGGGAGAACTCTTGTTTCATTAAGTGATCTGAAGCGACGCGATCATTGCGGCTCGGCGTAATTCCAGAATCTCAGTACACTATCTACTATGCAGACATGGTTGCTTCATCTCCATCCGCTTACTTTCAAAGGCAACATCAACAAAATCCACGGCTATAGCGCGTGGTCTATCACATTTAAACTTTCAAACCTATAACCAATCTTGCACCGACACAAACTGTTGAAGGTCTCCGATTCCTGTATTCTAAAGATCACCTTTGCACCGACTTGTGAACAAGGGAAAAACTGCGTGCTCATTTTCCTTCAGGTGGAATGGAAACTCTCATCATGTACTTCATCTTCTTCACATGGATTTGTGTGGCCCGATCGTGTCGCAAGAGACAATGGCAAGCGCTACATCTTAGTAATTGTTGATGACTATTCAGCTTTGGACTTGGGTCTTTTCTTGAAGCAAAGACCAAGCTCCAGATGATCATCACCTTTCTCCGATCTACGGTTGAGCTCAAACACCGTCCGAACAAAGGAGGCTGAATTTGTTAACAAAACTCTTACATTGAATTTTGAGAAAGTGGGAATTACTGGAACATCTATTGCCGCATTACGCGGAACAAAGCGGAGTTGTTGAAAGAAAACCGAGCGTTAGTGGAAAAGAACAATGTTAATCAATGCTAAACTCAAGATTACTTGGTGCGAAGGCGTATCTGCATGTTATACTCAAACCATTCTATGATTACAAAGCGTCACAACGCACTTTCCGAGCTTGTCCACGCTTGAAAACCCGAATTTTAAACACTTTCATGTATTTGGATCCCTTTGCTATCCGAATAATGATGGTGATGATTTTGGAAAGCTCAAAGCCCAAAGGCGACATTGAGTATTTATTGGATACTATGATAACTCAAAGTTTAGGATGCGGAAATCGAACAAAGGAGGTTATGGAAACGATTCATGCTCATTTTGATGAACTCACGGAAATGGCTTCGAGTATATGACTTGGAACGGTCGCAACGCTTAACTTTCCCCAAGCAAATCATCATGAACAAAGCCCGGACATTAGTCACGAAAATGGAAAGACTTTTTGCTCCATTTGTTGTTGGCGATATTGATGACGTGCTCCGTGTGTATCCGCTATTTTCCATTTCACTCTGACGTACTACTGCTATACATTACACGCTGCAACAACTTTGTTATAGAAGCGCCACGGTTGACTCCAACACAGCAGTTGAACAGCTTCCAACAATGATGAACGAGCTATGATGTTCTTAATAAAGTACCCCCTGCGATTTTGATCCAAATGCGTTCTTTAACCCGTAAAAGTTGAAATGGCTGCTTTTTGATGTGTGAGAATCTTCACAAACCATTTGAATCCTCGAAATCTGCACAACATCTCTTAACAACAACCCTACACATCGATGGACAAAAGATCATCCTCTGGAAAATATTATTGGCAACCCGAATCAACCGGTCGTTATGAGACAGCGTCTTCACGGATAAGCGAACATTGCATTTACACTCGGCATCGCCATCTGAACCTAAAACATAAAGGCAATGACAAAAGACAACTGGATTGAATCCATGCAAGAAGAACTCAACCAATTGCAACGTCTTGAAGTATGGGGCGGTTGAAAGACCAACGAGGGGTCGTCATTGGTCTCAAATGGATGCGGAAGAACAAATTGGATCTTGAAGGGCGTAATCGAGAAACAAGTCGCGTCTTGTGGCTAGGGTTATCGGCGAGGAGGAGGGTATTGACTTTGAAGAATCATTTGCAGTTTGCTGCGTCTCTTGAGAGTGTCCGGATATTTCGGCGTTAAGCGGCTCATATGAATATGGCGGTCTTTCATATGGATGTCATGTCGCTGCGCTTAAAATGACGTTAAATGGAGAAAAAGCGGTTTATCACCGATAACGAATGATTCATCGATCCCGAGTTCGTAACCATGTCTACAAAGCGAACAAAGCTCTATATGGTCTCAAACAAGCTCCTCGGGCATGATACGATAAGCTATCATCTTTCCTCCTTGCTAATAATTTCACCAAAAGGTTGGTTAGACCCGACTCTTTTGCTTTAATATCCCGAACATATCTTAATTGTTCAAATTCACGTGGATGACATCATTTTTGGGTCACATAAAATTACTCAATGGCTTTTACAAAACTAATGAAGAAAATTTTGAAATGTCCATGATGGGTGAACTTACGTTCTTTCTAGGATTAAAAGTTCATCAATCACTTGGTATTTTTCTTGAGTGGAGTCAAATATGCCCTTGAATTGTTACACAAATTTGGAATGCAAACCTGTGACACCTATGCCACACCAATGGCTCATATACCAAGAAGCTAGGCGATTTACATAGGAAATTGGTAGACCTACCAAATACCGTGAAGTATCATTGGTCTCCATGTATCTCATGATTGCCGGGCGACATTGTATTTGCCATTATATCTTTGCTCGATTATCGGTCGAGACCAAGCGAAACCCCTCTGAGGCTAAAAGAATCCTCCGATACATCAAAGGGAACCATTAATTTGGGGATACGGTATCAGAAGGATTCACGGTTTTGAATAATCACTTTTTCGGCGACCGCGGATGCTTAGATTGCGAAAAAGTACTTGGAGCTCTACAATTTCTTGGTGACAAAGCGGTGTCATGGTCGAAGAAGCGAGTTGTACATGTTGTCCTCCTCAGGCGAGAATATGTAGCCATGTCGGCATGTTGTGCTCAAGTCATTTGAGAACATAACTTCAAAGACTATGGTTCGTATTTGGCGGAATCCCGATGTCTGCGATAATCAGTGCTATTGCGATCTCGTTACCTTCAGTTCAACACTAGAAATCAAAGCACATCGATCTTCGATATCATTTCATCAAGGACCACGTGGAGCAAATATTGTTGAATTATATTTTGTAGAGTGCTGAATACCAATGGCGAATCTTCCTCACCAAGCCTTAGCTCACGCTAGGTTTAATGAGTTGGTCCAGCGGTTGGTATGCGGTGTTTGTCGAGGAAGCTGGATGAACTCTTAAAACATTCACCAAATCAAACACCAAAATCTCTTTTGTAAATAATTTTAAAATATAAAATATAAAAATCATTAAAACAACAAAAATATTCTTCTATCTATATTTCTTTATACATGCAGGAAATACATTTCTTCCGTCAACACTCTAATATTTCAAAATTCGATTATTTTTCGATCAAGTGTTGGGGAAGAAAATAAATATACTTGTTTCAAAATAATAACTTGCATGTTACCTAATCAGGTTGTTTCTTTAAATTGGTGGTCACATTTTGGTTTCTTGACACTCCTGGACAAAAATTTATAACCTTTCATTATTTCTTAAAGTTAGGGGAGTGTAGTCAAGTTATTTCCAAATATTCTTAGTTTGGTAACCAAATGGAAGTTAAAAACTTTGGATGAAAATGGAAAAGGTGGAGGGACCAAAACTGCCAAAAGCTTAAAGTTACTTTTAATAAAACTCCACCACAACTCATCCATCACATTTATTACTCACACCAACCATAATCTACGCATAATATTCGATCTTCAAATCCGTGTTTTGGATCAACAATGCATATAGTGTTTTGTGTTAACAAGTTTTAAATAATGGTTTTGAATCTTTCATTAATCTAATGGTTAAAACTTGAGATATAATGATTTTAGTGTTCTCACGCAAAGCGTATGAACAATTAATCATGTTTAGGTGTTGAGGTTAAGATAATTGGTCCAAGCGTTTTTTAACATCATTTATGCCATTCTTACACTCAAAGCCTTGAGAAACATGAATTGATTGAATTTGAAAAACTAGGGTTTATGCGTGGCATTGGGTATTATCAAATATGAGTGTTTTGGTCAAAAGATAGTTGTGTGATGTTGTTATCATGGTGAATTGATGATATCGAGTTTTAAAAACAACCCGAAACACTAATTGATTGAGAATTAGATATTAGGGTTTAATGTTCTTGAGAAATGGGTATTTTTGATTCACTTCGCAATTGGATGTTAATACTTGGTTTACACACATGACATCTAAAACCACCAAGAAAACTTTGGTGTAATTCATGTAGCTAAAATTCTTACGTAATCTTTGAACTATTGGGTTTAGTTTTAAGCATAAGGTTCTTTACGCTTGTTTGATTGAGTGTTTGTGAGTAATTTATACAATGAATGTGGGTGTTAATATTGATCTTTGTGATGAATTTATTTCGGTTTGCTACTCGTGTAAAATCGAGAATCAAGGTTGTTAACCATCTACGCATAAGGATCACCTTAAAGCGTAGCATGTTATCGAAGAGAAATCTTCTACGCGTAAGCGTTCTGGCGTAAGGTTCTGCAAAGGGACTACTGGCATTATCCGTGAAGGATATCGTAAGCTGATGACCTCGCGCATAAGGTTCTACTCTTAAGTAAGCCTTGCAGCGCGTGGGTTTATATCGCCTACGCGTAAGCTTTACGCTAAGGTCCTCGTTCTACAGCGTAATATTTCTACAGCGTAAAGTCGGGATCCAGCATAAGCTTGTCTGCGATATAACTCCTGTTCGCATAAGCTACCATTTCTACAGCCTAAGCCTTGATCAAACCTTCATTGTGAATTGTTACGCGTGCAAACTTGTAAATAAATAAATCATAACGTCATGAAACCAATAAATGTCACTAATAAGCTTAAGCGTTAATATGTTGTGAGAAATAAGTGATAACATAAAACTTTAAAACTTAAAGTTAACTAACTTCATGAAACTTTTCACCGACGTCATTGGACTATTGAACAAACAAGTATTTGTGGACTCGTAACAATCATTGATATATCTCATTCAATAATTAGACAATAAACCATCTGTTGACTAACATTATGTCTTTCGATAAGTTGGTTCTTTTGGCTAAATATATGATTGGATCCGCGACATGGAAACTCGAATGAATGTGGATGCACCAAATGTTCTCACCATTCAGCGATATTTTCCCTCATAGTTATCAGATGAAGATTGGAAAGAATAATCTTTGTGTCGACTTTGAAACCCTCACCTGCTCGGAATCTTCTTGCCTCATTGCAGTGGATATTATAAAGAACCATCCTTATCGAACATGCTCACCACTACAAATATGAGATCTACATTCAGCAAGCCTGAATATGAAATGATCAAAGGTCAAAATTTCGGACGTGACCAATCACAAGCAAATCACCATCACTCCCAGAGACAAGGGTTGTTCTCCTCATTCCCTACATCATACCAATCACTGCTTCACCTCCATCAAGAGACTGCTCGCAATTTTTGATTGATATTGGGTACGAAGCCTGTGGAGTAATCAATAAGCATTCACAGGGGATCTAAAGAACATTCCTCAGCCTTGGAGAACCCTTTATATCATCATCACAAAATCCATTTCTCGTCGGATCATGCTTTGAGCATCCCAAGCTCGAGAACGCAAATCTTCTGGGCTCTAATCAACATGAAGCACATCGGTTGAAGCTCGATATGGAATGACATGATGACATTCCTCAAAAAGCTTGGCTCAAAGATTCCTTATATCATATATACTAAACTGTTGATTCAAAGAGCACTTGGATATAACCCCGATATCCCAAAAGAATCAATGACCCCATAATCTTGACATGTTGTCTCAACCCACCCTAATCACGATTCAAGGAGTCAACTACCAAGAAACAAGGTGGTGGTTGCCATCACCTTCTCTCAGATGAACTCAAATGCTCTACTCTTATAAAAGTATATGGTTGCTATAAAGAGAACAAAGTTGATTTCTTGATGAAAATCTTCCTCGTGCCTACAAGGAAAACCGTGAAGAGAAGTGGAGGAAGTGCTGAGTTCCAGAGTCAAAGGAAGTTCCTCAAGAGGAAACCCAAGCAAAAGGAGAGTTCCCTCCAAGGAAGCCTGTTCTATTCCCCGCATCTAAGCTCAACCGAAAGACAGCTAGTGGACAAAGCTCAAGATACACTCAATGACTAAGAGGTCTTCTACTCAGAAACAGAACCTATGTGACTCCTCAAGGTCAAGCCTCCCACCACCGGTACCAACACGGCAAAGGAAGAGTCCAGAATTGGATGCAGTTAAGAAAGTTCGAAGAAGAGAAACCGGACACCGCTACGAAGAAGTTCAAATTTATTAGACAACACACGCTATAAAAGAATTTGCTAAGGATCAAATGGGTGGCCCCGGAGGGTCAAGTGGTGGAGTTCAACCAACACCAAATCCCGATGCGTTAATCGGACCCGAGAACTGGTGCCACCACTTTGGAGCAACAACAAAGCTGCGGAAGATTCTATTGATTACAACATTGAAGAACCAGAAACCGAAATGTCCAAGAAAGATAAAGCCATGAAAAAGCTAAGTCTGAAATGAAGAAGATATGAGTATGATAAGTTTCTTCTAGATGTCCAACACGCCCCAAAGAGAAAACCTCTGAGCCCTCAGACCCCGAGCCACCTCATGTCTCTTCTCATCGATTCATCTTTCATTCTTCACCACCACCATAAAAAGATCAACCAAATCATCATCCAAATCAAGAAGAAGCCAACCTGATCTTGGATCTCTCATGCAAAGACTCGAATCGTTAAAGCCTGGCAAGCAGTGTCGAAGAAAGACATACTCTACAGAGCTGAATTTTCTCGGCCGACGATACAAGATCTTCATGACGAATGAAAAGATGTACCGAAAGGGAACACGCCCGAAGTTTATCAGTGGAGATTTCCAAAAGGAACTGGAGAAAATGGGAAGAGAGGACACTCAAAAATTCCTTCTCGACATCATTCCTAAAGTGACAATGGAGTTATATTCCAAACTTCTTACTCCAAACATCGTTACATTGGTCAAACATACAATGGCCAAAGAATCGACAATCTCAAGCTGAATTGATTACTAAATTAGTGATGCAAATGTCAAAAGAGCCGGAACCTTCACTTCGGATGAAGCTAAAGTTTTGAGACTCTTTAGACTATCAACTCAAGTCTTCATGCAAAGAATCAAAGAAGTCAACCAAAACCACCAAGAGATGACGAAGGATAGGATTATGCACTAAACACCAAAGAAGTCTGGTGAATCTTCCTCAATGCCACCTCCACCCCAAAGGCCCTCTTCACCAAGATGATTCCTCCTCGCTCTTCAATCAAAAACCTCAGATTCTGGACACTACCCTGACTGTAAAACCGGGTGATCACTTTGAGTACAGTGGTAACGACGAGGAAACCCTGAGCCCCAACAACAACCCATCTCTCCGACAAGTCAAGAAACCGTAATCCTCCTCTAGGCCAAAGAAAAGAAGAAGAAGGCTTCTATGACCGACGCCTTATCATGGCTAGACGAGGATAACACCTGATTGACTGGTTCTAACTTGTTGATTCCACACCATACCCACCAAGTCATGCAAGGTCGCATATGGAGCACGCTAAGTTCTTGCAAGAATAATTCCGTAGAAAGATGACAAATCGAAAGGAAGCGAATCAAGAATGAAGCATTTCAACTGCTAAAAGATAGCTCGGAAAGTGGTATTGAAGTCGAGTATCACCTTGATAATATAGCACGAGCCATGTCTAACAATCTGGATTGGCTCAACCCGAATAAACATCGACTTTACTCAAGGACAATCCTCCATATTACATCGACCGGGTCTAAACCTCTACCAACAATTGGCCAACCGAATTAGATTCCATTCCGATATTTCTTCAACAAAGACTTGGAATTTCTTCTACACGTGGCTATGTTTCAAGAAATACGCTACATCATCGACACTTCATCTCGGCAGCCTATATACTAGCCCATAGCCATCGAGGAAAGAGCTAACCACATGTTCTCTAACAATGTGGAAGAGTATGACAGTGATGCAATGTATGGGATTCACCATTGGCCAAGAATCTACTACGAAGTCGAGTTCAAGTCTCAACATGAAGTGTTCAAGACTAAGAATATCGCTGCTATCAAACATGTTGATCTTTCATCTAAATGGGACTACACTTTCCTCAAGAACATTGTAGTCAAAAGACAAGACGAAAGGGATTATGCATTCTCTCAAGGACTTTGAGAATTTGTCTATCAACGACATTGAAGACATGTACCTTGCCAAAGTACAGAGTCGCATGAGACAATTCTCAATCAAGTGCAACGTGAATTCATCAAATCCTGCTTATCTTCATCGAAGAATAGTAATCAAAGAACGTAGAAGATCTCCAAAGCTTGCAGCTTGAATCATATCGACCCGTGTCAATTCTTTCCACCCAGCTAGACCTTCCCGACATCAACCAGCTTTCACAATACACTCTCATCACCAACCATTCTGAGTGGTTTACCTTAGTGAAACACTACGCAACTTTTGATTATGTAGAGATCTTCACAAGTGGGGATCACAATACTGAAGAGGACGGATTTTATAGGTTGAAGGATATTCATGAAGGAATGAAATGCCGGGGAATTCTAAGGGGACGCAATGGATGTGAAGAGGATCATCACCATGATTGATGAAAGGTTGTATCAAGGAACCAGCCCGTAACACCGGAGAAGCTTTGGGGAAAATCAACCAGATTGCTCGGCTGGCTATCAACTACCAGATTCTCCCCGCAAGATTGATGGAATTGGTACCCCTTGAACTACTTCTATTTTTGATGTGTGATTTATATGATCATGGTTTGTGCACACATAACAAGCAGGTACAACCCGCTTCTTTGTAAATAAAGGACCCTGTGGAACACGAAGTGCCACAATCCTTAAAAGGAGCGCAAAGCTTCAGCTTTAGTAAAACTATCAAACCTTTCACTTTTCAAGGTTTTTGTTGGAATCACTCCTAAACAAGTATTTCAAGTATTTATATTTCATATGTAATAGGTAGCTTTATTATGGCCTTTATGTTTGTTTAAGGTCAAGCTTATGTAGAAGGCCCATAAGCTTGGCCCAAGCCCAATAAGGAATAGGGAAGGAGAGGGAGTGTTGCCCCTAGCTCCTGCCTATATAAACCATGTAATAACCTTCATTTGAAGGTTGGTTGTTCAAGTTTTCTTTTCACACATATTCTGCCTACGATATACCGGTCCTATATATTGTTTGTGTGTGTGTTTGATACTTGTTCAATCGCCTCATCTCCTTTCTATATAACTTGTGTTTGTAAAACTAGTGACCTAACAATGGTATCAATCGCCAAATAGTTGGGTGTACTCGTTTGTTTTTGAAGTTTTGGTTTTTGGGTCTTACGCGTAAAGATAACGCAATCTTTGGTTATCTTAAAAACTCGTTTTTACACTTTTAATCCAAGATTCTTGTACTTTCAATGTTTTGAGGTGTTAAAATACTTGTTTTGGCAAAAAGTTTCAAACTTTACGCGTGGATTTACGTTTTTAAGCTTGTTTTGTTCGTGGTGTCGTTCTAATGCCGTAACCCGTTTAGTTTTGGTACATCAAAATTCACACTTTTGTGTTCTTTTGGTACTATTGAAGCTATTCCATAACAAAAATCCGGTTTAGAAACACATTTGGGCAAAATCAAAGTTACGAGTAATCCTACGCGTATCAAAACCCTAAAATTACACGTAAGATTTTCCTTGGTTTGATCTTCATTTTCCTGGTTTATTCCGTGTTTTCTTACTTGGATAAGTCCGAAAATACGTCGACTTTGGATATCTTTTGCACCTTTGTGAAGTAAAAGATCATTTGGGCAAAACCCTAAAATTACGCATAAGCATAAGCTTACGCGTAGAAATCCTACGCATAAGATTCACTTTAAGCGTAAACTTAGGTCACGATAAGGTAATCCTACGCCTAACTTTCTACCTAACTTTTGTCTACGATAACTTTAGTGCTTTTATCCTACTTACGTAAGCTAAAACCCACAGTAACTCCTCATTGTTACGCATAACTTTGGTGTTTTTACGCATAAGTGCTACTTGGTTCTTGTCTTTTCTACGCCTAAGGACACTTCATCAACAAAGGTTCATTCGACTACAAAGATCCATTTTACCACACAAGTTTATCAACATGTCACAACCACCATACTCTAACTATTTCCCTTACACTTATCCTCAACGACAACAACAACTAAGTCCACAACATCAACAATGGAATCAACAACAAGCAATTTATCAACAACAATTTAATCAACAACATACTCACAACTTGCTGCAAATCCACAACCTCAAATGGTTCAACCACCACCAAGTCTTCAAGTTCAACCATACACAAATGAATTCAATCAACATCCATCAAGGAACACTATGAAGGAACCCACTTGGTTTGCAAAGATGTGTGAAGCTTTAAGCAACCAACAATCAATTCATGAGGTCGGATCACTTGATAGACCTCCAATGCTCACTCCAGGAAACTACGATCAATGGGTGATAAGGTTCTTTAGGTTTTGTGATCTAAAGAAGCCACATGGAAAGTTCTTAAAGAAGGTTATCTTAGAAGGTCCATTTGAGATGCCTACTATCATTGTACCGGAGATCCAAATGCCATTCCACCAAGAGATGAACAAACCAACATTGCTATCGATTTAAATCCCAAGAACTTCTACACTATGAAGTGATGAACTTGCAATGGAATACATCCCTTAGGATTACCAAACCCAATTCTTCAGTAGTGTTGATGCTCAAAAGACCTGCACAAAAATGTGGGATCATATTCGCCTTCTTATGGAAGGATCACTCAATCAGAGGATTTGGAATCCAAAATTTACTTGGCTTATGAACACTTCATGATTGAACCTCGAGAGACACTAGAGTCCTATCATCATAGATTTTCAGACATCATCAATGATTTGGATAAACACAACATCCACATGCCAAGAATTGCAAGAATACTAAGTTCTAAGTAGTCTTGGTCCCTGAATGGGAGAAGTATGTCATTTTTCTCCGCCAAGCGAAGAACATGCATCATTCTACCTACGGATTGTTGTACGATTACTTGAAACCTCATGAAAAGGAAGTTGATCCGGAAAGGATTCTCCGTGCTCAAATTGCTCCACCAACACATCCGGAAAATCAACAACTTGCCTTATATGCTCAAAACAGTTATTCTCCTCACCCAGCAACTCAACCAAATGCTTCAAACACACCTTCACAACAACAACCTCAACAAAATCAATTGGTTCCATACAACACCAATGCTCAAGCATATGTCGCTGGAAGCGTGAGGAACCGATCCGCTCAAGCATTGCAACAAGGATTTGCTATGATTGCTAATGCCTTTAGCCGCTATACCAACAAATCCAACAATCGTATTCGTTCCTCATCTAACACAAGGAATCAAGCTATTGTGAACAATGGACGAGTTGAAGTTCAGAATCGTGGTTATGGTCGTCCGATGGGCGGTGGTCAAGGGTTTAATGCTGTGGGTAGGAATAACAATCGAGCTCAAGTGGTGGAACAGGAAATGCTCAAAATGGGTTGAATGGTCTTCGATGCTACAACTGCAATGAGAAGGGACACTGGCTAATGCATGCCCAAAGCCAAGGACTAGGGCGCGGCTTATTTCAAAGAGGCTCTTCTTTTGGCTCTTAAGGATGAAGTCGGTGGAACTCTCAGACAAAGAACGAGCTTTATGGCAAATGCCGACTCGGATGATGATATGGAGGACTTGCGTGCCAATGCACCATGTTGATGGCTAATATGCAAGCGCTACACATGAGTGACACAGCCAGATATGACAATCGATGGCTTGTCTCAGTACAACCGAACAAACCATATTTATCTCTCGATCTCATATCGCCAACATCCGAATCCGGCAAGGCTAGAATGTTCAAAATGAGTCATCCACATCTCATTCATTCGATTTTCAACTAGACCCCGTAGTTATATTTGACGATCAAGATGACCAACCGGTTTCCCTTGATAATCAAATTGACTTCGTGGTTATACTTGAGGATCTAAATAATGATCATGTTGTGACTCACGTTGAACAAGCTGAACCTTTGCCTCATCCGGATTTTGCTCGTTTAATACAAGACCAACAAACCATAGTGGAAGAATGTCGCGCAATTAATCAGGACTTGAAAAGTAAAAATGCACTGCTAACAAAGGATTTTGAATGTTTACAAAAGCAACTCAACTTTTTCAAAACTCAAGAAAAACAAGAAAACGGTTTTGAAGCAGCCTTTGCCAAATCTTATCAAAACGAAAAATATTTAGAACGACAGTGATTTGATCTAGCCGCTTCGAAGAATGCTTTGTTGTCCGAAATAGAACAATCAAACATGAACATAAAAAGCAAATTAACGCTCTCACCTTGGAAAATCAAAAAGCTAAGGTTGAGTTGTTAACTTGTCAAAACAGCCTCTGCATACAAAAGCATTCAACGAAACGAATAGATGATCATCTTGAAGAAATCATCGGCTTGCAAAACAAACTTAAAGAGTTTAAAACTGTTGTTTACAAACATGGCGAGTCGGTCACAACCATTGAAAAGTTTACTTTAAAACCAAATCCAAATGGATATGGACCTAATCTTGCCGACACAAACCTAAGCTTTCAACCAAAACATTCAAACCAAATAAGTTTCCGTGCACAATATAAAATTGATAATTCTGTTATGAATGTTGTTGAATATCATCGTCAAGAGGAATTAGATGCGGAAGACGAGAGTCGATCAAAATTAAAAACCGTTGTTTACAACAAACCTTTTAATTATTCAAAACCGGTCACTTTCGTCACACCAACGGATTCTTCTAACACACCAAGAGTTATCATCAAAACACCTGAGTCTTTTATTGTTAATCCCAAACCGTGACTTTGCACAAACTTATGGTCCTTTACCTTCCATTAGTGAAGTAAACTCACAACCCGAAAATCGAAAAATTCTTCGATATTTTGACATTTTCATGGCTGACCTCAAAATTTTACAACATGAGATAGAATATCGATCAGAAA
Organism: Chrysanthemum makinoi; assembly: GCA_910596185.1. Taxonomy (NCBI): domain Eukaryota; kingdom Viridiplantae; phylum Streptophyta; class Magnoliopsida; order Asterales; family Asteraceae; genus Chrysanthemum; species Chrysanthemum makinoi. Next base: position 68,222,837 of record OU343219.1, on the reverse strand, counting down.
TCAAAGTTGAACATTTTCAATCGCTCAAGGCGAGAACAAAGAGACATTTTTCGAAAAATCTTTTACCTAATGTTAAAACTTGAAAAGTTGTGCAATTGCTGGAAAAGGATTTTCATAAGGAACTTGGGGTCATGAAAAACGTTTTCGAGAAAACCGAAACATCTATTTCAAACACTAAACGTAAAAAGAAAATGTTAAGAAAAGATGTTGATCGACTCTTGGAAGATGTCATCTGGCGGATGTTCAAAATGTTGTGTTATTGAATTCTTTGTCATATGCATTTGATAATATCTCTGGCCGATAATGTTGTTTCGTGGTAAATGTTGAGAACACGATAATGTGCTTCGGATCGAGTCCAATTGAAAACAAACGATTGTCAAACGAACTTTCAAATGCAATACGCCGTCTTAATTGGTGTCAAAAAGATATTCACGATCAACAACTTGCTTTTCAACACAAAATCAACCAGTTGCGTGCAAAACCTTCTGATTCTAAAATTGAGCAACCGGATGATCAAAACGTGTCTTTCAAGTGTCAAATCTCAAAATATGAACAAGAACTTGTAAAAGTTAAAAGGAATATGGTGTCATATTTGATTTACTCAAAAGACTCGTGATGAAGCATCAAATGAACTTGATCATTATCTTGCACACACTAAAGAAGTTATGCATTTTGCTAGAAATGTTCGGTCTCAAAATCAAGATCGATTCACACTATCATCAAGTTAAGAGAAATGTTAGGAAAGTATGAACAACTTCCGCCAACAATCATTAAGAGATTAGCCCCCGTAACACTTAGTACTCATGCACCTAGAATCTCTACTGCCAAATCACAAGTAGTTAACGTGCTTCCTTCTCAAACAGAATAGTTGAGCCTTTTCCAAACGTCCGCACTTCACGACCTAAGAGCACTCAATCAAGAATAGGAAGTTGCGACCTAAGAAAAGATCAATCAAGAATGCTAAAGTAGAAGAACACCCTAGGACTATGAATAAGACTCACGCTGCCTCCACTATAGATATTGCGTCACGCAAATGTAATAGAAATAGTGATGTAACTAATGCTAAACCGTTAAGTACTTTTGATATTCACCGATGCACCTTGTGTTATTTGTGGTAAAGTATGAATTCGATTGCCATGATAAATGTGTTGCTAAAGCTATCATCTCTCGTTTAAGGAATCCTAAGAACCGAATACCTCTAGGCCCACTAATCTTTCTAAGTCTGTGCTTGGTAGACCGCCATCTTTAGATTCTAATATACGCATTGCTGTCCCTCAGAGTCTTTCACCTCCTAGGAATGTAGTACCACCTAGTGAATTCACTAAGACTAAAGCAAAGAGTAGTTATAGATGGCATAAATGGATATATAACACACTAGGATTTAAGTGGATACCTAAAGCTATTGATGTGTGTATATCTACTATAATGGAACCCTCTAACATTTCGGGTTCCACATCTACTTCTATTCCATCGTGTCGCAGGTGTAATGCAGGTGATACGATCATTCTCTGGATTGTTGATAGCGGATGTTCCCAACACACATGACGAGCAATCTTAAACTGTTATCAAACTTTATTGCAAAGTTCATTGGCATCGCCGGGTTCGAATGATCACTTCGCACCTATCATGGGCTACGGAGACTATGTCAATGGGAACATCGAAATTAGCAGGTTTACTATGTGGAAGGCCTCGGTCACAAGCTTTCAAGAGGTCAATTTTGTGATGGAGATTTGGAGGTTGCTTTTCGGGAGAAAACTTGTTTCATTCGTGATCTACACGGAAATGACCTTATGTCCGCTCAGCGTAATTCTAGTCTCTACACTATCTCTATGCAAGACATGGTTGCTTCCTCTCCCATTTGCTTACTTTCTAAGGCTACATCAACAAAATCCTCTGGCTATGGCACCGTCGTCTCTCACATCTAAACTTTCAAACCATCACCAACCTTGCTCGACACAAACTCATTGAAGGACTCCCACCGATTCGGTATTCAAAAGATCACCTATGCTCAGCTTGTGAACAAGGGAAAAGCACTCGTGCTCACTTTACTTCAAAGGTGGAACCACACTCAAAGATGTGCTTCATCTTCTTCACATGGATTTGTGTGGCGCGCGATCGTGCAAACGATCAATGGCAAACGCTACATCTTAGTAATTGTTGATGACTACTCACGATGGACTTGGGTCTACTTTCTTCGTAGCAAAGACCAAGCTCCACAAATGATCATCACATTTCTCACAAAAATACGTGTTCAGACTCCGCTAACACCGCCGTAATCATCGAGCATACAAAGGAGGAATTTGTTAACAAAACCCTTCGTGAATTCTATGAGAAAGTGGGAATTCAAAGATCAAACATCTATTGCACGCATACACCGAACAAAACGGAGTTGTTGAAAAGACGAAACCGAACGTTAGTGGAAGCTGCAAGAACAATGTTAATCAATGTTAAACTTCCAGATTACTTATGGGCGAAGTCGTATCTCTGCATGCTATACTCAAAACCGTTCTATGATTACAAAACGCCACAACAAAACACCTTTCGAGCTTGTCCATAACAGAAAACCGAATCTAAAACACTTTCATGTATTTGGATCTCTTTGCTATCCGAATAATGATCGTGATGACTTTGGAAAGCTCAAAGCCAAAGCTAATATTGGAGTCTTTATCTGATATCGTGGATAATTCCAAAGGTTTCGAATCTGGAATCGTCGTACAAAACAGGTGATGGAAACGATTCATGCTCATTTCGATGAGCTTACAGAAATGGCTTCGAGTATAACACTTAGAACCCGGTCACAACCGTTTAAACTTCCCTCAACCCCCATCATCAACTGAAGAAAGCCCTCGCCTACTCGTCAACAAATGGAAAGGTTATTTGCTCCTACTGTTCGACGATATTGATGAACGTGCTCCGGTGTATCCGCCGCTTCACGCACAACCCGATAATATTCCTATACCCGATACACTGCTACAACAACTATCTTGTTGAAGATGCACCTACACCAATTGACTCCAACACAACAGTTGAACACACCGCTTCCAACAATGATGAACCACCTGATGATATTCTGAATGAAATACCCCACCTGCAGATTTTGATCCAAATGCGTTCTTCAATCCGTTTGCTAATGAGATCGCTGCTGCACCGATGTCGCGGAATCTTCAACAAACCATTTGAATCCTCGAACCGCACAATGTATACCAACATCAACCCTCCACACATAGATGGACGAAAGACCATCCTCTCGAAAACATTATTGGCAACCCGAATCAACCAGTCGTTACGAGACAACGTCTTCACACGACGGTGAACATTGCATTTATGCACTCACCGTACAATCTGAACCTAAAACATCAAAGACGCAATGACAAAAGACAACTGGATTGAATCCATGCAAGAAGAACTCAACCAATTCAAACGCCTTGAAGTATGGGAACTGGTTGAAAGACCAACAGGGGTCTACGTCATTGGTCTAAAATGGATTTGAAAAAACAAATTGGATCTGAAGGAAATGTTATCCGAAATAAGTCACGTCTGGTGGCTAAGGGTTATCGTCAGAAAGAGGGAATAGACTTTGAAGAATCTTTTGCTCCGGTTGCTCGTCTTGAGGCTGTTCGGATATTTCTAGCGTTCGCGGCTCATATGAATATGACAGTCTATCAGATGGATGTCAAAACTGCGTTTCTCAATGGACAACTTAAAGAAACGGTTTATGTCGCCAACCAGATGGATTCGTTGATCCGAGTTTCCAAACCATGTTCTACAAACGAACAAAGCTCTTTATGGTCTCAAACAAGCTCCTCGGCATGGTACGATAAGCTATCATCTTTCCTCATTGCCAATAATTTCACCAAAGGTTCGGTTGACCCAACTCTTTTTATACAATATCACGGGAACATATCTTAATTGTTCAAATTTACGTGGATGACATCATTTTTGGGTCTACACATAAAAGTTTTCAATCGCTTTTGCAAAACTAATGAAGAAAAATTTTGAAATGTCCATGATGGGTGAACTTACATTCTTTCTCGGACTGCAAGTTCATCAATCACCCGTGGTATTTTCTTGAGTCAGTCCAAATATGCCCTTGAATTGTTAAACAAATTTGGAATGAAAACCTGTGACACCTATGCCACACCAATGGCTCATACCAAGAAGCTAGACGCTGATTTACATGGGAAATTGGTGGACCCTACAAAATACCGTAGTATTATTAGGTTTCTCATGTATCTAACACTAGCAACTGATATTGTCTTTGCCGTTTATCTATGCTCCCGTTATCAGTCGCGACCAACTGAAACCCACCTCTCCGAGGCTAAAAGAATCCTCCGATACATAAAGGGAACCATTAACTTGGGGATCTGGTATCCGAAGGATTCGGGTTTTGAACTAATCGCTTTTTTGAGCCGACCACGCAGGATGCTTAGACTCACGGAAAAGCACTTCAGGAGCTTTACAATTTCTTGGTGATAAACTGGTGTCATGGCAATCGAAGAAGCAGGATTGTACATCGCTGTCATCAACCGAAGCAGAATATGTAGCCATGTCCGCATGTTGTGCTCAAGTCATATGGATGAGAGACAACTCAAAGACTATGGTTACGTATTTGACAGAATCCCGATGTATTGCGACAATCGAAGTGCCATTGCAATCTCGTGCAACTCGGTTCAGCACTCGAAATCAAAGCACATCGATCTTCGATATCATTTCATCAAGGACCACGTGGAACAGTGTACGTTGAATTATATTTTGTGGGTACAGAATACCAATTGGCAGATCTTCTCACCAAAGCCTTGCCTCCCCGCTAGGTTTAATGAGTTGGTCCACCGGATTGGTATGAGGTGTTTGACTCAAGAGGAATTGGATGACCTCCTAAAACAGTCTTAAACACCTGTCAAACACCAAATTCTCTTTTGTAAATAATTTTTCAAAAACAAAATACAAAATTATAAAATCCGATAAAACAACAAAAATATTCTTCTATCTATTTTCTTTCAACATTGCAAGTACATTTCTTCCGTCAACACTTTAATCTTTCAAAATTCAATATTTTTCCGATCAAGTGTTGAGGGGGAGAAAATAAACTTTAACCTGTTTCAAAACATCTGTGTACTTGCATGTTATCTTATCTCGGTTGACTCTTTTACAAATGGTGGTACATTTTCTGGTTCAAAGACACTCCTCGAACCTTAATTAATAACCTTTCATTATTTTCTCAAGTCGAGGGGGAGTGTCGCCATGTTTCTTTCCTAAAATCTTTGTTTGGTAACCAAAATGGAAGTTAAATGGCTTTGTTTGAAAAAGGAAAAGGTGGAGGGACCAAAACTGTCAAAAGGTTAAAGTCATTTTAATAAAACACCCTCCCACCTACTTTCACTTCTCATTTATTACAAAACCTAAAACCATCCTACGCACAAAATTCACTCAAGAAATCCGTGTTTTGATCATCATTTTGTAAGTGGATTTAATGTTTCTAACATGTTTTGAACATTGGTTTTGATTTTCAAATGAATTAACGGTCAAATCTCATATGAGTGATTTTGTGTTCTTACGCTGCGTAGAACACATGATCATGTGTTATGTGTTTATGGTTAAAAGGAATGTGTCAAAATGTTTTAACAACATCTATGATATAGTTTCTAAGCTCAAAACAAACCCATTTACACGAATTAATGATTTTTGAATATTAGGGTTTATGAGTCGAATTGGGTATTTCTAAATGTGAAGTGTTTTGGTCAAAAAGAATGTTGGGTTATGCTCTTGTGTTATTGAATTGATGATTTCCAAGGTCTATAACCACCCAAAACAATTGGTTAACAATTTGAAATTAGGGTTTAAGGTTCTTGAGATTGGGTATTTTTGATTCACTGCAAATTAAGTGTTAAAACTTGGTCATTATGCTCTCACAACATCTAAGATATACCTGAAAAACTTTGGTGCATAATCCATGGCTAGATCTCATACGCGTAGATTTAGGGTTTAGACTACGCATATGTAGTTCTACGATAAGCTGTGTAAATCCCTGTTTGCCATGATCTGTTGTCATAAAATGAATGTTATGTGTTAATAATGATGATGTGATGGTTTTATTTCAGGCTTGTTACTTGTGAAAATCAGAATCAAGGTCATTTGCACTCTACGCATAAGGATTACCCTACGCGTAGTCATGTTACGCTTAAGAATAATCCTACGCATAGCCTACGCGTAAGGTTCTACAATGGGACTACGCGTATCCCGTGAAGGATATGCGTAAACAGTGACCTCTACGCATAAGGTCAACTCTTACGAGTAGCCTTACGCGTAAGGTTAATATATGCCTACGCATAAGCTCTACGTATAAGGTCTCCTTTTCCTACGCGTAACACTTCTTACGCGTAAGTTAGGATTCTACGCGTAAGTTTACGCCTAAGCATATATCATTCCTGTCTACGCATAACTTTGCCAAAACTACGGTTAACCTTGGATTGACCTTCATGATGAATTGTTACTGTACAAACTTGTAAATAAACTAATCATATCATCACGAATCCTAAAATGTCACTAATAAACTTAAATCGTTTGATATGTTGTGAACAATAAGTGATAAAATAAACTTTAAAACTTAAAGTTAACTAACTCACGAAACATTTCACGACATCATTGGACTATTGAACATACAAGTGACTTAGGACTCGTAACAATCATTGACACTGTACATTCAATAGCTAAACAATAAGACCTTCTCGTTGACTAACATTATGTCTTTCGATATGTTGGTTCTTTTGGCTAATGTTATTTCAGATCACGACATGGCTGAACAAATGAATATGGATGCACCTGAAGTTCTCTCCATTGCCGATATCTATCCTCATGGCTATCCAATGAAGATAGGAAAGAATAATCTCCGTGTTGACTTTGACACCCTCACTTGCTCTGAATCTTCGTGTTTAATTGCTATTGACATTCTGAGGACTCATCCGTATCAGAACATGCTTTCACACTCTGCAACTGTTTCTGAGATCTACATCCAACAGTTCTGGAACACTATGGAAAGGGTCAAAGGACAAACTGCTGTGACGGTGACTCTGAATCACAAACAAGTCACCATTACAACTGCAGACTTAAGGGCTGTTCTCCTAATTCCTGATGTCGATCCAACCAAACTATATGCCACAACTGCTGAAGAGCTCACTCTCCAATTCTTAATCAATATCGGTTATGACGAGGCTACAGGAGTAATCACCAAGCATTCTCACGTAGAGCTTAAGAGTATTCCTCAACCACGGAGAACTCTCTACATGATCATCACCAAGTCGTTTCAGTCGTGATGCTATGAGCACCCTAAGCTCATGGAACGCAAATATTCTCGGGCATTGGTCAACAAGAAACACATCGCTATCGAAGCTCCGATTTGGGATGACATGATGTCATTTCTCAACAAACTTGGCTCAAAGATTCCCTACATCAGATATACTAAATTGTTGATCCAGAGAGCACTTGGACTTCATCCCGACATTCCCAAGAGGCTCAATGACCCCCACAATCACGACATGTTGACGGAACCCATTCTATCTGTCAGAATCAAGGAAACGTCTACAAAGAAACAAGGTGCTGTGCTGCCTGATTTCCTTCTAACTGAAGATGTCGAAAGCTCGAAAGCGCATACAAAAGGTATCTGGAAGCATTAGACAAGGCAAAGTTGGTCATCTCGACGAAAAATCTTCGAACACCGTAAGGAGAACCAAAAGAGGAAGTGCAGGAAGTACGGCAAGTACTGTGAGTCAAAGGAAGTTCCCCAAGAGGAACCCTCCCTCAAAGAGGATTGTTCCATCTAAGGAAGCTGCTCCCATCCCAATTCCCAAACCCGAACCGCAAAGAAAGCTTGAGGACGAAAGCTCTGATGAAAATGACACGGATGAAGAGATTACCTCTCGAATCTGCAGAACCGTATCCTCCTCCAGCAGCTAAACCTACAAGTCCAATAGCTGAACATGGAAAAGGAAAGACTCCTGTACTTGAGTCTTATGATGAAAGCTCTGAAGAAGAAGAAGAGCAACTGGATCAATCCTACAGGAAGAAGTTTAAATTAGTTAGACAAATTCAAAAAGCTGAAGAATTTGCAAAAGATCAAATGGGTGGCCCCGGCGGATCGAGTGGTGATGTCCACTCTTCACCGTGTCCTGATGCGGTTAATCAACCCGATAAGGATCTGGTGCCACCACTCTTGTGCAACAACAAACGCTTGTGAAGGAGACTACTGATCTTAACTTTGAGGAACCAGAAAAGAATAAGACTGAGAAGAGAAAACGATGAAGAAGCTAAGGTACGACGAAGAAAGGCTAAATCCGGACATGATGACGAAGAAGATTATGATGACTTTCTTCTCAGCAGTCCAACTCGTTCCAAGGAGGATACTTCTGCACCTCCAAAGGACCCCGTATCTCCTCATGTCCCTCTCATCGATTCTTCATCTCACTCATCACCACCACCATCAAAAAGATCAACAAAATCATCATCCAAATCCGTGAAGAAACCACCTCGATCTTGGATTTCTCAAGCTCATAAACGGATTCACAAAGCTGTCAAACAAGTCAGAAAGAAAAACGTGCTCTACAAAAGCTAAATTTCTTTGCTGATCACATACAGCATCTGTATGACGAGAAAGACAAGATGGAGAAAGAAAGGGAATTTGTTCAGAATTTCATGAAGAGTCATCGTAAAGAGGAACTGAACGAAATGATC
>OU343219.1:68201898-68214013 GCA_910596185.1 Chrysanthemum makinoi | reverse complement strand
GACATTGCACCAAAATTATCACACAGGCACACGCTCCAACTATTATTGTAACTTTGATAACTAGTATATCTTAAACAAGAAAGTTACCAACTTGTGTAAAGCATACATTAAGAGAGAGAAACTGAAAGATGAAAAGAAAAAATCAAACAAGAAATAAAAGATGGTCGTTGATTTGTTGCATAAATTGTACGTGTATGACAGGTCAATCAATAATATATATAGTACCATTTCTAACCCATTAAGATATATACTACAAACGTATTTACTTTAGTCTTTTTGTACTTTTTCATGCCAGTATATTGTGGTTGAACTTAACATTGTAATGCTCTTAAGGAGCACGATTGACATCATCGGTATATACTATCATGTTTAAATATTGATTCCCTGCACACATGGCATAAGGGTTGAAAACAAGAGAAAAACAGAGCACTTAATGAATACTTAATGTAAGTTATATAATGTTTAGTACCAAATATAAATAGTACTTCTATAGGCTATAGCATAGTAAATTCTAAAAAGAAAAAGAAAAAGTTGATTGCTTTAGTTTCTGCTAAACCTATTTTAAAGTTGCGTGCTAACATTCGCTTTAATTTCCTTTCTTAAGGTTCTACTCCCATCTCAATCCCAGGTGAAATCTTCTTGTAAAGAAAAATCTATGAAAATATAAAAGCATACTAAAGCTGCCATAATAACACTTTTATGCTTAAAAAGTGGTGAAATCGTACACTTGTTTTGCCATTTTCTAGTAGAAGATATCATTCAAAAAAGTGAAAAGTAATGCAATCTTTATAATTAGCCCATCATTATTAACACAAGCATCCAAAAATTAGTACCTTGAAGAATTGCTCCAAAGAGTCGCGGTGGAAGTCGTGTTAGCGGAAAAATTAGGGTAATCAGATTCTTGCTGATCGGCTGACCCTCGTTGATCCACAAAACGACGTACTCCTCCACTTCCAATGGTCGAGACATCGTCTTCTCCAGATCCATCGGATTGGCCTACAATCAATAATTTTTGTATCTTTTAAAAGACATGGACAAGAATAAATTAGAACAAACATTATATCAATTTGTTTCTTAGAAAACTCTTTTTCAAATTGGTATTATGATGTCGATATGTTTCTTGGCCATTTTAAATTACAAAACAAATAGGGATTTTTTTTTTTTAAATTAAATTCCATGAAATTACCTGAGGAAGCTGCAGGTTTGTCAGTTGTTTTTACAGTTCTATACATCTGCAAAATGGGTAAGCAAAACTAAAAATTAAAGGCATATTAAAAAAAAAAAAAGAATGAAGAAAACACAGTAGTTGATTTGTACATTCTAAAAAGTGATCGGCACACTCAAAATAATTGTGTTTGAACATTTATACCCTCACAGGGGTGAAAATGTAACTGTAACAGTGAAGGTATAAATGTCTAAATACTATTAATTTGAGTATACCAATCACTTTTGAGAGTGTACAAATCATCTCCCAAATAAAAAAAAAAAGTGTGTTTATGTTGAATGCTTGTGAGTCATACAAAACAAAGTGATTGGATTTGTGTCATTAATCACGAGGCTGATGTTTGAATAACATGAGGTAGGTATCTAGCAGCTAGCTTAGCAGGTTTTTATTATTATTGAATAATCATGACTTACTTTTGTCTCTTATCATCAGTACTCTCTGACTTACTACTGTTCTTCCAATTCAGTCATTAAAACTGCACACATCGGCGACTGTGCCGGAGGTTTCTTCGGAGAGAGAAACTTAACTTTTTATGTGTGTGTGTGTGTGTTTTTTTAAATGTGTAATTACTCTGTGTGTTTTTTGTGTACCTGTAAATGACTCTTGACATGAGCTAGGGTGAGATCTTTGACATCCATTAGCTCCAAAACAGACTTTGGTGTTGCCCCTATACAAATTTCGTAACATTAATTTACCTCATTTTGCATACATTTTATGAGGCCAAACCTAAAAAAAATGATTAATAAATAAATTAGGTATGGTTTTATAAATTACTTTCATGGCCTCCAAGAAGCTCAACGGCATGAACAAAGCGGGAGTGAAGCGTGCTTGTCCATCGCATCCTAGGTGCTCTCATACTCCGTTTAGTCGGAAGTTTAGGTAAAAATCTTGATCTCATTAAACCATGTGAAACTTCATGAGATGCGGGTCCTCCTCCACCATACTGGTTATGGTTGTGGTAGTAGTGGTGGTGCGCGTACGATGAAGATAACCCGTTAAAACGTGTCCCACCACCACTACCACATCCTCCAGGCGGACGATAATTTGAGGAAGAGGGACCATTTAGGCCAGGGTTTAAAAAGGGCAAGTGACCTCCACTAGCGCCAAAATAAGGTGAAGTTGAAGCGGAAGATGAAGGAAAATAACACATCTTTGGATCTTTCTCCATAGTAGAATGGTCCAAATTTGGCAAAAAAGGAAATGGATGATTGTGATATACTGGAATGCCCTTTATGGGCCTTAAACAATCCGATACATCAAGCAAGGAGACACTTTGGTTCAAGTGACTTAAGTTTTGTGTATTACTACTATTCATTTGTTGATTAAACATATGAGAATGGTTTTGATGATGACGATAAAGAAACGGGTTTTGTGAGTTATCTTGTTCTCTTTGAGAACGATTTCTTGATGGATTCGTAAGTGAGAGGTCGGTATACGTATTTTGTAGCAAGGTATTTGATTTTGCAGGTAACTCGATACTTATAACCGCGGTGTTGGTGTTACGCATTGAAGACAAAAGAGAGTTAGTATTTGGTAGGCTAATATTTAGAGAGAGATCAGGAAGTGGTGTTGAAGATGAGGAAGATGGTGGTTGTGGTTCTATGAAAATACCTTCCAAGGGCATTTTCTAATTTGTTTGTGTGTATTATTAGATAAGATAACAAATTTCCACACACACAATATCTCCTTCTTTTCACACAAAATCTTTATGTGCAATCAAACTCATATCATGAAAATCAACAAAAAGTGAAGCTAGAAACACCAACACCGACACCACCAAAAACACAAAACAAAAAAAAAAAAGTAAAAAAAAAAAAAAAAAAAAAAAAATAAAATAAAAAAAGATTGAAGGGTAGAAAGCTAAGAAAGATCTCTTTGAATATAAAAAAGTTAAGGCACTAGAAAAGAGAGAGACACTAATGAAACTAGAAACAAATAAAGTAAAACAAGGAGTTCCAGAAAGAGGGTATGGGGATGAACAGCAGGGGGGAGGGGTAATGGTGCTCCTCGAGAGTATATATCAGAAAATGACACTAGAGAAAACAAGTTTTTTAGCTACTCTCTCTCACACACACACTCAATAGTCAAAATACGCAAAGCAGCAAACAGAACAAAAACATAATTACACACGAACACAAAAGAATTTTTTAGCTACATACTTTTTTGTTTGGGATAGATGTATTTTTGTTATGAAAAATGATAGATAAGCCTAAAAATGGATTTAGAGATGGACCTAATCTTTAAATGCATGCAATTACGAATTGTCATAGTTTTATTTAAGATAGCCCATCTTTAAGTCTTATTTATTGTTTCACATATCAACTCTTTTTTGTTATTTATCTTGACACGATTATGATTATTCGTTAAGTAAGTCAACATAAAGAAGGTTTATATATATCAAAATATATCATTTCTGTAGAGATACTTGAAACATATTTAATATTTAATAATTAAATTTTATCTGGCTGAAAAGATTAATAACAATAATTTCTTTTTCCTGTCACTAATTCCGTTCATATGACTTGTCAATTTAAAAAAAAAAAAAAAAAAAAACAATCACAAGATTAGTTTGATAAAGTATATATATAACTAAGGCTTTTATTTATTTATTTATTTATTTATTTATTTATTTTAAAGCCGGGTAATGTATTTGTAGGAAGCTTGAAACATCAAAGCCGGGTAATCATGTTAAACAAAACTAACTTTAAGAGGGAGTTGTGTTATTCCTTTCCCCCCACTCTCTACGCTACTTTGACACGCTTTTTTAATATCTCTGACTAAGAGTAAGTGCACTAAATGTATTCCAATTTCATGCTACACTTTAAACATATAAACCTTACGGTACAATGTGTGTATAATTATTTATACATAAATTCTATTTTCCATGGTACACTGAAATATGAAAATTATTATTCTATTAGTCTACAGGTGGCCGGATACCTTTTATCATTCTAAAGGCACCAGAAAATTTTACTTGTTTTAAGAAAGTATTTATATTTTGGTATATTTCAAATCTAAATGTATATTTTTATTATTAGGTTTAAGCATTAGATATTTTTAGGTCTGAGCATTACATAAACCATGTCTTTCTATTAAAGTCGTTTGGTTATGGAACTTTTATTCTTATTAATTATGAGTGAGAGGGTGGGAGGATTGACTAGAGGTGATAATCGAGTGGTGTTCGTGTTAATCTATTCGGGTTTACGGGTTGACGTGTTATTATAACCTCTACGCAAACACGACCCATTTATTAATCGTGTCAAGGAATCAACCATATCCCAAACCTGCATAACACGTGTAACCCATTTATGACACATTTAACATGTTTAAATAAATAGGTCAAGCGGTGAATAAGGTTAGTCGTTTTTCGATTTAACTAATTTAAAATAAAAAATGATATAAGAATCTAAAAATGATAAAAATAACATATAATAACGAAAATTTCAATGATTTTGAATACAATCGTAATTCACTCATGCATTAATCTAAATCCAACATAAAATCCAAGCTACATACGTTAATTTAGTGGCTTATATGTTTTAATTTTAAATTGGTTCACGGATTAACCTGTTTAATACTTATTCAATTCAAATATAGCCCGTTTATTAAACGGGTTACACGAATTGACGTGTTTTTTTACCCAAACCTATTTATTATCAACCAAAATCTGTTTAACTTCGTGTCGGATTCATATTGTTTATCATGTCGTGTCGAGAATGCCGCTCCTAGGATTGACCAACACGATTAGATTATTGTTTTGTAGCAAAGATGTGCAGAGGAAGCGTAAAATTAAATCCAAATAACAAAACCTTCTAATTCCCTTTCATACTCCCAAATATTCCCCTTCTTATCTATCAACAACTTTGTCTGCAGGCATCTTTTCTGGGTTTTATTATGTTTTCCACATGAAGTCCCACATTTTTTGCTAGGGTTTTCAAAACCCTAGGCTAAATCGATGGTAAATATACTATTATTTTTAATTAAATTTAATTGTTTTATTACATAAATACCCATTTCAAGAAACTAAGAAACTCTTTCGTATTGGGAGCTCACTCTCTCTTTTAATGCTCTCACTGTAAATAAAGACTACTAGAGTTTCTTGGAGTTTGGAGAATTTCTTATGTCACCTTCTTCTTTAAGTGTTTCAAGATTAAATTACTTCAAAAACTTACGTATAAAAAATATAAATTACCCATCAACAATGTAATAAGAAGACTAACAATATGACAGATTTTTATTTCTTTTAAAGAAAGTTATTTTACATATCAAACTTTTTTTACATATAAAAAACTTATTCACGTCCTTCATTAAAAAGAAATCAGTAGATGATATTAAAAATATTTTAACATTTCACATATTTTAATTTGAATATCTTTTAAACCGTTAATCGTTAAATGAAAATAATTACACCATCGCGACGAGTATCTAATTATCTTTTTTATAAACGGGCACTATACTTTCGAAAAAAGAAAAAAAAAATCGTGTTTTTCACTTTTTTCGTCTTTTTTTTTTATTTTTTTTTTCAAAATTGAAATTTGCATTAAAAAAATCACATGTGATTAAACAATAATTTGAAAATCACATGTAATATTAGCGTTAAATAACATATGATATATAATATCACATGTGATATCAGTGTTAAATCACATATGATATATATTATATGTGATTTAACACTAATATCACATGTCATATTGAAATTAGTGTTTAATCACACGTGATATACAAATTAGTGTTTAATCAAATCTGATTTTTTTATGAAAATTTTAGTAACGAATTAAAATATAAAAAAAAAAACGTAAAAAAACACAAAAAACAAAAAAAATTAAAAAAAAAATATTGAAACTATATCAAAGTTCATATTTATAGAAAGACAATTAAAATCTCGTCGTAATGGTATATTTTTTCGCTTCACGATTAACGGTTTGGAAAATATTAATATTTGAAAAAAAAAATTAAAATAAGATTTTTAAATTGTTGGATTCATCTCATCCATTAAATCAGATAAAAATAAAAAATGGAGATTGATCCTTTTATATGTAAAAAATGTTTAGTATGCTTTACTTATTTCTTTCTCATTTTTTATACTTTAAACGTTAGAATTAAACTTTATTAATAACTAAAACAAATTACTTTAGTAATTCAAATAAAACAAAAATTATTAATAGTTAAAAACATTAAAATTTTATTAAATTAAACACTTCTTAGGCCAATAACTATGAACACTGTTCATACAAATAATCACATAAAGATGTACTTTTATTTAACAATTTCTCTACGTTTTGTTAATTAAAAATATAAAAATTTATTAAGCAAAAGTTCAAGTAAATAAGTTTTAAACATAGTTATCCATTGATGTAAATCACTTAACGTATATATATCATCATATGAATCTATTAAACTTGCATAATGATCAAAGACAGTCTTATCATACATAATACATGAAACTCTTGCAACATTTATAAAACCTTGCACATTTTTATAATCTCTCATTTAAATAAAATTATTTTTTGTAGGGTTATGTCACACCCCCAAATTACCTGTTTTGCAGCGGAATGGAATTCCTGTGGGATGACTGCCATAGCATCACAATTACAGTTATATTGAACGACCTAAAGTGTCGTTTGAAAAGCACATCGTTTGATATATTAAAAGAATTCAGAGTTACAAAAGATAGGTCCCAAAAGGTAGTCAAAGTTTGCGGAAATAAGTTTATTACAAACCAAACGATGTTTTAAAAGTGCAATAATATACAAGTCAGACGCGTCGTCACCGCGACTCTATGATAGGTCCTTATACGTGCCATGATGTAAATGCCTTAGACACCTGAAAATACATTGCTAAAACGGTCAACAATAATGTTGGTGAGAAATCATAGGTTTATGAAAATGTTTTATACGACTACCACAAGTATAGGCCATGTATGACAAATATGTCACATAAAAATGTTACAATTGCTATAAGCACATGACATCGAAGCTAGACTGATCATGATGTTCGCCCCAACAGAGTGTTTGCCAAACAACTCTAATTCTGATATTAAATGAAATGCATCCGTTTGACCAGTTGGGACCACCAACCCGGATGGAGGAGTCACCATCAATAGATCTATTCACTCACCCTCGCTTACTCCGTAATTAACAGTTCATGATTATGATATGGGGACATTTAATTGGCAATGAGGTAACTTAAGCAATGCAATGAATTTGATATACTTGGAAGCGTAATAAAAATGATGTGCAATGTATTCTCCCCCGTAGGTTTGAAATAATGTATAAACTTGTAAAATGGGGCTATGAAAACTCACTTGGTACAATGATGTGATGGCAAAAGTGAGTACATTGAAATGTGGTGCAATCTCTAACTGCGACCTATGATGAATGATATGATCTAATATAAGTCATGATGTAATGTGTTAGGTCACCATTTATGTAACACAAGCATCAATATAAGAAGTGAGATAGGAGAAATGATCGGTTGAACACGAGACACAATATGCGTAGGAGTATATGAAAGGATATGCGTAGATATTGAATACAAGTGAACAACCAACTCCCAAATGGGAGTTTACAAGATTATTTATAGGAAGGAACTAGGGAAACATGCAAGTTCCCTTCCATTCCTTAATAGGCTTGGGCCAAGGCTTATGGGCCTTCTACATAAGTCTTTGCATAATAACAAACATAAAGGCCTAATTAAGCTAACTATTACATATTAATTACTAACATTTGTAATATAGTTTAGGAGTGATTCCAACAACCTCCCCCTAAGTGTTGGTGATTAATGATTTGAGTGATAACGTTGTAGGTGCTGATGTAATAATAGCTTTGATGTCTTCTGACATTCTTCTTTCTTGTGAGAAGAAGTGTCTTGATACGAACAATCTCCCTAGTGTAGGGATCTTGTTTACTTTGAAGTTTTTCAGCTTCGACGTCTTCATTATCTTTGTTCTTTGATCTTTGTTCTTTGTGGTGGTAGTGATAGTATGTTGTTGATATCTGCATTAGGTCCGGCCGTTGCTCCGGTGTCTCGCGTCTTTCTTCAACATGCTCACACACTCTTTAACGTTGAATTTCAAGATCGATGTAGTTCTCTTAGTCTTTAAACTTTGTAGATTCTTTGGCATTGATGAAGAATCATTCTGACTTTGTGTTTGCCTTTTGAGAGAACTTCTATTAGTGTTGTTGTTGGCATGAGCATGTGAAGAATCTGCACGATCTTTTCTACCCGTGAGCATCTATAAGAAGAAAACATAAAACATGGGTTAGAAATAATCCAGCTTAGCACAAGTTTGAACTTCGAGAGTGTTAAAGATAGTGTGAGAACACAACTCTAATTCTCACAAAGGTCGTTCTGAAGCTGAGTCCCATAAGTGAGATAACGCCATGTACCGAAGTACACCTACAGTTCAGATGAGTCGCTAAGGTACACCGAAGCATCACCCCACGACTATAGACCGTTTGAGACACACTAAGCGTAACCCACAAGGAGTTACCGAAGTGACCTGCTGTCAGAGCTGTTTGATGTTGACCCTGGCAGGAGTTTCCATTCAATCACTGAGGATCACATGTGTGAACCTCTCATAAATGTTCTCGACAGATTGCTAAAATCTGTGAAGGACTTGATAATGTATCACTTGCGTCCTTAATGTTGAACGACAAGTGATGCTATGTCAAGTGTACCTAAGAGATCTTTTGATGAATCTCGTGGCTCTAGACTCAATAGTGCACTTTGGTTTTCCTGAGCGGAGACTAGGGTGAGGGTCTCCTTCTTCAATACCAACAATCTCTAAGAGAAAGCCGATAGTTTACATAGGGTTCCCTGTGAGAATGAAACAAACTTCTGTTGAGAGAAACTTGAGTGGCTAAGAAGGTTTAGTGCATGCGTCACTGGGTCCATGACGACTTTGATCTTCAATACCGGTGTCATCAAGTGACAGCCAGTAGAATATGAATTGATCCCGGTGTCTGCCCTAAGTTACATAATCTGGAGGGCTATTTCTTTTCACCCTTTTCTTTACTTTTCTTTTTAATTCTTCAACTCCTTCTTATATCCGATTCTCATTTTCTCCTTTTTTATAATCATACCCAAGGACTTCTAATTCTAACTATTGGTGGTGTCCTTGGGTAGATCCCTCCGGCTCTGGCGGATCATAGGACGGTTATTCCTAACCTTAGTCACCTTATAACTCCATGACTAACCTATGTTGCCATAAAACAAATTTTTCATGCAAAATCTCTCAAAGTGGTTATGAATAAAAGCTTTTGTACCACTGTGAGAGTTTAGAATTTTGCAGAAATACTCCCCCTCCACACGTGCTTAAGTATTTTGATAGAAATCTGCACGGTGAGAGAAGAGCGCGCACTCTTGAATTGATCAACTCTAGATAGACAATTCCCCGCGAGACACGGTTACATCACTGACTAGGTCAGCTTGAAGTTGTAAACACTCCTTGGTGAGGAGGTTTGACCCGTCAAGGTTCAAGTCTATCAAGATTTTCTCGAATGGTACATTCTACTAGGACAAGTCCTTTGCGAGACACGTTTACATCACTAGCGAACTAGTTTGAAATTATTACCCGTCCCGGACAAGTCTTTTCGAGTTACTAACATTTAAGATCTCGTCAATTCATTGGTTAAGTCTTTTTAGCACGACGATTCATTTGCAATTTACAACATATTTCTTATCACATAATTTTTCTCTCCATAAAAAATGGCATATAAATGTTATTTTTGACGAAATTTGATATCGAATATGACCATTTCAATTTTTCTAGGAAGATTACCACGAAGAACAATTTTGTGAACAAAGTTTTTAAGAAAATACTCCCCCTCAACAAGTGATATTAACTTTTGAGGTTTTGAAAATCATAAGGGGAAGTACTTGTTCTTTTGAGCAAAACTTTAAAAATGAAAGTTTTGATAGTTTTACTCAAAAGTAAGAAGCTTTCGCTCTTTTTATAGGATTGTGGCACTAAAGCGTACCACAGGGTCCTTTCATTACCAGTACGGGTTGTACACTGTTATATGTGCACAAGCCATTGTCATATATAAATCACACATCCAGATAATTATAAGAGAAACAAATCAAGGGGTACCAGGTGTCTCAGGTATTCCAGCAATAACTCCGGGAATGCGTTCTGGACGTTGATAGCCAGTGAGAGATATGCTTGGACGACCACTAACGAAACTTTCCAATGTTCTGATCTGATCTCGCCTAAACAACCTTTCATCAATCCGCGTGATGAGCTTCTTAACATCCCTTCTGTCCCTTGAATTCAATCTCTTTGGTGACCCAATGCCATCATGTATCTCCTTTAACCGATAAGCTAGACCGTCCCTGACTTTCTTCAATGTGTGATCCCCAAACTTGTGTAGCTCTTTGCACGCAATGAAGAAATTGTGGTGTAGTTCACTTCTTTAGACTACCCTAAATGGTTTCTTGATAAGGGTGTACTGAGCAAGTTGGTTTATATCGGGAAGATCGAGCTGTGGTTTTGTGAGATTAACGCGTTTCACGGTATGATTCCATGGCAAGTTGAATATCTTCTACACGTTCTTGGATCACGATGCTTCTGATGAAGATTAACAATGACTTGATGTACTCGCGTTGGATAGTAGTAGAGAATTGTGACATTCGTCCTTGTACCTTCGCAAGATACATATCTTCAATGTCGTTTAGTGACAATCTCGGAAAATCCTCTTCACAAAAGTCATATTCCTCTTCGTCTTGTCGTTTGACCACAATCTTCTTAAGGAATGTGTAGTCCCACTTCGACAACAGGGTAACATATTGAATAGCAATGATCCGTTTATCACTGAACACTTCCTTTTTTGACTTAAGAACCTGGCAGCTTTTGTAGAAGATTCTTCGTCGTTCTGACCAATGATGAATCCCATAAAGTGCATCAAGGTCATACTTTTCCACTTTTTCTGAAAACATGTGTGTGGCATCTTCTTCGATGGCTATGCTGTTGGAGTATATTGCTGCCGGGAAAGGGAGTGTGAGTGATGTAGCGTATTTCTTGGAGACATCGCTACAGTGTAGAAGAAACTCTAGGTGGTTGTTGAAGAAATAGCAGAATGGAATGTTGGGTTGATCCGGTCAGCCAATTGTAGGTAGAGGTCTGGTCCAATCAGTGTAGTACAGAGCTTTGTCTGGTCTGGTGAAGTCAATGTTAGCTTCAGGGTTGAGCCAATCGATGTTGTTAGACATGGCCCGTGCAATGTTGCTGAGATGATATTCGACTTCAATTGCACTGTCTGAGTTGTCTTTAAGAAGTTGAAATGCATCATTCTTGATTCGCTTCAACTCTGCCTTAGTCATCTTCTTCACTCTGAACGTTTCTTGTATAAGCTTTACATGCTCCATTGTGCGACCATCTACCATTTCTTGACCTTCTGGTAATTGAGGAGTAGCATCAACGAGTTTTGAGAACCAGTCATACTCTTCGGTGTCATCTTCATCTAGCCATGACACAACATTGTTATTTGTCTTCTTTTTAGGCTTTGTTGATGATGCTGGTTTCTTTGCTGATGAAGAAGGAGTAGATTGTTGTTGGGGCCTAGGGATCTCTTCATTGTCACCACCAGTGTATTCAAAATGATCACCGGTTTTCTCAGTTTGTGGTAGTAACATAGAGTCCTGAGGTTTATCAGTAGTAGGAGAACGTTGTGGAGATCTTGTTCGGGTGGAGGTCCTTTGGGGTGGTGGTGGCATAGTGGATGATTCGCCAGCTTTCTTTGGACGTTTTGGTGCAGAATCCTTGTTCTTATCATCGTCATCTCTTGGTCGTTTAGGTTGACCTGCTGACTCTTTGCATGAAGATTTGAGTTGATATTCTAGAAGGGCCTCAAAAAATTTAGCTTCATGTGAAGCAAAGTTTGTAGA
>OU343219.1:68154548-68201798 GCA_910596185.1 Chrysanthemum makinoi | reverse complement strand
GTGACTTAAGTTTTGTGTATTACTACTATTCATTTGTTGATTAAACATATGAGAATGGTTTTGATGATGACGATGAAGAAACGAGTTTTGTGAGTTATCTTGTTCTCTTTGAGAACGATTTCTTGATGGATTCGTAAGTGAGAGGTCGGTATACGTATTTTGTAGCAAGGTATTTGATTTTGCAGGTGACTCGATACTTATAACCGCGGTGTTGGTGTTACGCATTGAAGACAAAAGAGAGTTAGTATTTGGTAGGCTAATATTTAGAGAGAGATCAGGAAGTGGTGTTGAAGATGAGGAAGATGGTGGTTGTGGTTCTATGAAAATACCTTCCAAGGGCATTTTCTAATTTGTTTGTGTGTATTATTAGATAAGATAACAAATTTCCACACACACAATATCTCCTTTTCACACAAAATCTTTATGTGCAATCAAACTCATACCATGAAAATCAACAAAAAGTGAAGCTAGAAACACCAACACCGACACCACCAAAAACACCAAACAGAAAAGAAAAAGTAGAAAAAAAAAAAAAAAAAAGATTGAAGGGTAGAAAGCTAAGAAAGATCTCTTTGAATATAAAAAAGTTAAGGCACTAGAAAAGAGAGAGACACTAATGAAACTAGAAACAAATAAAGTAAAACAAGGAGTTCCAGAAAGAGGGTATGGGGATGAACAGCAGGGGGGAGGGGTAATAGTGCTCCTCGAGAGTATATATCAGAAAATGACACTAGAGAAAACAAGTTTTTTAGCTACTCTCTCTCACACACACACTCAATAGTCAAAATACGCAAAGCAGCAAACAGAACAAAAACATAATTACACACGAACACAAAAGAATTTTTTAGCTACATACTTTTTTGTTTGGGATAGATGTATTTTTGTTATTTATCTTGACACGATTATGATTATTCGTTAAGTAAGTCAACATAAAGAAGGTTTATATATATCAAAATATATCATTTCTGTAGAGATACTTGAAACATATTTAATATTTAATAATTAAATTTTATCTGGCTGAAAAGATTGATAACAATAATTTCTTTTTCCTGTCACTAATTCCGTTCATATGACTTGTCAATTTAAAAAAAAAAAAAAAAAAAAAGAAACAATCACAAGATTAGTTTGATAAAGTATATATATAACTAAGGCTTTTATTTATTTATTTATTTTTTTAAAGCCGGGTAATGTATTTGTAGGAAGCTTGAAACATCAAAGCCGGGTAATCATGTTAAACAAAACTAACTTTAAGAGGGAGTTGTGTTATTCCTTTCCCCCCACTCTCTACGCTACTTTGACACGCTTTTTTAATATCTCTGACTAAGAGTAAGTGCGCTAAATGTATTCCAATTTCATGCTACACTTTAAACATATAAACCGTACGGTACAATGTGTGTATAATTATTTATACATAAATTCTATTTTCCATGGTACACTGAAATATGAAAATTATTATTCTATTAGTCTACAGGTGGCCGGATACCTTTTATCATTCTCAAGGTTCTAAAAGGCGTGAGGCGTGGCAAGGCGGCATAGCCACGCCTCAAGCCTTACAAGCCTTTGCCAAGCCTTTGCGTTTCATAAGGCGTGCTTAAAGCGGCAAAAAAATATTTATAGATTTATGTATTTATAATTTTGTATCATTTTTAAGAGCAATTTCAATAACTAAAGCCCCAATCCCAAATAACCAGGCCTAAATATGAGGCCAAAATAGGAATTAAGTTTTGAAATAATGAGGCCCAAGAAGGAAATAGCCCAAATACTAGAAAAAATTAAATTAATAATTAATAGGCCCAAATATAAAATAGCCCAAACACAAATAAAAAAGTGAAAAAACCTCTAAACGCTTCAAAAATGGCGCACGCTTTGCTTTGCCCGCTATTTCACTCTATTTCCACGCTTGCAGCCTAAAAGCTAACGCTAAGGTCTGTTTGTAGCGTAGAGGCCACGCCAAGCGGCTTTGCGCGCCTTTTAGAACACTGATCATTCTAAAGGCACCAGAAAATTTTACTTGTTTTAAGAAAGTATTTATATTTTGGTATATTTCAAATCTAAATGTATATTTTTATTATTAGGTTTAAGCATTAGATATTTTTAGGTCTGAGCATTACATAAACCATGTCTTTCTATTAAAGTCGTTTGGTTATGGACCTTTTATTCTTATTAACTATGAGTGAGAGGGTGGGAGGATTGACTAGAGGTGACAATCGAGTGGTGTTCGTGTTGATCTATTCGGGTTTACGGGTTAACGTGTTATTATAACCTCTAAGCAAACACGACCCATTTATTAATCGTGTCAAGGAATCAACCATATCTCAAACCTGCATAACACGTGTAACCTATTTATGACACATTTAACATGTTTAAATAAATAGGTTAAGCGGTGAATAAGGTTAGTCGTTTTTCGATCTAACTAATTTAAAATAAAAAATTATATAAGAATCTAAAAATGATAAAAATAACATATAATAACGAAAATTTCAATGATTTTGAATACAATCGTAATTCACTCATGCATTAATCCAAATCCAACATAAAATCCAAGCTACATACGTTAATTTAGTGGCTTATATGTTTTAATTTTAGTGGTTCATATATTTAAACTGGTTCACGGATTAACCTGTTTAATACTTACTCAATTCAAATATAGCCCGTTTATTAAACGGGTTACACGAATTGACGTGTTTTTTTACCCAAACCTATTTATCATTAACCCAAATCTGTTTAACTTCGTGTCGGATTCATATTGTTTATCATGTCGTGTCGAGAATGCCGCTCCTAGGATTGACCAACACGATTAGATTATTGTTTTGTAGCAAAGATGTGCAGAGGAAGCGTAAAATTAAATCCAAATAACAAAACCTTCTAATTCTCTTTCATACTCCCAAATATTCCCCTTCTTATCTATCAACAACTTTGTCTGCAGGCATCTTTTCTGGGTTTTATTATGTTTTCCACATGAAGTCCCACATTTTTTGCTAGGGTTTTCAAAACCCTAGGCTAAATCGATGGTAAATATACTATTATTTTTAATTAAATTTAATTGTTTTATTACATAAATACCCATTTCAAGAAACTAAGAAACTCTTTCGTATTGGGAGCTCACTCTCTCTTTTAATGCTCTCACTGTAGATAAAGACAACTAGAGTTTCTTGGAGTTTGGAGAATTTCTTATGTCACCTTCTTCTTTAAGTGTTTCAAGATTATATTACTTCAAAAACTTACGTATAAAAAATATAAATTACCCATCAACAATGTAATAAGAAGACTAACAACTTGACAGATTTTTATTTCTTTTAAAGAAAGTTATTTTACATATCAAACTTTTTTTACATATAAAAAACTTATTCACGTCCTTCATTAAAAAGAAATCAGTAGATGATATTAAAAATATTTTAACATTCCACATATTTTAATTTGAATATCTTTCAAACCGTTAATCGTTAAACGAAAATAATTACACCATCGCGACGAGTATTTAATTATCTTTTTTATAAACGAGCACTATACTTTCGAAAAAAGAAAAAAAAAATCGTGTTTTTCACCTTTTTCGTCTTTTTCTTTGATTTTTTTTATTCAAAACTGAAATTTGCATTAAAAAAATCACATGTGATTAAACAATAATTTGAAAATCACATGTAATATTAGCGTTAAATAACATATGATATATAATATCACATGTGATATCAGTGTTAAATCACATATGATATATATTATATGTGATTTAACACTAATATCACATGTCATATTGAAATTAGTGTTTAATCACACGTGATATACAAATTAGTGTTTAATCACATCTGATTTTTTTATGAAAATTTTAGTAACGAATTAAAATATAAAAAAAAACGTTAAAAAACACAAAAAACAAAAAAAATTAAAAAAAAAAATATTGAAACTATATCAAAGTTCATATTTATAGAAAGACAATTAAAAGCTCGTCGTAATGGTATATTTTTTCGCTTTACGATTAACGGTTTGGAAAATATTAATATTTGAAAAAAAAAATGAAAATAAGATTCTTAAATTGTTGGATTCATCTCATCTATTAAATCAGATAAAAATAAAAAATGGAGATTGATCCTTTTATATGTAAAAAATGTTTAGTATGCTTTACTTATTTCTTTCTCATTTTTTATACTTTAAACGTTAGAATTAAACTTTATTAATAACTAAAACAAATTACTTTAGTAATTCAAATAAAACAAAAATTATTAATAGTTAAAAACATTAAAATTTTATTAAATTAAACACTTCTTAGGCCAATAACTATGAACACTGTTCATACAAATAATCACATAAAGATGTACTTTTATTTAACAATTTCTCTACGTTTTGTTAATTACAAATATAAAAATTTATTAAGCAAAAGTTCAAGTAAATAAGTTTTAAACATAGTTATCCATTGATGTAAATCACTTAACGATATATATCAGGCATATGAATCTATTAAACTTGCATAATGATCAAAGACAGTCTTATCATACATAATACATGAAACTCTTGCAACATTTATAAAACCTTGCACATTTTATAATCTTTCATTTAAATAAAATTATTTTTGTAGGGTTATGTCACACCTCCAAATTACTGTTTTGCTGGAATGGAATTCTCGGGGATGACTGCCATAGCATCACAGATTCATGAGTTATATTGAGCGACCTAAAGTGTCGTTTGAAAAGCACATCGTTTGATATATTAAAAGCATTCAGAGTTACAAAAGATAGGTCCCAAAGGTAGTCAAAGTTTGCGGAAATAAGTTTATTACAAACCAAACGATGTTTTAAAAGTGCAATAATATACAAGTCAGACGCGTCGTCACCGCGACTCTATGATAGGTCCTTATGCGTGCCATGATGTAAATGCCTTAGACACACGAAAATACATTGCTAAAAACGGTCAACAATAATGTTGGTGAGAAATCATAGGTTTATGAAAATGTTTTATACGACTACCACAACTATAGGCCATGTATGACAAATATGTCACATAAAAATGTTACAATTGCTATAAGCACATGACACGAAGCTAAACCGATCATGATGTTACGCCCCAACGAGTGTTTGCCAAACAACTCTAATTCTGATATTAAATGAAATGCATCCGTTTGACCAGTTGGGACCACCAACCCGGATGGAGGAGTCACCCTCAATAGATCTATTCACTCACCCTCGCTTACTCCGTAATTAACAGTTCATGATTATGATATGGGGACATTCAATTGGCAATGAGGTAACTTAAACAATGCAATGAATTTGATATACTTGGAAGCGTAATAAAAATGATGTGCAATGTATTCTCCCCCGTAGGTTTGAAATAATGTATAAACTTGTAAAACGGGGCTATGAAAACTTACTTGGTACAATGATGTGATGGCAAAAGTGAGTACACTGAAATGTAGCGCAATCTCTAACTGCGACCTATGATGAATGATATGATCTAATATAAGTCATGATGTAATGTGTTAGGTCACCATTTATGTAACACAAGCATCAATATAAGAAGTGAGATAGGAGAAATGATCGGTTGAACACGAGACACAATATGCGTAGGAGTATATGAAAGGATATGCGTAGATATTGAATACAAGTGAACAACCAACTCCCAAATGGGAGTTTACAAGATTATTTATAGGAAGGAACTAGGGCAACATGCAAGTTCCCTTCCATTCCTTAATAGGCTTGGGCCAAGGCTTATGGGCCTTGATATGTCGTTTTCGTACATAAGATTTACCGGAAGTACGGAACTCCCGGGTCGTTCTCCCAACGAGGGTGAAATGGAAAATCGATTCGTTGTTTAAAGGTCGGGTGATTTGAATAGGATAAAAGAATTTTGGGTTTTTGGTTCTTAAAGAAAACGTAAATTAGAAAGCGAATAAAAAGCATATAAAACAAGAAAGCTAAACACAAATAAGCTAAATTACGCAAATTTAACTAAAAACGTATAAGTTTGTAGGTTTTAGATTAAAATGATAATAGTTAAAGCAAAAACAATAATAAAACTAGTAGAAAGTAAATAAACTAAAGTTAACGATAAATGATAACAACTAAAAATAACGAACTAAATTATGCTAAGCAAGCGAATAAGAAATATATGATGAAAAGATATACTTGTTAAGCAAATTATCAAGATCCTTAAGTGTGGTTTATTATTTCAATTAAGTCCTTTATTGATGAATTAATATCTTTTACAAATAATTATTTTGTCACAATAATTTTTCATAAAGAGATATCAATATCTAAATTAAAACCCAATTATTTTCACGGCTTTTGCCCTCTTCAACAACCAAAATTTCAATCTAAGTAACTTAAAATTACTAACCAATATATTTTCTAACTTTTATAAAACCACACTTAATTCACGGAATAATCTACTCAACAAGTATATAAAAAGCCTACTCACTAAGCATAGCAAATCAACACATAGCAATTAATTCAATAAAAATAAGCATAACTATTATATTAAAATTAATAACAACTAAATATTCAAAAAATAAAGAGAGTAGAACCCGAATGATAAAACGAGAGGAATAAAACCACCCGATCAAATAAGCACAAATTAACACAAAAGTTTACAACTTTATTAATCTTATCCACTAATTAGTAAGTAAAGTTTAAAACTTTATTCACCAACAAGCTTAAAAATTACTAAAGTTTCAAACTTTATGTATTAAAAATGCTTAAAGACGCTTAAGCTCCGGCCTTAGCGGTAGATTGTGATGAGAAATCAAAGAAAAACAAAAACTTTATTAGAGGTTAGCAATAATAAGTAATAATAAGCACTACTACTAAATATAAATAAACTAAAAGTGATATAAAAATTAAAAAGATTTAAACTTTATAACTAAAAACTATTAGATCTAAGTCCACCCGAAGCTAAGTTGTTCCATCCGAAGATTAAACGTGAATCGGGTATATTTAAGGACTTGATCTACATGAACAAGCTATTAAATAGCTTATTGTTCAATAAAAACTTAAAAAGTTGCAACCTTTATTGAAAAACTTGATAAAACTAATAAATCTAATTAATAATAAGCTAAAAAATAGAAAAGGTGCTCTCAAACTTAAGAGATGTCAAGGCTTATTTGTACAATAAGCCGAGCTTAATAAGCTCATGCATCTCTTTTGTTGTTTGAATCGAGCTAGAGGATGAAGAAGAGAAGAGATAATAAGACATAATAAGCAAAAACTTATAAAAATGTAAACTTTTTATAAAATAAGTGAAATAAAAACTATTTATGGAAAGTATTAAAGAAAGTTTTATAGAAGAAAAACAAATAAAAGAGCTTAATGGATAAACTTATAGAAAAAGCTAACCCAAAAAGCAAAACCTTAATAAGTTATAATAAGCTAATAAGCTAATATAACTTAATAGGTAAGAAAAGAAAATAAAGAAAGAGATGAGAGGAAGAAATAAGCACTTAAGTAAACCATAAACATACTTTGCATTAAATAAAAAAATTACAATAAGTCTTTGAAAATAAGCTACTAAAAATAAGCTACAATAAACAATAAGTACTAAAAGAAAAACTTAAACATTAAAAAACTAAATAAAGATGTGTGTGTAAAAAAATAAATTGTGACTGTATGTGTCTATGATTTGGATCCGGTATTTATAGCCAATTGATGCCTCTATCATATTCTCGATTCTTCAGAGAGGTGATACCTTGAATTTCCATCAACTGAGGCCACGTGTCATTGGTGGATAGGCTGGATCAAAATGGTGCAACGAGAGTGGACGTGGATGGCAGGAACAAAAAAATTCACGCGCTTAGCTTGAATTAATTTGAGCGATTAAGGGTCAAAAGCTAGCTTCAAAAAAGAAAATTGCACTTTCTAATATAATTTGATCAATGGGACACGTGGCAGTTGCAGTTCTCATTTGATGTAGTATCATTTACTATCTTTGGGACATGTTCTTTTTCTTTCGGCTTCACTAGGTTTGAACACGTATTGGGCCTGCGCATGATCAACAGTTTGGACTTGATTTATTGTTGCTGGGCTCGAGATCAACTGCAGCTTGCAGCTGCGCCTGATTTTCGTGGGCTTGAAACAATGGTTTGGGCCCGCTATAATAAATTACAAAAATTATGTGCCACTAGTGGGAATTGAACCCTTGACCTCTTGCTTAGCAAACTAGCCTCCAACCATTAGACCAAGAGTCTTTTTGTGTTAAATGTTACATTTAATTTCCATTTGACCCCTTTTTCTGTTGATCCATTTTCTTTTCTTTTTCTTTTTAAACAACTTAGTTAATTCTTCGTTCGAGCTTCCTTTGGTCTTTAAAATTTTCTTTTCTTGCCTTGATGCTCCAAATAAAATTATCATTGGTCCCGTAACTTCGTGCTCCTTCCATTCTCGTGCTCGTTTTTGTCTATTTTGTCTTTTTTTTTGTCCATTTTACAATATCCGTTACCTGCACATACATAAACACAAAAACACAAATATTTATGGCTTTAGGGGTTAGTTTTTGGTCTTTTTGGTCCGGTTTTGATCAAGAAAAAGTATATGTTTAATACCCCAGACGAGAAGATTGTCGTGTCCTCACGCAATGTCATCAAATCATACTTCTAAAAACAAAGATTTCAATCTCTTTCTACTAAACCTATGAAAAGTAGCAAAGATTTCTCAAAAGAGATTAAGAAACCCTTATTTCTAAAAATGCCCCGTTTACCTTTCATTTCTCATATAGATATTACGTTTAAGCACATTCCAATTATGAGTGACGGTTTGTTGAACTTTCATGTCGATCAATAACTCCAACATTTTTCAAACGACACGTTAGGATCACAGAGTAGGAAACACAACCCAGTGTGAAGTGACCATACGGATAGAATACATCGTCCCTGATTTTTCACAAGTCCCCAAACTAAGCGTAAAATCAAAATCATTGTTAAATATGACTTTAGATGCTAACACTACCCATGGAAGTTACTTGTGTAATTACCTTTTGCTCCCATTTTCCTATTTCCTCTATTTATTTTATTTTTGTGAGAACTGAATTTCTTCAAGTTTCTCGTTTCGATAATTCTTATTCCGATAAAGATATGAAGCTAAGTCGATAATTAGTTATCCATCTTCCCTCGAAAACCGTTGCACACAAGAATGAGGTCCACATCAAGATCCTAATTTCACACGATTTAGGGAGAATATCCTTTTTATGGCGACCGAGACAACTCATCTACGAGTCCGAGACGAAGCTTTATTTAGACATCTTCGGATCCAAAGTTTGGCTTAACACTATTTCACACATTTGCATTTTTGCAATTTAGGCCCTTGGTCTTTTCAACCACTAACTCAATGGGATTACCGTTTTATCGAAGTCGATTATGACTTTAGATTTTCCTCAACCTTTTTAGAAGTCTATGACAACGGGGGTACCGTCGGACATAGAAAATTTTTATGGCTTTGGATTTTTCAACTTTAATATATTTGGGCTTTATTTCATGTTAATTTTGTGCCAAACTCCGAATCCTACGGCTTTTATAACAATAGAAACAATAGCGGCAAACTATCAGGAATCAGTTGTCTATTACACCGCAATACTGACAGTACCTTGATGTGTACCCAACTCTCATGGGCAAGGATTCTCTAAAGAAGAATAAAGAACTAACTATCGTCAAAAACTCAACATCTCTAATTATTATTCACATATATGGGGTGAAACAATCTTGTGGGAACAAAAAGCCATAAGTACCTTCGATGGGCTCTAAAGAGAACCAATTACTCCACGCTTAGCATCTAAACTCATAAGTAACTCTATCATTCCTCGATCTCCGCAAATTTAAAATCCCAAATAATGAGATCCGCGGATGCTTAGCCGATAATTAAATTATCTATGGTTAAGGGAACAAGCTAGGGCTCAACAAGCCCGGTCAAGTCAGAATTCTATTCCTACTCTCACCAGCGGAAAGTCAACAAGGTGTCAAAACATATATTAATTTAGCAAATGCTTCGTCTAATGAAATTAAGTTATGCATATTTAAAGTCACTCAGGGAAACTTGCAAATTCTTGGCCTTGTGAGCTAGAATTAGCATTTTATAGCTTCTTGTCTAAGAGACTAGCAAACTTTTCAATCAAAAGACTTAACAAAAGATTCAAAATTTTTAAATTTTTCACAATTTTTGCACAATTTTTTCATTTTCTAAGGAAAAACGGGGTTGCAAGAGTACACGGCAAAGTGCTAGGCAAAAATCTAATCGAAAGATTACCCACCCCAGACTAAAATCAAACATTGTCCTCAATGTTTAAAGGTAAGGGTTCTTAACGCAAATCTAAAGCCATTGATTAGGTATGCTAATAGATAAATGATAATCGAAAAAGATTTTGGATATCGGATTTCCATAAGAGCGTCGAAACATGAAACTCGAGTGGAGAAAAGACAAACTTCGAGCACGAGAGTCTTCATATCGGGAAAATCCTAGACATAAAAAACAACACGAAACACGAGAAATGGAAGAGGCGAACCTCCTCACGTCACTTATTAGAAAACATAAATAAGATAAAAGGATAAGCATGGGGTGCCTCCCATGAAGCGCTACTGTTTTTGTTAAACGAGTCGCTAGCCTGACTCGTCCCCGAATTCATTTGTCCTTGGGGAAACAAGCGGAAGGGATACCCGGATCAAAGATGGTATCCTCACTCCGGAGGGAAAGAGAAAGGGTGGGTTGGAAGGGAAAGAAAGTGTCAGGCTCCAGCACATAAGGGATAACTTCTCCTGAACTCACAAAAGGTATATCAAGAAAGACTGATCCATCATCCGGTGGTTTTGCGGGTGGACGTCGGGATGATAGATCAAAAAGAAATGACTCCATAGAAGAAGGAATTCCATGGTACAGAGAGGTGTTTCTTATAGGCTCAAACATGAAGGCATCCAAGAGAGGATCCTTATCTCGAACATCGGCTATAACAAAGAACTCATCAATGAATATCTCGGGTTTAAAGATTTTGTCTTCACATGTCGGCTCAACGGGATAAAGGATGGTGGACTCGTCAGAGAGAAGAGAGTCAAGAAAACCATCAAGAACAACCATATCCCCCTCGGGATCATTCATAACATCCTCAATACCCGGTGGTATCAAATCATCAATAGATAAGTCGATTTCTTCCATAGAATCATTTGGCAGCTTATCAAGAATATCGTCTTCAACCACTTTAACTGATTCATTCATTTCGGGCCTCACTTCGAAATCAATCTCCATAATATCCTCGATCGGATTCATTACTTTCTTCATCTTGCATAACATCACATGACGGGAGAGAAAGGTCGAAACTCAGAGATGGGACAAGTGGTGTGCTCTCAGAGCTAGCAATATCCACCACTTCCGTTGTGGTCTCTGAATCGGACTCAAAATCTTTGTCGAAAAGAGGATTAACTTCGCAAAAGGTAAAGTCATTCTTGAATTCAAAAAGAGGATTTGAGAAAATCCCGGAAGTAACCTCGGAAATGTCAAGAGAATCACACAAAAACGAATCACAATCACTGTCAGATACATCCTCGGACTCACTTGGGATTGGATCTAGGCTCTCAACACTAGATGATTCCATTTCAGGAATAGTGTTAAGAGGCTCGTCCCCCATTATGAGAGAGTCAACGGGTTTAACAATTATCGAAGACATAGAATCATCGGCCTCTTCCAAAATGACGTCACTTCTCTCAACCGGTGTGAGCGAAGGGGAAGAGTCGGAAATGAAAGGCTCAGAAACGAGAGGGGTTTCAGCCGACAAACTCGCATAATATTCTTTCATTTGGATGGAATCCTCATCATCATTGTCAATGTAAGTCTCGAGCCATCGGGCACGTCTTTCAAGTGCTTGCTCCTCAATTCGTATTTCTTCAAGACACTTTTCAATGAGCTTTCGTTTTTCTTCTTGAGTAATTCTAACATAGATCTTTCGTTTCGAGATGCTCGATCTTGACAAGTAATTCACCATATGTTTTCTGATGAGGATCTTTTTCGATACCATGTTTATCCATAAATTCTTTGAGTATATTAATACATCTTTGGAAACTATCTTGAGGAATTTGCGGATGTTGTGGTTGAATCACTTGGTATTGTGGAGGTGGGTCATAAGAATAGTCATAAGGAACTTGCTCGTAAACAATTGGATTCTGCATTTGACAATCGGAATTAAAGTGCGGACCTCCACAATACTCACAACATAAGATTGTTGTGACGGGTGTGGTGAAGTATATGGATAAGGTTCATAACCAAAGGTTGTATTGTTAAATTGGGCTTGACATTGAAAACCTTGGTGAGGACCTCCACAGTACTCACACGAGTATGACTCCGTCTCATGGTATGGGATTGGTTAAGGAAATCGGTTGTTTCATTGTAGGGATGTTGGTCGTAGACAAACTCGTTCCCCGTATTCACAATGCTACAACCGGGACAATTCCCACCATTTTGAGGTCCCCAACACCATTGACAACCATAATGGTAAGGCGAAGACATCGAGAAGAATTATACGAATAAGAGGGTAAAGAGATAAAGAATTGACGGTTCAGAGGGTAAAGAAGAATATTTTTGGGTTTTTAATAAAAGCGAACATAAAAGGAAAACAAATTATGAAAAGGAAAATCTTTTTGGGGTTTTTTTTTTAAACACTTTAGGAAAAGTGTTTATGATTATTTTATTTTTGTATTTTTATAATTTATGAAAAGTATTTACAAAAGCGAGGGAACTCCACGGAGGAGGGTCTTCAAACACCAAACTTCAAACTCCGAAACGAAAAATCGCTAACACACCTCCCCGGCAGCGGCGCCATTTTGATATGTCGTTTTCGTACATAAGATTTACCGGAAGTACGGAACTCCCGGGTCGTTCTCCCAACGAGGGTGAAATGGAAAATCGATTCGTTGTTTAAAGGTCGGGTGATTTGAATAGGATAAAAGAATTTTGGGTTTTTGGTTCTTAAAGAAAACGTAAATTAGAAAGCGAATAAAAAGCATATAAAACAAGAAAGCTAAACACAAATAAGCTAAATTACGCAAATTTAACTAAAAACGTATAAGTTTGTAGGTTTTAGATTAAAATGATAATAGTTAAAGCAAAAACAATAATAAAACTAGTAGAAAGTAAATAAACTAAAGTTAACGATAAATGATAACAACTAAAAATAACGAACTAAATTATGCTAAGCAAGCGAATAAGAAATATATGATGAAAAGATATACTTGTTAAGCAAATTATAAAGATCCTTAAGTGTGGTTTATTATTTCAATTAAGTCCTTTATTGATGAATTAATATCTTTTACAAATAATTGTTTTGTCACAATAATTTTTCATAAAGAGATATCAATATCTAAATTAAAACCCAATTATTTTCACGGCTTTTGCCCGCTTCAACAACCAAAATTTCAATCTAAGTAACTTAAAATTACTAACCAATATATTTTCTAACTTTTATAAAACCACACTTAATTCACGGAATAATCTACTCAACAAGTATATAAAAAGCCTACTCACTAAGCATAGCAAACCAACACATAGCAATTAATTCAATAAAAATAAGCATAACTATTATATTAAAACTAATAACAACTAAATATTCAAAAAAATAAAGAGAGTAGAACCCGAATGATAAAACGAGAGGAATAAAACCACCCGATCAAATAAGCACAAATTAACACAAAAGTTTACAACTTTATTAATCTTATCCACTAATTAGTAAGTAAAGTTTAAAACTTTATTCACCAACAAGCTTAAAAATTACTAAAGTTTCAAACTTTATGTATTAAAAATGCTTAAAGACGCTTAAGCTCCGGCCTTAGCGGTAGATTGTGATGAGAAATCAAAGAAAAACAAAAACTTTATTAGAGGTTAGCAATAATAAGCAATAATAAGCACTACTACTAAATATAAATAAACTAAAAGTGATATAAAAATTAAAAAGATTTAAACTTTATAACTAAAAACTATTAGATCTAAGTCCACCCAAAGCTAAGTTGTTCCATCCGAAGATTAAATGTGAATCAGGTATATTTAAGGACTTGATCTAAATGAACAAGCTATTAAATAGCTTATTGTTCAATAAAAACTTAAAAAGTTGCAACCTTTATTGAAAAACTTGATAAAACTAATAAATCTAATTAATAATAAGCTAAAAAATAGAAAAGGTGCTCTCAAACTTAAGAGATGTCAAGGCTTATTTGTACAATAAACCGAGCTTAATAAGCTCATGCATCTCTTTTGTTGTTTGAATCGAGCTAGAGGATGAAGAAGAGAAGAGATAATAAGACATAATAAGCAAAAACTTATAAAAATGTAAACTTTTTATAAAATAAGTGAAATAAAAACTATTTATGGAAAGTATTAAAGAAAGTTTTATAGAAGAAAAACAAATAAAAGAGCTTAATGGATAAACTTATAGAAAAAGCTAACCCAAAAAGCAAAACCTAAATAAGTTATAATAAGCTAATAAGCTAATATGGCTTAATAGGTAAGAAAAGAAAATAAAGAAAGAGATGAGAGGAAGAAATAAGCACTTAAGTAAACCATAAACATACTTTGCATTAAATAAAAAATTACAATAAGTCTTTGAAAATAAGCTACTAAAAATAAGCTACAATAAACAATAAGTACTAAAAGAAAAACTTAAACATTAAAAAACTAAATAAAGATGTGTGTGTAAAAAAATA
Organism: Chrysanthemum makinoi; assembly: GCA_910596185.1. Taxonomy (NCBI): domain Eukaryota; kingdom Viridiplantae; phylum Streptophyta; class Magnoliopsida; order Asterales; family Asteraceae; genus Chrysanthemum; species Chrysanthemum makinoi. The sequence continues at coordinate 68,187,157 of OU343219.1, read as the reverse complement.
AATTGTGACTGTATGTGTCTATGATTTGGATCCGGTATTTATAGCCAATTGATGCCTCTATCATATTCTCGATTCTTCAGAGAGGTGATACCTTGAATTTCCATCAACTGAGGCCACGTGTCATTGGTGGATAGGCTGGATCAAAATGGTGCAACGAGAGTGGACGTGGATGGCAGGAACAAAAAAATTCATGCGCTTAGCTTGAATTAATTTGAGCGATTGAGGGTCAAAAGCTAGCTTCAAAAAAGAAAATTGCACTTTCTAATATAATTTGATCAATGGGACACGTGGCAGTTGCAGTTCTCACTTGATGTAGTATCATTTACTATCTTTGGGACATGTTCTTTTTCTTTCGGCTTCACTAGGTGAACACGTATTGGGCTGCGCGATGATCAACGGTTTGGACTTGATTTATTGTTCTGGGCTCGAGATCAAGCTGCACTTGCATTGCGCTGATTTCGTGGGCTTGAAACAATGGTTTTGAGCCCGCTATAATAAATTACAAAAATTATGTGCCACTAGTGGGAATTGAACCCTTGACCTCTTGCTTAGAAAACTAGCCTCCAACCATTAGACCAAGAGTCTTTTTGTGTTAAATGTTGCATTTAATTTCCATTTGACCCCTTTTTCTGTTGATCCATTTTCTTTTCTTTTTCTTTTTAAACAACTTAGTTAATTCTTCGTTCGAGCTTCCTTTGGTCTTAAAATTTTTCTTTTCTTGCCTTGATGCTCCAAATAAAATTATCATTGGTCCCGTAACTTCGTGCTCCTTCCATTCTCGTGCTCGTTTTTGTCCATTTTGTCTTCTTTTTGTCCATTTTACAATATCCGTTACCTGCACATACATAAACACAAAAACACAAATATTTATGGCTTTAGGGGTTAGTTTTTGGTCTTTTTGGTCCGGTTTTGATCAAGAAAAGGTATATGTTTTCACATATACCAGGCCTTCTACATAAACCTTAGCATAATAACAAACATAAAGGCCTAATTAAGCTAACTATTACATATTAATTACTAACACTTGTAATATAGTTTAGGAGTCATTCCAACAACCTCCCCCTAAGTGTTGGTGATTAATGATTTGAGTGATAACGTTGTAGGTGCTGATGTAATAATAGCTTTGATGTCTTCTGACATTCTTCTTTCTTGTGGGAAGAAGTGTCTTGATACGAATAATCTCCCTAGTGTAGGGATCTTGTTTACTTTGAAGTTTTTCAGCTTTGACGTCTTCATTATCTTTGGTCTTTGATCTTTGTTCTTTGTGGTGGTAGTGATAGTATGTTGTGGTTATCTGCATTAGGTCCGCTTCGTTGCTCCAGTGTCTCCACGTCTTTCTTCAACATGCTCACACACTCTTTAACGTTGAATTTCAGTACTGATGTAGTTCTCTTAGTCTTTAAACTTTGTAGATTCTTTGGCATTGATGAAGAATCATTCTGACTTTGTGTTTGCCTTTTGAGAGAACTTCTATTAGTGTTGTTGTTGGCATGAGCATGTGAAGAATCTGCACGATCTTTTCTACCCGTGAGCATCTATAAGAAGAAAACATAAAACATGGGTTAGAAATAATCCAGCGCTTACAAGTTTGAACTTCGAGAGTGTTAACAGCATAGTGTGAGAACACAACTCTAATTCTAACAAAGGACGTTCTGAACCGGAGTCCCACAAGTGAGATAACGCCATGTACCGAAGTACACCTACAGTTCAGATGAGTCGCTAAGGTACACCGAAGCATCACCCCACGACTATAGACCGTTTGAGACACACTAAGCGTAACCCACAAGGAGTTACCGAAGTGACCGTCGGTCGCTTTGATGTTGACCCTAACAGGAGTTTCCATTCAATCACTGAGGATCACATGTGTGAACCTCTCATAAATGTTCTCGACAGATTGCTAAGATCTGTGAAGGACTTGATAATGTATCACTTGCGTCCTTAATGTTGAACGACAAGTGATGCTATGTCAAGTGTACCTAAGAGATCTTTTGATGAATCTCGTGGCTCTAGACTCAATAGTGCACTTTGGTTTTCCTGAGCGGAGACTAGGGTGAGGGTCTCCTTCTTCAATACCAACAATCTCTAAGAGAAAGCCGATAGTTTACATAGGGTTCCCTGTAAGAATGAAACAAACTTCTGTTGAGAGAAACTTGAGTGGCTAAGAAGGTTTAGTGCATGCGTCACTGGGTCCATGACGACTTTGATCTTCAATACCGGTGTCATCAAGTGACAGCCAGTAGCATATGAATTGATCCCGGTGTCTGCCCTAAGTTGCATAATCTGGAGGGCTATTTCTTTTCACCCTTTTCTTTACTTTTCTTTTTAATTCTTCAACTCCTTCTTTATCCGATTCTCATTTTCTCCTTTTTTATAATCATACCTAAGGACTTCTAATTCTAACTATTGGTGGTATCCTTGGGTAGATCCCTCCGGCTCTGGCGGATCATAAGACGGTTATTCCTAACCTTAGTCACCTTATAACTCCATGACTAACCTATGTTGCCATAAAACCAATTTTTCATGCAAAATCTCTCAAAGTGGTTATGAATAAAAGCTTTTGCACCACTGTGAGAGTTTAGAATTTTGCAAAAATACTCCCCCTCCACACGTGCTTAAGTATTTTGATAGAAATCTGCACGGTGAGAGAAGAGCGCGCACTCTTGAATTGATCAACTCTAGATAGACAATTCCCTGCGAGACACGGTTACATCACTGACTAGGTCAGTTTGAAGTTGTAAACACTCCTTGGTGAGGAGGTTTGACCCGTCAAGGTTCAATTCTATCAAGAGTTTCTCGAATGGTACATTCTACTAGGACAAGTCCTTTCTTGAGACACGTTTACATCACTAGCGAACTAGTTTGAAATTATTACCTGTCCCGGACAAGTCTTTTCGAGTTACTAACATTTAAGATCTCGTCAATTCATTGGTTAAGTCTTTTTAGCACGACGATTCATTTGCAATTCACAACATATTTCTTATCACATAATTTTTCTCCCCCTCAAAAATGGCATATAAATGTTATTTTTGACGAAATTTGATATCGAATATGACCATTTCAATTTTTCTAGGAAGATTACCACGAAGAACAATTTTGTGAACAAAGTTTTTAAGAAAATACTCCCCCTCAACAAGTGATATTAACTTTTGAGGTTTTGAAAATCATAAGGGAAAGTACTTGTTCTTTTGAGCAAAACTTTAAAAATGAAAGTTTTGATAGTTTTACTCAAAAGTAAGAAGCTTTCGCTCTTTTTATAGGATTGTGGCAGCGTACCACGGGTCCTTTCATTACAAGTACGGGTTGTACACTGTTATGTGTGCACAAGCCATTGTCATATATAAATCACACATCCAGATAATTATAAGAGAAACAAATCAAGGGGTACCAGTTGTCTCAGGTATTCTAGCAATAACTCCGGGAATGCGTTCTGGACGTTGATAGCCAGTGAGAGATATGCTTGGACGACCACCAACAAAACTTTCCAATGTTCTCGACGATCTCGCCTAAACAACCTTTCATCAATCCGCGTGATGATCTTCTTAACATCCCTTCTGTCCCTTGAATTCCATCTCTTTGGTGACCCAATGCCATCATGTATCTCCTTTAACCGATAAGCTAGACCGTCCCTGACTTTCTTCAATGTGTGATCCCCAAACTTGTGTAGCTCTTTGCACGCCATGAAGAAATTGTGGTGTAGTTCACTTCTGTAGACTACCCTAAATGGTTTCTTGATAAGGGTGTCTTGAGCAAGTTGGTTTATATCGGGAAGATCGAGCTGTGGTTTTGTGAGATTAACGCGTTTCTGGTATGATTCCATGGCAAGTTGAATATCTTCTACACGTTCTTGGATTACGATGCTTCTGATGAAGATTAACAATGACTTGATGTACTCGCGTTGGATAGTAGTAGAGAATTGTCGCATTCGTCCTTGTACCTTCGCAAGATACATATCTTCAATTTCGTTTAGTGACAATCTCGGAAAATCCGCTTCACAAAAGTCATATTCCTCTTCGTCTTGTCGTTTGACCATAATCTTCTTAAGGAATGTGTAGTCCCACTTCGACAACAGGGTAACATATTGAATAGCAATGATCCGTTTATCACTGAACACTTCCTTTTTTGACTTAAGAACCTGGCAGCTTTTGTAGAATATTCTTCATCGTTCTGACCAATGATGAATCCCATAAAGTGCATCAAGGTCATACTTTTCCACTTTGTCTGAAAACATGTGTGTGGCATCTTCTTCGATGGCTATCTTTGTTGGAGTATATTGCTACCGGGAAAGGGAGTGTGAGTGATGTAGCGTATTTCTTGGAGACATCGCTACAGTGTAGAAGAAACTCTAGGTGGTTGTTGAAGAAATAGCAGAATGGAATCTTGGGTTGATCCGGTCGGCCAATTGTAGGTAGAGGTCTGGTCCGGTCGAGTACTGAGCTTTGTCAGTGCAGTGAAGTCAATGTTAGCTTCGTGGTTGAGCCAATCGATGTTGTTAGACATGGCCCGTGCAATGTTGTTGAGATGATATTCGACTTCAATTGCACCGTTCGAAGTCTTTAAGAAGTTGAAATGCATCATTCTTGATTCGCTTCAACTCTGCCTTAGTCATCTTCTTTACTCTGAACTTTTCTTGTATAAGCTTTACATGCTCCATTGTGCGACCATCTACCATTTCTTGACCTTCTGGTAATTGAGGAGTAGCATCAACGCGTTTTGAAAACCAGTCATACTCTTGGGTGTCATCTTCATCAAGCCATGACACAACATTGTTCTTTGTCTTCTTCTTAGGCTTTGTTGATGATCGGTTTCTTTGTCTTTGATGAAGAAGGAGTAGATTGTTGTTGGGGCCTAGGGATCTCTTCATTGTCACCACCAGTGTATTCAAAATGATCACCGCTTTTCTCGGTTGTGGTAGTAACACAGAGTCCTGAGGTTTATCAGTAGTAGGAGAACGTTGTGGAGATCTTGTTTGGGTGGAGGTCCTTTGGAGTGGTGGTGGCATAGTGGATGATTCGCCAGCTTTCTTTGGACGTTTTGGTGCAGAATCCTTGTCCTTATCATCGTCATCTCTTGGTCGCTTTAGGTTGACCTCGACTCTTTGCATGAAGATTTGAGTTGATATTCTAGAAGGGCCTCAAAAAATTTAGCTTCATGTGAAGCAAAGTTTGTAGACCGTTTAGACATTTGCATCACTAATTTCGAGATCAACTCAGCTTCAGAGAGATCAGGTGAGTTGGCCAGTGTATGTTTAACCAATGCGACAATATTAGGAGTAAGTTGTCTGGCGAACATATCCCTTGTCACCCCAGGAACAATGTCGAGAAGGAACTTGTGTGTGTATTCTTTGGTCGTCTTTACCATTTCCCCTTTGATATTGTGACATATTGGATTTCATAAACACATAACAAACAATAATATGGGTCGAATTCAATAAGAGTTTAGAGAGAGAAAGTGGGAGCCTTTCTAGAGAGAGAAAGTGAAAGAAAACATAGAAGGTTAGATTAAGAGAAAATGAAAGGTCCAACCCTCTACCTTGGGAGGTAGAGGGTATTTATAGTTACAAACATAACGACCTCCTATCGGCCTGTGGATCAGGTATACAGTGGGTAAAGACCCGTCCTTCCTCCACGGTGTTGCTCTTAACTAAATAGCTAACTAAATAACTAGTAAATAATGTAATGTCTACGAGCTAACATATGCTAGACTATAGTTGGGGTGACCGACTCTTTACTATGGAATTTCTAATTCCTAACAATCTCCCCCTAAGGGAGGTCACCCCATGAATTACATTTTGTGTCCTAGCATTCTATTCTTGACTTCGTTCTTGAGCTCGTAGACTTTAATTCTTCAATGTCCACATTCTTTGTGCTTTTGTAGTGACTCTTCATAGTCCGATTATTTTGTACTTTCGGTGGAGGTCTTTGAACTGATCCACATCTTTGATGATCTTCGAGCTTTATTTGAGATCATCACTACAAGAAATCTCTGGATCACCATTTATTGTGTTGCCATCATGTGAAGTTGTGACTTTTGGACCGACATGCTCACACTTTCGGATCATGACATCTTTCATCAGAGTAGCGGAAGCTTTCGATTCATGATATTTGCGCAGCGTAGCGAAGCATAGTATAGAAACATCAGAGCCAGGTTATGTAGATAAGCACAAGTCATGATTTCTTCAATTAAGTGTGGATCCTGTGAGCATGCGGCTTTGGATTGACTCCTCAATTCGATCACCAATCGTCGGGTGTACCGCATCGACGGTTAGCAATAAAGCGCACGAAAGTGTCTTTGATCACTTTCGTTGAATTGAGGTACACGCCCACGGTTCCCGTTGATCGATACAAGTACTGTGATCGGTAGGATTCCAAAGGATCTCCTTGACGGGGTTTCGCAAATTGTTCTAACGTTCTCAAACCGGAACGTCTTAAAGAAGACAACACGGAGTGAGTGAACCAAATTGAGATTCACTGATTGATGAAAAATGATTTTGAAAAACAATCGCGTATTGCTTAGAAGAAAGAGTTTTGCAATACGACGAAGGTTTTATGAGAAAGATCAATTTTCAATCAAAACACTTTTGTATTTGAAAATAGTACACATTCGGTGCTAGAGAAAGAAGAGATTCACACATCGAACGGTTTTTCCAAAAGTATTTTTTTCAATGAGAGATACTTTTTGTGTTTGAAAACATAAGTACACATTCGACGTGCTAGAGAAAAGAAGGTTTGCACATCGAATGGTTTTTCCAAAAGTATTCGTCAATTCCAATCTTGGACCAAGGTTGATTCAAGAGTGAATCGCCCCATTGTTTCTATCCAGTTGTCACATGGTTGATCTATAGAATAGATCTCACATGCCACCTACCAGAAGCTTGTTTGATGTTGGCTCCAGAAGGCTTTCCATCTTCATTGTGAATATGTATGCATATCACTTTCGGATGTTCCGCAATACCACAAGGATTATGTGTAGGACTCTTAATATATACTTACTTTCCACATTGTGTGAAACAGCAAGTCTTCAAGAATTTAGTGTCCTAATGAGATATTGTGGATGATCTCTTGGCTCTAGACTCAATCGTGCACATTTGGTTCCTATGCCGGAGACTAGGGAGAGGGTATCCTTCTTCAATATCAAAAATCTCTAAGAGAAAGTCGATAGATAATGTCGGTTCCCCGTGAGAATGAAACAAGCCCTTTTAAGAGGAACTTGAGTAGTTTGGGAAGTTTAGTGCAGTGCGTCACTGGGTTCATGACGTCTTGTCTTCAATACCGGAGTTACCTAAGTAACCACCAATAGCATATGTATTGAACCGGTTTTACGCCCTAAGGTTGAATTATATGAGGGCTATTTCTTTTCACCCTTTTCACATTCAATTCTTTTTCATTCTTCAACCTCTTGGCTTACGAGACTTCATAACTAGAACCTTGTTGGGTTTATTCCAGACTAGCTCGTCTCATCCGCACTCTTCCCATATCTCACTTTTCTCCTTTTTTTTCAATATACCTAAAGACTCTACACTATCTAGTGGATTGTCCCCGGGTAGATCCCTCCGGTTCTGGCGGATCGTGGGAACAAATACCTAACCTAACCATCCTTATAACACCATGCATAAAGTAAAATGGTCGGTCTTTTGGTACAATTCTTTCCTTCTCGAAACCAATTGAAAAATCATTTGGAAAAACAATCAAGGTACTTGTGATACGAGATCAAAGCATTTTGTACCTTAATAGTTTTGATCATTTAGAAAACCTCCCCCTCAACATGTGCATATGATTTAGAAATTGTTTATCACATGGAGGCAAGAGGACTTTGAAATATTTTCTTTGATCACAATTTTCATAGAAAAGCCATTTGATTTTCTTTGGTAAATTCTCCCCCTCATTATGTGCATAGGATTTTTGAAATCATTTTTATCACATAGAGGCAAGAGTTAATTTGAAGCACATCCACAATCACAAGTGCCATTAAGAAACCATTTTAAAACACAATCAAGGTACTTTATATTTACTTTAAAAGCTTTCAGACCTCGATAGTTTGTTTGCTCCCCTCAATATGTGCTTGAGATTCAAAGCGTTTAGCACATATGAGAGCGCACAATTAAATAAAAACGATCACCTTTTATCAAATTTCATTATTAAATCACAAATTCTCCCCCGATCAAAAATATCAAACCCTTTGAGATTTTGGATCCCAAGTGATTTAATTAGGTTTTAGAAAACATGGGAGAAAATGTGGCCTTGTTTAAATACTCATCATGTTTTTGGATAAATCCTCCTCCTCAACATGTGCATTGTGTATGAAATCGTTTGGCACATGGAGGCAGGAGTGCCTTTAAAGGACTAAAACCAATTCCATTTAAACAGATAAGAGATTTAACTCACGATCTCTACCCTGATCAAAATTTCAAACCTTTTGAGATTTGTGATCCCAATTGATTTAAATCATTTAAAAGATTTTGTGGAAAGACGTGGCTTGATTTAATTTTGAAAAATATGATAAGGACCATTTTAAGACATTAAAGATTGTTAGTGTAAGGTATGATTGTTTTAAGAGATCTTTTAGGTAAAATAAAACAATTTCACAATCAAACAAGAACGAGAAAAATTCCATTTTGAAAGATCTTGATTCTAAAGAAAATCATACCATGACATAACATTAAATATTTAGATCACCACTTTAATTTCGTACAAACGGACTCTTTTGAAGATATATTGTTTGAAAATATTTTAAATTAAATCACTCTCCCCTCAATCGATGACCGAAGTCGATAATTGAGTGACTTAAATTTTGATAAAATGAAGTCCGGTGATTTACAAAATTTAGTCCAATATATTTTCAAAACAATATTTTTCCATTTTCAAAACACTACATTGCAAAGTTTTAGAAAAATGGTATCATCACAATTATCCTACACAAAGATACATTAGTGGTTGAGAAGCTTCGTTGTTGTTGCTTTGTAGGGTTTGGAAGAAAAACCGTCTGCATATGCAGTGAGACTTCTTCTTATGTTACATTTTGAATGCCAACTGAGGTCAAATTAAGCTCTGTTTCTTCAATCACTTAGAAGAAAACCATCTCACGATGCAGTGACCTCTTACGTTGCCTTTATGCCAACTCTCCATTGAAGTCAAATTAAGCTCCGTTTCTTCATTTGTTGACTCAAGAAATCGTTACCCTTTCCTTTCGGCATCCAATCATATTCATCTGTGGGATTCGGATCGGGAACATTCTTATAACCAATATACGCATCGTTAGTGAACACACATACAGATATATGGTGGTCGACAACACCCAAACAACAATCGACTAATAAAAGTCAATTCAACATATCAATCAGTTCATATAAAGCATGGGGTTTATGTGTTAATCAAACACTAATCATCTAAACCTAACAATCAAATCCTAAATTCCTAGTCCTTCGACACAGGCAAATATCATTTTTAATTAAGCACGTAGGATAATTAAAAAAGCCCGTTAGATGATATAGATTTGAAAACATTATCCCCCTCAATCAATGACTCAATTTATAAAAGATTTCAAAAGTCTTTGAAGTCATTGAGTGAGTTTCCAAATTTTATAAAAACTCTGAATCTGATTGATTTTAAGCAACTCATTTTCCACCATTTTTGAAAACACAACAAATATTTTTCTAAAGAATTTTAGACGGAAAAACATTTGTGTAGGAACAAAGAGTCCTTCGACATACTTTCCTTATTTTTGTTTTAGGATAAGTGCACGAAATGTTTGAAAATTGGTTTAGCGCAACACTTTCCTTTCATGAAGAGCGGGTTGCTATCTGAAATAATAGCAAACCATAGTTTAAGCACGGTTACTGTCGAAGTAATCGCAAGCCATCATATGAAGCCCGGTTACAAATCTGAAATAGTAAGCCATCATTTGAAGCAGGTTCTGATCTGAAATAATTGTAAGCCATTTTTTTAGACATGTTTAGAAAGGAATATTTACACCTCCTACTCGAACTTCATCTAAAGTCCCGTGCCATTATTGAATGACATTTCTAAGACCGTAGATGTTATCGATACCGAAAGACATGTCTTGAGAAAACATATTTTTGGTATTTTTCAATTTCTTGATTTTTATGGGCTTTTGAAGATTTTATATTTTTCTATTTTCTTTTTGTTAGTTTTATATTTTTGTATTTGGTTTTTGATAAATATTTACAGATATAGAGAAATAGTTTAAGAGGATGATGATACGAGTACCAAAATAAGGAAATCGTTTAGCACTTTATAGAAGATAGAAGTCATCATCTCTTAAACTTCAACAAGTGAGTCATTGGTAGCTTCCCTCACACCGACAAACCGAGTATAAAGACCATTTTCCAAGAAGTAGAAATGAATGAAAGCAGTCCTTATTGAATGAAGCTCGCACCAAAGAACACGAGAACAACAAAGTAACAAGTTGAAACATAGATCGTATCAGTGGTTATCAAATCCGGAATAAGCCGATGAACTTCGATCATATGAACCTGTTGTGCGTCTCCGATGTACACATTACTCTTCGAGATTGACCGGTTGTCTATTCAGGGGAACAATACATAAACATCTTCATATTTCCAAATGCATTCCAATTATCTTACATATAACCAATCAGCCCATGATGTACACATGTACCCAACAAGAGTAGAGACGATGACATTCAAGTAACATGTTGAGTCACTGATCATCTCTGCAGATGTCAACCGAATAACCGATTAAGCCCGATCAGGTGAACATGTTGTGAGTTCTAGATGTACCCATATCTCTCCCCATGATGGTTGTGATCTTATCGGAATCAACATAATAATGTGTACATGAAGGAATAATCGGAAGCACTTTACCATTATTCATATCGAAGATGTCGATAAGCAATATCATCTCACGAACCAAATATTCTTCTCATATTTCCTTCTCTGAGGGTGAGTTAACATATACCAAAAGTATCCAGAGACCACTTCCTCCCAAATGGTTGGAATAATACATCAAAGGTTATGAGTAAACACTGAGTTTCTCTACGGTTATGAAATTTGTCTTTCCCGGGATTACTTCAACAGAAAAGAAGTATTAGGTTCATCACGTGTACTCGTTGTGTGTTTAGATGTATGTCTCCTTCCCCTTGATACATCGTAATCAAGAACACATTATACATACTAAATATTCTTGAAATAGAGAAGAACAAAAATTAGCTCAAATGAATCTTGTGAGAATCAACTGCTATAGAAACTCTCTCAGACTATCTTTATCAACCCATTCGTAGACAATTTGAAGTGACCACTGATGAAGAAAACCCGATGTACCAAACTTGAAACTGAAGTAGAATTCCCGGCATTTGCATCTTAAGCTTGCACTAATGTTGGAAGAACGGTGTCGAGAATTTATGCTTCAAGCAAATCTCCAAGTACTCAATACTCAACCAAAGTATGAGACATTAAAACCTCTTGCGATTATCCACAACGACATAAGCGTGTGTCACTGAGTAAAACAACGTAACTCCTTGAAGTGATAGTTAACCGGTCTTCAACCATCCAGCCATGCGGTAACTAGATAAACTAAGTCTTCAACTTAAATTCAATCACGAGCAAGTTATCATTGAAAGTCATGCATCCAACCATCCCCGACTTCAAGATAAAATAAGAAAACGCCTTTGTGAAGGTCAACTTCAATCTCAAATAAGTGATAAACGATTAACTCCAAAGTAATCAACTTATGTCAAATACCCAACACGTGAATAAACATACAATCGGATGTACATTCACCCACTGAATGAACCGAAACAAATGATGCCTCAACATCAATGCATTCTTCCTAAAAGTATACATGTAGTGACCGATCTGGAAGATTCACCAATAATGTCTTCGAGCGGATGAGGTAGTCATTTTCCTTAATGTTCATGTGGTTGATTTATAGCGTGCACAATGAGAGGAAAAATAATCCGTGAAGATTTGGCGAAGGAATACCAAAGAGCGGATCATTATTCATGAGTGCAACTGCAATATTATGATAGTCATTATCAACACCTTGAGGAATAATTGGAGATTAGGCTTCTTGAGTAGTCTAAGAAGTACTTCTTGGATGATCAACATTCGCTAGCGGTTGGAAATACTCATCAAACATATCTTTGAAAACAATGAATCCCGCTTATCCTTAGTAATTGAGACATTAGGCGTTGGAGGAGAGTCATCAAAAATCAAACAATGAATCATTGCTAAAGCATATGAGCAAGTCTAATTGGGGATTAAATTTGGCTTATCACTATCCCCCAATTAGTGCTCTCCCTAAACCGACAAACATTTTCAAGTGTTCTTCTCAGTCCGGATTAAGAAGAAGTCTTTAGATCATCAAATGCAATTCGTCTTTAGTCTTCTAATCATGTAGCATAAAATGTAGATTAGATCAGACTCGACCTTCTTCAAGATTGTCCTAATGGGGAAATAGACAGTTAACATCTTCTTCACACCAAAGGCATTCCCGTTAACTTGTAAATAGAAAATCCCCTTAATTAAAATCCCTCCCAATCAAACAAGAACATAAAGATGTTCATCAAAGAAATCACCAAAGAACTAGAAGCACTTTGTCATTTAATCATATCACTGCGTGTGAAGATGTTAACCAACGGCTCTTAGAAGAAACTACATGTGAAGATGATCCGATAAGAAGAATCTCGGTTCTTACATGAGTTAGGAGCCGTTTGACCATATATTCTCCCCCTCAAGAATTCACACTTCTTCTCCCCCTCAAGAATTGCATACGGAGATGCCATTATTGATTAAACAAGTGATTATCATCCAAATGTATTCCATTCACACTTCTCCCCAGCAAAATTAGCACATGATGTCGCCATCTTCATTATATTGAGCAAGTGGAATAAGAGTAATTATCATTAGTCCGAATCACTTGATGACCAAGTGCATGGAAAAATCATGAAGCATGTTGATGAAGAATGTCGATGAGAATGGTCATAAACATGAAGATTTCTCTTCTTAAGAAGATAAAGCGCATAAGAAGCGTACACCTTTCTTTCTTTGAGGAACGGGGCTGGAAGTGTTATCTGCAGACGCCATAATGATGAAGTACGAGGCCTGAACTGATGTGAACAGAAGTCATAATGTTGAAGTACGAGGCCTGAACTGATGTGAACAGACGTCATAGCCGAAAGAATATCAAGATTGAGTTACTTGAACCCGTGAGTTATGAGATATCAATCCTTGTGTTATCCATACTTTAAACCAGTCCATGTATTGAAGGATCAAGTATCTGCAAGAGTAAGGTCTACCTGCACTAACATTACAAGCTTGATTGCATATATATTGGTTAGTGACATTATTATCCAAACCCTTTGGGGTTTCACGGTCAACCTTGATTTTGTCATCGAAAACGCTTTCCGGTAGGAATCCACCTAAGTCCAGGATCCTTAAACATTCTACCAGACGGTATCCACTTATGGCAAGGTCTAGGATTGTTAGGCTTCTTATGCACAGTGGAAGACTTATCCTTATTCCTAGTTTCCAAAGATTTAGCAGTTGGTATCCATCTAAGTGAAGTTTTTGGTTTGTTTTGCTTCACAACATGTTGGACCTTAGTCACATAAGTAGTCTTAGTGGATTGTACCTTAGCATGTGAATTAGGAAAATGCTTCTTTTGTGGAAAAGACTCAGAATTTCTAGTTTTGTTTTCTACATGCTTAGCATTTATATGCACATAACTATTCTTAGATGCACGCCAATCCCTAGTCTTTTGAGTGTTCCTAGGTAGTGGTTTACAACTACTAGCAGTGTCTTGAAATCTCGTAGAATTCCTCACCCTAGGTTTTGCACCTAAAATTCCGTCTTTTCGAATCTGTGCCTTTTCCTAGCTTTTTCTAGATAATAGTTCTTCCACAAGTCATTCATATCATATGAATTCGGGGTTTTAATGCTTGGTTTTGATTAATCGCTTTTAACTAATCCTAGAGGTACTGGGAGTAGAAGTGGCTACGTGTTGAGGGTTAACGGAGCTAGAAGCCTTATTCTTAGGTAACTCAGGTGAAGTGACTGGTTTTGACAAAACTTGTTTCTCATCAACTTGGGAGGCAAACCGTGTTTTTGAAAATTTTGGTCTTTCGGATATAAACGCAGAGAGGTCGCCTAACAATGGACCAGTTTCTAATGGGATGAGAAACTGGTTTCCCCAAGGTTGATGGTTTTGTAAACTTAGTATTCACACTTTTCCCTACAGTTTTCCTAAGCTCATTTTTAAGGCAACAATAGCGAAACTCTTTTCCTGAAGTTGAGCTTTGAGATCATCAATTTTTGCTATCAAAGAGTTTGTTTGTTCTATTGATTTAGTTCTAGCATCTTTGACAGAGTCACTTAGTTCTATGTGATGCTTTCTCAAAGACTCATTTTCCTTTAGTAATTTAGCCACATAAATTGACAGTTCATTATTTCTTGTTATAATAGCATCAATGTCTTGTGTATTCATGACTAAATTAGTTTTCTCATTCAAGACAAATATGTTTTTCAGATTGTAAATGGTTGACTCTTTGTCTTGAAGCTGAGCTTTCAAAGTGTTAATTTCAAAAGTTCATGGAATTCAGAATTCCGGTTTTTACATGGTTTGTTAAGTTGAAAACTTTCTTCTTTACTCTGAATCGCGATTTCAAGTGAAATGCAATGCTTTTCAAGATTTGAGAATTTGTTTGAAAGTTCATCAAAAGCCTTCTTATCAACCATATCTTTTGTTTTGAAACACTTAATCTCGGACTCACCTCAAGAATGAACATTTATGAAAGTTATGTTCAACATCATGATCAGTTTGTTTAAGTACTTTAGCAGATGCACTATGTTGAATAGTAAATGGTACCTCATTACATGACTCTGTTCCATTTCGGTCCGATATCCGCATCCACATCATGTGTAACAAGAGTCACCGAACCGGGTCGCTTCAAGCTTATCTCGTCTCGAGCCTCAGTATTCAAGTGTCAACTGATCCACCATCTGGTGCCATACCGGTCTCAACACAACAATTTATTGATTGTACTCGAGATTCATTCGCCTTTCTGATCACAACATCCACTTCTTGTGTGACAGAGTTCTGGCGACTAGTTACATCATTCTTTGTTGTTTCGATATTCGCATTCAAGAACACCCGACCTTTCGATACATTTCCGACTTATCACAAATATCTCTCAGTACTGACTCTCATCTACTTTTTCATCCTTTCGAGTAACTTCCTCAATATACTTCTCCACATTATCCATGAGATGGATAAGTGTCTCCGTGAACACGCTAATGTCCATTCCAAGGTGTCTCATGAAGGATATTTCAGTCATGTCTTGATCATAATCAGATGTGAATTCCCTTCTAATGAATGACTGAAAGTGTTTGTAGATCACTTGAAGTGCGGAACTATCCTTATGAACCTTTTCTTTGTCAAGTTGTAGCTCCAATTGCTCTAGGTTTAACAGCAGAGTTCCTGTTAATGTGGATAAGTCCTGACGAAAGAGGGTAATACATGTTCGTTCCATTGATGTGGGTAGAAGTAACATGAGGTGAGAGTGAAGTTGTTGATAAGGTTCAATGTTGCTTTCCTTTTGCATGGCATTCAGAGCATTGACGGTGCATTTCTGTCTTTTCAGAGTCCGAACCCGGAGATATCATATCCTCATTGATTGATTCAATCATCTTTAATCGCTCGTGTAGCACACGATCATTGTTGTCCACATCATCATACAATTTAAGCACTTCAAATCACCGGGTCAGAGAATAAGACATGATGTGGTAGTATGCACAGGATTTTACAAGTCTATGATTTAAACCGAGAAATAGAATCTTTCGCGGGATTTTACTAAATCAAGAAGAAACCGTGATACAATGACCAATAGAACGAGTTAAGATAACTGATGGACCCACACAATGATAGAGGATTATGTGTTAGGAGTGATGATTATTTAAAGGATTAGCCAAGTGTTATTTGGTTGTGAATTAGTTTTGTTAATGCACGTTTTTACGGTGAAATTTAGGTCTAAAAACTTAAAAGCTCAATAACTTCCTTTCAGAGGGGATTTGGGCCTCGAAAAATTCGTTTCACGACTTTGTCGTGAAACCTCACAATATTCAGTCGTTCGGGTCGTTTTGACAGTATTTCATTGAAAACGGAGTTACGGATCAAAAGTTATGGCCGTTTGAAGTTTTGACGTAAAAAGTCAACTTAGGTCAAACCTCTTCTTCAGTAAAATCAACCAAGTCGTTATAACCCTTGAACCAAGTCGCTAAGTCACCAATTCGCTAAGTACCAAGTCGCTAAGCACCAAGTCGCTAAGAACCAAGGCGCTAAAGAGCAACTCGCTAAGTATCCAAGTCGCTAAGACACAGTCAAGTTGCTAAAGAACAACTCGCTAAGCACCAAGTCGCTAGCAAAATTTTGACAAAGAAGTCGCTAAGCACCCAGTCGCTAAGTTGTCAAGTCGCTAAAGAGCAACTCGCTAAGCACCAAATCGCTAACAAACTTAAGTACAAGTCGCTAACTTTCACCAAGTCGCTACCCGTAGTGGAAAATCCACCAACAGTACTTTTTGTCGGCTTGTCTCTAAAGCAAGTCGCTAGGACCAAATCGCTACCAAACAACATCAACTCGATTTTTGAAGCAAATCGCTAGCAAGAAAGTTATACCGTGAGCCAAGTCGCTAACTTGAAAACTTCCAAAACACACTTTTCAATCCAAAACAACCCAACCACGATGATTCAAGCCTTCCAAATCACAACCTAAACACTTATGATGATCCTAAACACAAAAGTACAATCAAAATCCAAACTTTAACACAAGAAATCAACCAAATGATGCAAAAACCACTAAACTTTCTCAAACTCAAAAACCACCTAAAAACCACTAGAAATCCAAAGATATGTAAGAGATGATCTAACCATGGCTCTTGATACCAATTGTGACATATTGGATTTCATAAACACATAACAAACAATAATATGGGTCGAATTCAATAAGAGTTTAGAGAGAGAAAGTGGGAGCCTTTCTAGAGAGAGAAAGTGAAAGAAAACATAGAAGGTTAGATTAAGAGAAAATGAAAGGTCCAACCCTCTACCTTGGGAGGTAGAGGGTATTTATAGTTACAAACATACCGACCTCCTATCGGCCTGTGGATCAGGTATACAGTGGGTAAAGACCCGTCTTTCCTCCACGGTGTTGCTCTAAACTAAATAGCTAACTAAATAACTAGTAAATAACGTAATGTCTACGAGCTAACATATGCTAGACTATAGTTGGGGTGACCGACTCTTTACTATGGAATTTCTAATTCCTAACAGATATCCCTTTTGATAATATGTTGGACCTGTTCTGTTTCCTCTGACATTTCTTTTATCACATCCTGAAGGAGATTGATCCTGTCGGCAAGTTGATTGAGCTTTTTATTGACCACGTTTTGTTTACGAACTTGACTGACAGCTTTGACAATCTTCGTCTTGGCATGTGAAAACCAAGTGTCAGTAGGTTTCTTCACAGATCTGGATGCGGATATGGTGCTAGCCTTTGATGGTGGTGGTGATGAATGAGAAGATGAGTTTGATGATGAGTCATGAGATGGCTCTGGGTCCTTTTGTGGTTCAGAAGTTCGTTCTTGTGTATGCGGACTCGAAGATAATCTTTAGCTTCTTTCTCGGCTTGAGCCTTTTCTTCAGCCTTAGCACGAGCTTCCTCTTCTGCGTTTGTCCTAGCTTCTTCTTTAGTCTTTATTCTTTGCTCTTCTTCAGCTCTTTCCCTATCAGCTGCCTCAATATCTTCATCAGAAATCTTTTCATCCTTGTCTTTTTCTAGTTCTTCAAAGTCATAGATGATAGAATCCTCTAGTTGCCGTTGTTCTGATTCGTGGGTGATGGTACTAGTTCCCTTATCGGGTTGATTAACCGCATCGAAAACAGGTGTGGATAGTGCACCACCACTTGACCCTCCAGGGCCACGAGTTTGTCGAAGATTAAACTCCCTAGCAACATTTTGTAGTCTGAGGTTCTTCAGTTGTTTGCGGTAATCTTTGTCTTCATCCAGAGGCTCTTCTTCAGAACTTTCATCCTTTTCTTGCTCTACCACTGGAGTTTTCCCTTTGTCAGTTTTGGGGACTAGGAGATTTTTCAACTGTTGTAGTATGATCCTTAACTGACTCAGAGTAGATAATCTCCTCATCATTGTGTCTTGAGTCCTCGTCCCATCAATTTTGGTTCCGGTTTAGGGTCAGGAGTAACCACCTTGGATGGAACTTTGCGTTTGCGGGATGGATTCCTCTTTGGATACTTGAGAAGACTTCCAGTGCTTGTGACATGACAAGGTTTTAAAATGTACCATTTTGAAGGGTCGTTTAAGCCCTTATTTTATCACTTTTGTATCCGTTATTATTTAATATCGTTCCTTTTCAATTTTTAGGTCTCTTGAAGGCAAATTGCTGGAATGGTACTTATTTGGACGAAAAGGCGCGGATATTTGAAGAAAATGGCCAAAGTCAAGAATCGAGTCACTCAAGCTGCTGAAGTACAAGGGGACGGCGTCAGGTGTTACCTGCGACGCCGTCGGAGCACATGTTGTGACGATACAATAGCCAAATTGCTTATTTTCAAGTGACGGTGTCAGGCTTTAAAAGAGTAGACCGCCGCAACTCAGACGCCTAGATTTGATCCGCACGGCCGAGGTGAAGAGGACGGCGTCATAAGCACAAGGTGACACCGTCGCAAGACTAACGTGGCCAAGACGAAACCCCAATGACGGCGACCCAACGCCGCCACAAATCATAAGGTGACGCCGTCGCGAATGTAATCTTATATATAGAATCCGAATTTTTTATTATTCAGTGTGTAGTCTTTTGGAGTAAAAAGCTGAACTGAACCAAGGCTGTCTTGTACAGTATTTTAGGGTTCCAAACCCTATCTTGCATCAAGATAAGTGTTTTACTTCTTTAATTCAATTATGTCTTCAATTATTTGTGTGTATGCTTGTATGTTCTCCATGTCCGGCTAATTTACTTGTGTGTTTGCTTAGGGAATATGAAACTTAACTATTGAATATTGATTGGTTGTCCCTTATCTTAATTGTTAATGATCTAGTAATGCGATAGGTCATTCGTTGTGTAGTTAATGCTTGATTAATCTTTGTGAATCTTATACTATAACACCTAGAGTAGTTGTAGGCTAAACCATCCAAAGAATACCTTAGAGTTAGAGTTTATAAATCCTAGAGATTTTGTAGACGAGACCCTTTGGTAGTTTCAAAGAGTTAGGGATAAACGCATACCCTACGACCTTAGACACACAACGCGATTAGGAATAAGGACGTGACAATTCAACCATCAATAGGAGATAATTAAGGAGTAATACAACCTAAGTAAACACATTCTTAAACTATCATACGAGCACACATTAATTAGACATAGACTACCAACTAGTTAGATTAGATAAGTAGAGTAATCGGTAGAAATACCGACCCCCCAAATCCAAACCCCGAGATTCGTACCTTTCCATTTCCTAAAAAATAAAAAAAAGCACAAAAAATAATCTTCCTCAACCCCAACCTTAGCGTAGTAACTCCTCACTAGCATTCCTATTCACCTAGAGAACGATATCAATTCCCGTGACTTACCCTAATACTACACTACAACGATTAGGTTCACTGCCTAGGGTGTTGAAAAACTTGCTCGACGAAAAGAAAGTTCCTTTGACCCCGAACGACGCGTGTAGCGTTATCAAGTTTTGGCCGGGAATAGAATAGCTAGTTAGTAGTCCACCTCGTTTAGGTTTCTTTGCTTGATTCCTATCAAGTAAGCTTTTTTCCCATTTTTAGCTTTCTCATAGTCTATCCCCCTTTTTCATGACCTTTGTTCGTAACCCATCACTTTTCATCATGGAAGGTGATAACCCCCCTCAAATCATTGTCCCGCCAAGAGCCCGTACTCTTGGTGAATACTCGAGACCAAGCCACCTAGGCTATACAAACACCATTGAGCTTCCCAACGAAGCCCAAACTACGGCCCTGTGATCCGACACCATCCGGTTGGTGCAAAGCGGATGTGCATTCCATGGACTTCGTTCCGAAGATCCTAATCAGCATCTTTAGGATTTCCTTAAAATTGTTGATTCCATCGACCTTGATGCTACTACTCGAGAGACCACGCGTCTGCGTCTCTTCCAATTCTCTCTACGGAACCAAGCTAGTAATTGGCTTGTGTGACTTCCCGCTGGCTCCATCTCAAGTTGGGATGATCTCACCTCTCGTTTCCTTGCTCAATTTTTCCCACCGGGGAGAACCACTAAGCTTAGGAGTGATATCTTGATGTTCCAACAACGTCAAGGTGAATCTCTCTACGAAGCATGGACCCGATTCAAGGACTTACTCCATAGAGTCCCTCATCATGGCATTGATCTTTGGCTCCAAGTTCAAATCTTCAATGATCATGTCAATTTCACCACCAAGCGATCCATTGACCAAGCAGCCGGTGGAAAACTTAGTGATCTCACCGCGGAAGAATCGTGGGGTATAATAGAGGACCTTGCTCTCTATGACAACGAAAGTTGGAATGACCCCCGTGAGTTGCCCAAAACAGTTAAGGCAATCTCCTTGCCTTCCCTTGACTCACAATCTTCCGACCATTGGATGCTCGAGCCTGAAGATCAAGTTAAATTCCTAATGAGCTCCTACGAAAACCCTAAGTCTTCACACCAAGTGAACAAAGTTTCTTCCTCATGTGAGCAATTTACTCATGCTTGCACAAGATTCCCCGAACAAGCCTCCGTTGACTATGCATCCTCGAGAAGCATGGAAGGGAAAGCCCGACTTTTATTGGGGACAAACCAAAGAATTCACATCCAATGATTTCTCTTGGCCCCCATCTCATGGCCCTACCCAACAAAACATAGAAAGGATGTTACAAAACATAGTCGCATCACAAGAAGCTCAAATTGCTAAGCTCTCGGATCGTTTTAACCAACAACAAGCCGATATGGAAAGGAAGATAGATAACCTTTTGAAAGCCATGACTAATAGTGATAGGAAGGTTAATTCTATCTCAACTCCTGAACCTTCCGGTGTAGAGATTAAGGACCCAAGTAAGTTAGCTAAGCACGTTCAATTCGTCAATACCATTGCCTTAGTGAAACCTAATAGAACAAATGACGAAGCAAACCATGAGATGATACTTGAGGTTAAGGAAACACCAACGAATGAAACAACCGAGGAAGTAAATGAAGTAGACAATGACTATTTCAATAAGTTTCCTACGAAAGAAGAACTATCTCGCCACCCTCACTTAGTATGTGACCTCCGTCCACATGTAATGCGTTAGGAAAAGCCCTTGAATCAAGTTTGGGAACCCTTGGAATCTTAACATACCATGTTGCATAGGACACCTTTTCGTGGTAAAGGCCTACATTGATCGCAAGGCCCCAATCAATATAATGATTAGCACCTACTACAATTGGGTAATGAAGAAGCCTATCCCAACTAGGCAAGACCCGATAATCCTAGCGATAGTTGCAATTTTCTTGGTAGAGTTAACGGATTGCCCGCCCATGGAGGTAGTTTCACGTTTCCTACGGATTTCATAATAGTGGATGATATTAGTACGACCATAGATCCTAGCTTGTCCCACGTTATTCTAGGGAAACCTTTCATAGAAAGCACCGGGATGACCTATGATCCCTCGTTAGGAATAGTGCGATTTAAGGATGAGACCGATGACATAGTTTAGCAAATGCCGTTTAAGATTGAGAAGTTTTCATCACTCTCTAATGATGAAAAGGAATTTAAACTATCGGTCTATTATAGGAATGAGGAAGATAAGGAGAAGGGAGTAGATTATGTTATGGCCAAGATTCTAGGTTTCTATAAGGATTGCTTGAACTTAGGACCGGA
Organism: Chrysanthemum makinoi; assembly: GCA_910596185.1. Lineage (NCBI taxonomy): Eukaryota > Viridiplantae > Streptophyta > Magnoliopsida > Asterales > Asteraceae > Chrysanthemum > Chrysanthemum makinoi. The sequence goes on along the minus strand of OU343219.1, from coordinate 68,165,276 downwards.
ATATAGGACCAATTGGGGAGAGGACGACCTCTTAGAAAGGTGCATTATAGGGCACTTTTACAACATGGAACCCCCAAATGGAGACCGTCATAAGGAAGAAGGTAACGGTAATGAAGTCACGTAGGAGCACGACTACAAGTCTAGCTACAAGACTCATAAATAAAGAAAAGCGCTTCGTGGGAGGCAACCCATGCTTAATTGTTTGCTTGTTTTTGTCATATATCTTTTATTGATTGTTTATTCTCATGTTTAAATTTGTAAAAATGCTTTATTTTGTTTTTAACCTCGTCTTAATCACATATAAAGGTATTTTACATAAGGGATAAGTGTAGGGAGGATTACACACGTTTTCAAAAGAAACGTAAACATGAGAATTTCAATTAATTAAAAGATATACATGTGTGTTTGTTCGAGTCAAATGCTTGTATCGAGTCATAAAGGATGTTTTACAGGAAATTTTTCCAGATTCTAAAGATACAAATTTTCCAGAATTTTTTTCAGAAAATCGCAGAGCTTTTTGTCGATAACCCGACGGCCTCAGATCGCAACCGACGGCGTGAAGGAGTAAAAACAACAGATTACTTTTTTCTCATTTTTTGAGCTACTTATAAAATTTGGAATTTTCTAGGTCTTAATTTTCCAAAAATTCTGTAAACATCCATTCCACAAGCATTATATCCTAGTTTAGTAGAGTCTTATATATATTATTACACCCGATTTTACGCGAAGGTTTCGTTTGTTTTCTTCAAGTGTGCAGGTTTTATTTATCAAGAAGAAGATACATAAGGTTGGAAGGAGCTTTTCATGCATACATTCTTATTGGAAAGAATTTAACCACCACTTTACACGGATCCTACCGAGCTAATCAGGGGAGTACTAGTTTCTTTCGTTTTTTATTACCTTCTATTATTATAACTTTCATACTTTCGGGGAACATTGGGGACAATGTTCAGTTTAAGTTTAGGGAGGGAAAATAAAACGGGAACTTTGAAACTATGCTTATCCTTGACTATTTGCTTTGTCCAATTGTATTTGCGTAATAAACCATGAGAAAATTTCGGTTAGGGTAATTTTGGCACCAAATTTAAAAATTTTCATGACATATAGGAATGGGCCATTAGTCTTAACAAAAGCGTCTCATGGATAGGAAGTTGCATGACTAGCACAAAAACCCTTTACCACTTAAATTCCACCCAAAATGTGAGGATCACCCTTAGATTAGTATGAATTAAAGCATTCATCTTTAATGCTTAGTGTGTGAACCGGTAGTATAATAGATTCTAGAACTTGTTTTGTGATGCATCTCGAGATCGCTAGTAAGACTACACTTGTGTAGTTAGGAATAACTAAATGATAAGAGGCATTAGGATAACCCTTGTTTGATACCTGTAATATAATTACTTCTTCCACCTCGGTTGAGTAATTCCCCCACACCCTTTGCTTTGTACTCACTTTTAGTACACGATACCCCTAGTTAACCCCTCTGAGCCTATCCTTTTCGTGGTTATCTTGATTTTTTGGTTTTTCCGGAATATCAATGAAGAACATTGTTTACACCCCACCCCCAAATGTATACCCAAATCGCCTTAGGCTACCTTGTATGCACTCACTTTTAGTGCATTATTGTTATCACCCTTAGCCCTTAGTTCAATTATCTAGTTGTTTGCATGAGTTGCTAAGTCGAGTCATATCCTTTGTATACAGTTTTAGGACGATTGGGAGTCATGGGAAAAGTTAAAGTTTATGAAATGACGGGAAGGAAACGTTAAATTCAAATTCCCTTTATTTGCATAATAATGTACTCCAAGTGTTTTGATCTTTTCAATTCTGGTCAAATTAGTGTTAGAGTAATAAAAACTCAAGTGTAGGGATGTGCCTATAAATCCCTATCATTTTGATGTTACCATAGAGGATGGTAGAGTAAAAGTGTATGCAAAAAAAAAAAAAAAAAAAAAATAGAAAAAAAATAGAAAAAAAAAACATACGGGCTGCCATCCTACATCTATCCTTTAAATTTATGTTTGTGTGTTTCAGTTATCTAGAGTTTAGAGTGTCGAGTCTTGACTTAGCAACGCCATTCTTCGTATGCTTGTAACATAAAGATTTTTGACTTGCCACCACTAAATAGCCTATCCCACCAAACCCTTTGTTTCCCTACCGTAAGCCTAACATTACAACCCTTTAAAAGACCTATTTGATAGTCTTTCCTAGGTTCTTATGCCAAAGCGATAGAGGTTTGATCTAAGTCTCAAGCTTATGGTAATCTATGTACTAGGACCGGTTAATGAGTGTTTATCTTCCATTTCCAACTTGTTATATCATATACACCCGAGAGATGTGAGTACCCAAACACCCCATGTGAGGTGCTAGTATGTAATTTCCGTGCTTGTTATGACTTTTGCGGGGCTTATATGTGTTGTGGATTGTTCTAAACCAATGCTTCATGACCCCTAACTTATAAATTAATTGGCTAAAAGCACATTTGCTTGAGGACAAACACATACCAAGTGTAGGGATATTTGAAAAGGTTTTAAAATGTACCATTTTGAGGGTCGGTTTAAGCTCTTATTTGATCACTTTTGTATCCGTTATTACTTAATATCGTTCCTTTTCACTTTTAGGTCTCTTGAAGGCAAATTGCTGGAATGGCACTTATTTGGACTAAAAGGCGCAGATATATGAAGAAAATGGCCAAAGTCAAGAATCGAGACACTCAAGCCGCTGAAATACAAGGGGACGGCGTCAGGTGTTACCTGCGACGCCTTCGGAGCACATGTTGTGACGATACAAACCAAATTGCTTATTTTCAAGTGACGGTGTCGCTTTAAAAGAGTAGGGCCGCAACTCGCACGGCCTAGATTTGATCTAGACGGCGCCGAGGCTAAAGAGGGGCCACAAGCACAAGGTGACGTCGTCACAAGACTAACGTGGCCAAGACGAAACCCTAATGACGGCGATCCACCCACAAATCATAAGGTGACGCCGTCGCGAATGTAATCTTATACATAGAATCCAAATTTTTCATTATTCAGTGTGTAGTCTTTTGGAGTAAAAACCTAAACCGAACCAAGGCTATCTTGTACAGTATTTTAGGGTTCCAAACCCTATCTTACATCAAGATAAGTGTTTTACTTCATTAATTCAATTATGTCTTCAATTATTTGTGTGTATGCTTGCGTGTTCTCCATGTCCGGCTAATTTACTTGTGTGTTTGCTTAGGGAATATGAAACTTAACTATTGAATATTGATTGGTTGTCTCTTATCTTAATTGTTAATGATATAGTAATGCGATAGGTCATTCGTTGTGTAGTTAATGCTTGATTAATCTTTGTGAACCTTAGACTATAGAGTAGTTGTAGGCTAAACCATCCAAAGAGTACCTTAGTGTTAGAGTTTATAAATCCTAGAGATTTTGTAGACGAGACCCTTTGGTAGTTTCAAAGAGTTAGGGATAAACGCATACCCTACGACCTTAGACACACAACGCGATTAGGAATAAGGACGTGACAATTCAACCATCAATAGGAGATAATTAAGGACTAATACAACCTAAGTAAACACATTCTTAAACTATCATACGAGCACACATTAATTAGACATAGACTACCCACTAGTTAGATTAGATAAGTAGAGTAATCGGTAGAAATACCAACCCCCCAAATCCAAACCCCGAGATTCGTACCTTTCCATTTCCTAAAAAATAAAAGAAATCACAAAAAATAATCTTCCTCAACCACAACCTTAGCGTAGTAACTCCTCACTAGCATTCCTATTCCCCTAGAGAATGATATCAATTCCCGTGGCTTACCCTAATACTACACTACAACGATTAGGTTCACGGCCTAGGGTGTTGAAAAACTTGCTCGACGAAAAGGAAGTTCCTTTGACCCGAACGCCAGCGTGTAGCGTTATCATGACACTACCTGCACTGCCTCTCCTGGTCTTCCTAACAGGTGTGCCAGAATATTTTTCATCAATGAACCCCACTTTTCCTGATGTGACTGCTTCTAGATAACGTTTGTATGGAAAGTTCCTTGATATCTGTAGTGAGAAGGCAGTTTGTCAGTACAGCTCCTTGTTTCTTCGTTGTAGACTCTTTGAATCTGACAACATTCAAGGTTGGCTCAAACAGTTTTGAGTGATGGTTTGGGTCATCAAGTCTCATGGGAATGTCAAGATTATTCCCGAGAATCCTTCTGATCAACAGCTTTGTGTATCTGATGTAGGGAATCTTAGAGCCCGGCTTCCTGACGTAGGACATCATATCATCCTAAATCAGACTTGCGAAATCAATGTGTGACTTGTTGACCATGCCCCAGAATATTTGCAGTTCCATGAGCTTGGGATGCTCGTAACCGCTATCACGTCCAGAAAATGATTTTGCAATCATGATGTAAAGTGTTCTCCACGACTGAGGGATATTCTTAAGATCGATTGATGAATGTTTGGTGATGATCCCAACAGCTTCATCATACCCGATATCGACCAAGAATTAGAGTGTAGTAGCTTCTGCTGGAGTGGCAATTAGTTCAGCAAGCTGGATGATAGGAAGTGAGAGAATAGCCCTTAGGTCTGCTACAATGATGGTGACTTGTTTGTTGTTGAGCGTCACCGTAACAGCATCTTGACCCTTAACCCTTTTGATGGTGTGCCAGAACTGATGTAGATAAATGATCGGCACAGTTTCAGAGTTAGTGAGCATATTATTGTAGGGATGAGTCTTCAGAATATCCACAACAACTTGACAAGAAGATTCAGAACATGTGAAATTATCAAAATCGACTTTGAGATTGTTCTTTCCAATCTTCATTGTGTAACCGTTGGGGAAGATGTCTTCCATTGTGAGAACTTCTGGTGCATCAATGTTTTCCATTTGGACGTCCATGTTGTGATCTGAAAGATATTGAGCCAAAAGAACCAACATATTGAAAGACATTACGTTAGTCAAAAGTTGATTTTATTGTCCAATTATTGAATATGTTATGTTGATAAATGTTACAAGTCCAGTGACACTTGTTTGTCAGATAGTCCAAAGTAGTTGTGATAAGTTTTGTGAATTTGTGAATTTTGAGTTTTAAAGTCCAAATTTTCACTTATTTTCACAACATATTAACCATTTGAGCTTATTAGTGACATTATGGTTTCGTGATGTTATGATTTATTTATTTACAAGTTTGAACACGTAACAATTCACAATTTTGGTTAAGAAAAGGCTTGGGCGTAAAGTTCCAAGCTTATGCGTAAACATTTGTGGTCATATGCGTAAGCATAAGCTTATGCGTAGGATCTTATCTTATGCGTAAGAAATATTACGCGTAGACAAAGAGAGTCTTAAGCATAGAGCTTACGAGTAAGCGTATGTGGGAGTTTACGCGTAAGGTTTACTTGTAAAAGTGAACCTTATGCGTAAGACTCAATGTTTACACATATCCTTCACAGGATACGCGTAGTCCCATGTAGACCCTTACGCGTAAAGGTTACGCGTAAGATTACTCTTACGAATAACATTCTACGCGCAAGGAAATCCTTATGCGTAGGAATCCAATTAACCTTGATTCTGAATTTTGTAAGCGTAAAACTTGAAATAGATTAGTCATAACATCATCATTAACATGTATATTCAATCCTTTTCAATTTTCACATGAAGTCACAATCAAACACAGTTACGCATATGAGTTTCTTAAGCGTAAACCTTAAACCCTAGATTTTTAGTTTTACGAGTAAGAGTTTTAGCCATAGGAATTGCATCAAACATTTTCTTGGAGGTCTTAGAGGCTTAATGATACGTTTCTAATAGGTTTTAACATCTATATACCACACAAATAAAAGATACCCAATTTCATACGAGTATAAACCCTAACTCTCAATTATGCTCAATACATGTTTCTGGGTAAAATTTAAGTGTGGAATTGATCAATTAAGCATGTCACAACCTTGTTTAAACCAACTACTTGTCCAGAAATACTCTCACATGAAACCGTCCAAATCCACGTATAAACCCTAATCTTGAATCATGATTTAAAATGTTTTTTGGGTGGATTTTGAAGTTGAAGATGTTATACATGATTTTAAACGTTTTGGCACTATAACATTCATTATAAACATCCAATGATGATTTTGTATTCTAACGCATACGCGTAGAATACCAAATCATCCCAAAAAACTAACCGTTGGATGTTTATGAAATTAAAAACCATTGTTTATAATGACACAAAGATCATGAAAACACTCACAGATTTGGAGTTTAAAGCACATATTTGAGGAAGAAAGGATAGACGTATATTTGGTGGTTGAAATAATAAATGTGGAAGTTAATGTGTTTAGATTGTTAGGTGGAGAAGTTTATTAAAATGAGTTTAAAATTTTGACAACTTTGGTCCCTCCACCTCAACCATTTTCATCCAATGCCCATAACTTCCATTTTGGTTACATAAAGCATGATATTTTGCAAAGAAACTTAACGACACTCCCCCTTGACTTAAGAAATAAAGAAATTTTACAAATTTGAGTCCGAGGAGTGACAATGAACCAGATATGTGACCACCATTATCAAAGATACTATAAATAACGGGTAACATGCAAGTACAAGGTTTTATGAAGCAGAAAATATTTACTTTCTCCCCCTCAACACTTGACAGTAAAAATACTGATATTTTGAAATAGTAAAGTGTTGACGGAAGATTTGTACTTGCCATGTTAAAAGAAATTAGATTGGAGAATATTTTTGAATTTTATCAGATTTTCTATTTTTTGTATTTTGTTTTTGAGAGATATTTACAAAAGAGGTTTTGGTGTTTGACTAGTTTTAAGATTGCTTTAAAAGTTCATCCAGTTCCTCTGGAGTCAAACACCGCATACCAATCCGGTGGACCAACTCAGTAAACCAAGCAGGAGCTAAGGCTTTGGTGAGAAGATCTGCCATTGGTATTCAAGACCCAAAGTATAATTCAACGGTACCCTTTTCCACATGCTCCTTGATGAAATGATATCGAAGATCGATGTGCTTTGATTTTGAATGTTGAACAGAGTTGCACGAGATCGCAATAGCACTTCGATTGTCGCAGACATCGAATTTCAAATATGTAACCAAATAGTCTTTGAGTTGTGTTCTCATCCAAATGACTTGAGCACAACACGCCGACATGGCTACATATTCTCGCTTCATTGAGGACAACGATGTACAATCCTCGCTTCTTCGATTGCCATGACACCGCTTTATCACCAAGAAATTGTAAAGCTCATGAAGTACTTTTCCAAGAATCTAAGCAACCTGCGTGATCGTCAAAAAGCTATTAGTTTAAAACTAGAATCCTTGGATACCGGATCCCCAAATTAATGGTTCCCTTGATGTATCGGAGGATTCTTTTAGCCTCGAAGAGGTGAGTTTCAGTTGGTCTCGACCGATAATGGGAGCAAAGATATACAAAGAAAGACAATATCAGTCTATTGGTCGTTAGATACATGAGAGACCCAATGATACTTCAAGATTTGGTAGGGTCAACAAATTTCCCATGCAAATCAGTGGTCCGTTCTTGGTATGTGCCATTGGGTGGCATAGGTATCGAGTTTTGCATTCCATGTTTGTTTAAGATTTCAAGGGCATATTTGGACTGACTCAAGAAAATACCACGGGGTGATTGATGAACTTGCGGTACCTACAAAGAACGTAAGTTCACCCATCATGGACATTTCAAAATGTTTTTTCATAAGTTTTGAAAAAGCGTTTAAGTATTTTAGATGTGTTGACCCAAAAATGATGTCATCCACAAAGATTTGAACGATTAAAATGTGTGCCCCGTGATCTTGTATGAAAAGTGTTGGGTCGACCGATCCTTTGACAAAACTATTAGCGATGAGAAAGGATGATAACTTATCATACCACGCCCGAGGGGCTTGTTTGAGACCGTAGAGAGCCTTCTTCAGTTTGTAGACGTGATTAGGGAACTCTGGATCAACGAGTCCTTACGGGCTACAACATAGACCGTTTTTCGGTTGTCCATTGAGAAAAGCGCTTTGACGCGTCCATCCGAAAGACCGTTATGTTCATGTGAGCCGCGAATGCAAGAAAGATCCGAACAGCCTCAAGACGAGCAACCAGAGCGAATGTTTCTTCAAAGTCAATACCCTCTTCCCCGTCTATAACCCTTAGCCACGGGCGTGACTTATTTCGACACGGCCTTCAAAGATCCAATTTGTTTTTTCCAAATCCATTTTAGACCAATGACGAAGACCCCTGTTGGTCTTTCAAACAATTCCATACTTCAAGACGCTTTCAACTGATTGAGTTCTTCTTGCATGGATTCAATCCAGTTGTCTTTGGTCATTGCATCTTTAATTTTTTAGGTTCGATTGGTAGATAGTGAGTGCATAAATGCAATGTTCACCGCCGCGTGAAGACGCTTTTCTAGTTACGACTGGTTGATTTGGGTTACCAATAATGTTCTCAAGAGGATGGTCTTTCGTCCAACGATGTGTGGAAGGTTGGTGTTGATATACATTCTGCAGATTGGGAGGATTCAAATGGCTTGTAGATGATTCCGCAACATCGCGTGTGGCGCTTTCATTAGCAAACGGATTGAAGAACGATTTGGATCATAATCTGCAGTGGGGGTACTTCATTGTTCGAATATCATCACCGGTTCAGCCGTTGGATGCGGTTTGTTCGACCGCTGTTGTAGAATCAACTGGTGGTGCTTCCTCAACATGAGTTGTTGCGGCCAGGTGTATCGTGTTGGATTATGATCGTGTTGAGCGAGAAACATTTGATACACCGGGTACACGCTTCATCAATAGCATCACTAAACGAGGAGCAAATAGTCGTCCATTTGACTTCGAAGTTAGTTGTAAACTAGGTTCACCGATGATGGGGTTTGAGGGAAGTTTAAGCGGTTATGATCGGCTTCCAAGTTATGCTCGGAAGCCATGTCATAAGCTCATCGAAATTGGCATGAATCGTTTCCATAATCTCCCTTGTACGACGATTCCAGATCCAGAAACCCTTAGAGTTTTCACAATATCCTACAAAGACTCCAATGTCAGCTTTGGCTTTAAGCTTACCAAAGTCATCACGATCATTATTCGGATAGCAAAGGGATCCAAATACATGAAAGTGTTTGAGATTCGGTTAACGGTTGTGGATAAGCTCATAAGGTGTTTTGTTGTGGCGTTTGGTAATCATTGAACGATTCGAGTGTAGCATGCTTGACACGCTGCCTACAAGTAATCTGGAAGTTTTGCATTAATTCACATCGTTCTTGCAGTTTCTACTAACGTACGGTTTCATCTTTCAACAAATCCGTTTTGTTCTGGTGTTCGCGCAATTGATGTTTGATGCTCAATAACCACTTTCTCATAAAATGCACGAAGAGTTTGATTCACAAATTCAGTTCCTTTGTCTGTTCTGATTTGTCTGATTGTGTTCCGGAGCTGAAATTGAATTTTCGTGAGAAAGGTGATGATCATCTTTGGAGCTTGATCTTTACTTCGAAGAAAATAAACCCAAGTCCATCTTGAGTAGTCATCTACAATTACCAATATGTAGCATTTTCCATTAATCGTCAGACGCCAAGATCGGCCACACAAATCCATGTGAAGAAGATGAAGCACATGTTGTGAGTCGTGTTCCACCTTTGAAGGAAAGTGAGCACGAGTGATTTTCCCTTATTCTAAGTGAGCATAGGTGATCTTTAGAATACCAGAATCTTGGGAGACCTTCAACAAGTTTGTACCGTGCAAGATTGGTTATGGTTTGAAAGTTTAAATGTGAGAGACGACGGTCCCATAGCCAGGACTTTGTAGATGTAGCCTTAGAAACTAGACAGATGGGAGATGAAGCAATCATATCTTGCATTGAGATTGTGTAGAGACTTGATGTGCGTTGACCAGAAATAAGATCGTTTCCTTGTAGATCATGAATGAAACACGTTTTCTCCCTAAAAGCAACTTCCCAATCTCCATCACAAAATTGACCGACTGAAAAGAGATTGTGACCGAGACCTTCCACATAATAAACTCTACTAATTTCGATGTTACCATTGATGTAATCTCCGTAACCCATAATAGCTGCGAAGTGATCATTCCCGAACCTGACAGTGCCAATGAACTTTGAAATAAAGTTTTATAACAGTTTGAGATTGCTCTGTCATGTGCCGAACATCCGCTATCAACAACTCAGAGGATGATCTGACACTTGCATTACGCATTTGGCCAATGATGGAATAGAAGTAGATATGGAACCCGAAGAGTTAGAGGGTTCCGATGCAGATATAGATGAAACACACATGTTCATGATTTTTGGTATCCATGTATAGTGAATGCACTAGGTGATAAGTTCTTCCTCGGAGGTGAAGTGGGTTCTAGGGGTACATCAATTATTAAATCATGAGCAATAGAAGGCGGTTTACCTAGCACAGACTTAGAAGAATTAGTGGGCCTAGAGGTATTCCATTTTCTATTATTCCGCTTACGATTCAAGATAGCCTTAGCAACACATTTATCATGACAACCAGAAAACATGCTTTTATGACAACCAACACAAGAGGCTTCAAACAAAACATTAAGAGTACTTAAAGATTCAGCATTCGTTACATCACTTTGTTCATTACATTTGTCAGACGCAATATCTAAAGTGGGTGCAACTTGAGTTTTATTCAAAGTCCAAGGGTGTTCTTCTACTTCAGCATTCTTTATTGTTCTTTTCTTACGTCGTAACTTCCTATTCTTCCTTG
>OU343219.1:68040759-68154448 GCA_910596185.1 Chrysanthemum makinoi | reverse complement strand
CCGTTTAGACATTTGCATCACTAATTTCGAGATCAACTCAGCTTCAGAGAGATCAGGTGAGTTGGCCAGTGTATGTTTAACCAATGCGACAATATTAGGAGTAAGTTGTCTGGCGAACATATCCCTTGTCACTCCAGGAACAATGTCGAGAAGGAACTTGTGTGTGTATTCTTTGGCCGTCTTTTCCATTTCCCCTTTGATATCCCTTTTGATAATATGTTGGACCTGTTCTCTTTCCTCTGACATTTCTTTTATCACATCTTGAAGGAGATTGATCCTGTCGGCAAGTTGATTGAGCTTTTTATTGACCATATTTCGTTTACGAACTTGACTGACAGCTTTGACAATCTTCGTCTTGGCATGTGAAAACCAAGTGTCAGTAGGTTTCTTCACAGATCTGGATGCGGATATGGTGCTAGCCTTTGATGGTGGTGGTGATGAATGAGAAGATGAGTTTGATGATGAGTCATGAGATGGCTCTGGGTCCTTTTGTGGCTCAGAAGTTCGTTCTTGTGTATGTGTGGGACTGTCTAGAAGATAATCTTTAGCTTCTTTCTCGGCTTGAGCCTTTTCTTCAGCCTTAGCACGAGCTTCCTCTTCTGCGTTTATCCTAGCTTCTTCTTTAGTCTTTATTCTTTGCTTTTCTTCAGCTCTTTCCCTATCAGCTGCCTCAATATCTTCATCAAAAATCATTTCATCCTTTTCTTTTTCTGGTTCCTCAAAGTCATAGATGATAGAATCCTCTAGTTGCCGTTGTTCTGATTCGTGGGTGATGGTACTAGTTCCCTTATCGGGTTGATTAACCGCATCGAAAACAGGTGTGGATAGTGCACCACCACTTGACCCTCCAGGGCCACGAGTTTGTCGAAGATTAAACTCCCTAGCAACATTTTGTAGTCTGAGGTTCTTCAGTTGTTTGCGGTAATCTTTGTCTTCATCCAGAGGCTCTTCTTCAGAACTTCCATCCTTTTCTTGCTCTACCACTGGAGTTTTCCCTTTGTCAGTTTTGGGGACTAGGAGATTTTTCAACTGTTGTAGTATGATCCTTAACTGACTCAGAGTAGATAATCTCCTCATCTGTTGCAGTGTCTTCGGAGTCCTCGTCCATCAATTTTGGTTCCGGTTTAGGGTCAGGAGTAACCACCTTGGATGGAACTTTGCGTTTGCGGGATGGATTCCTCTTTGGATACTTGAGAAGACTTCCAGTGCTTGTGACATGATAAGGTTTTAAAATGTACTATTTTGAGGGGTCGTTTAAGCCCTTATTTTATCACTTTTGTATCCGTTATTATTTAATATCGTTCCTTTTCACTTTTTAGGTCTCTTGAAGGCAAATTGCTGGAATAACACTTATTCGGACGAAAAGGCGCGCATATATGAAGAAAATGGCCAAAGTCAAGAATCGAGACACTCAAGCTGCTGAAGTACAAGGGGCGGCGTCGGTGTTACTGCGACGCCGTCGGAGCACATGTTGAGACGATATAGTAGCCAAATTGCTTATTTTCAAGTGACGGTGCGGGCTTTAAAAGAGTAGACCGTCGCGAACTCGACGGCCTAGATTTGATCCGCGGCGTCGAGGTGAAGAGGACGGCGTCATAAGCACAAGGTGGACGCCGCCGCAAGACTAACGTGGCCAAGACGAAACCCTAATGACGGCGACCCAACGTCGTCACAAATCATAAGGTGATGCCGTCGCGAATGTAATCTTATATATAGAATCCAAATTTTTCATTATTCAGTGTGTAGTCTTTTGGAGTAAAAACCTGAACTGAACCAAGGCTGTCTTGTACAGTATTTTAGGGTTCCAAACCCTATCTTACATCAAGATAAGTGTTTTACTTCATTAATTCAATTATGTCTTCAATTATTTGTGTGTATGCTTGCATGTTCTCCATGTCCGGCTAATTTACTTGTGTGTTTGCTTAGGGAATATGAAACTTAACTATTGAATATTGATTGGTTGTCCCTTATCTTAATTGTTAATGATCTAGTAATGCGATAGGTCATTTGTTGTGTAGTTAATGCTTGATTAATCTTTGTGAACCTTATACTATAACACCTAGAGTAGTTGTAGGCTAAACCATCCAAAGAGTACCTTAGAGTTAGAGTTTATAAATCCTAGAGATTTTGTAGACGAGACCCTTTGGTAGTTTCAAAGAGTTAGGGATAAACGCATACCCTACGACCTTAGACACACAACGCGATTAGAAATAAGGACGTGACAATTCAACCATCAATAGGAGATAATTAAGGAGTAATACAACCTAAGTAAACACATTCTTAATCTATCATATGAGCACACATTAATTAGACATAGACTACCCACTAGTTAGATTAGATAAGTAGAGTAATCGGTAGAAATACCGACCCCCCAAATCCAAACCCCGAGATTCGTACCTTTCCATTTCCTAAAAAATAAAAAAAGCACAAAAATAATCTTCCTCAACCCCAACCTTAGCGTAGTAACTCCTCACTAGCATTCCTATTCCCCTAGAGAACGATATCAATTCCGTGGCTTACCCTAATACTACACTACAACGATTAGGTTCACTGCCTAGGGTGTTGAAAAACTTGCTCGACGAAAAGGAAGTTCCTTTGACCCGAACGACGCGTGTAGCGTTATCAAGTTTTGGCGCCGGGAATAGAATAGCTAGTTAGTAGTCCACCTCGTTTAGGTTTCTTTGCTTGATTCCTATCAAGTAAGCTTTTTTCCCATTTTTAGCTTTCTCATAGTCTATCCCCCTTTTTCATGACCTTTGTTCGTAACCCATCACTTTTCATCATGGAAGGTGATAACCCCCCTCAAATCATTGTCCCGCCAAGAGCCCGTGCTCTTGGTGAATACTCGAGACCAAGCCACCTAGGCTATACAAACACCATTGAGCTTCCCAACCAAGCCCAAACTACGGCCCTGCGATCTGACACCATCCGGTTGGTGCAAAACGGATGTGCATTCCATGGACTTCGTTCCGAAGATCCTAATCAGCATCTTAAGGATTTCCTTAAAATTGTCGATTCCATCGACCTTGATGCTACTACTCGAGAGACCACGCGTCTGCGTCTCTTCCAATTCTCTCTACGGAACCAAGCTAGTAATTGGCTTGTGCGACTTCCCGCCGGCTCCATCTCAAGTTGGGATGATCTCGCTTCTCGTTTCCTTGCTCAATTTTTCCCACCGGGGAGAACCACTAAGCTTAGGAGTGATATCTTGATGTTCCAACAACGTCAAGGTGAATCTCTCTACGAAGCATGGACCCGATTCAAGGACTTACTCCATAGAGTCCCTCATCATGGCATTGATCTTTGGCTCCAAGTTCAAATCTTCTATGATCATGTCAATTGCCCCACCAAGCGATCCATTGACCAAGCGGCCGGTGGAAAACTTAGTGATCTCACCGCGGAAGAATCGTGGGGTATAATAGAGGACCTTGCTCTCTATGACAACGAAAGTTGGAATGACCCCCGTGAGTTGCCCAAAACCGTTAAGGCAATCTCCTTGCCTTCCCTTGACTCACAATCTTCCGACCATTGGATGCTCGAGCCTGAAGATCAAGTTAAATTCCTAATGAGCTCCTACGAAAACCCTAAGTCTTCACACCATGTGAACAAAGTTTCTTCCTCATGTGAGCAATTTACTCATGCTTGCACAAGATTCCCCGAACAAGCCTCCGTTGACTATGCATCCTCGCGTATTAATGGAACGGGAGGAAGATTCCCTACAACACCCGAACCTAGGACTTTTAATGACGCTCGAGAAGCATGGAAGGGCAAGCCCGACTTTTATTAGGGACAAACCAAAGAATTCACATCCAATGATTTCTCTTGGCCCCCATCTCATGGCCCTACCCAACAAAACATAGAAAGGATGTTACAAAACATAGTCGCATCACAAGAAGCTCAAATTGCTAAGCTCTCGGATCGTTTTAACCAACAACAAGCCGATATGGAAAGGAAGATAGATAACCTCTTGAAAGCCATGACTAATAGTGATAGGAAGGTTAATTCTATCTCAACTCCCGAACCTTCTGGTGTAGAGATTAAGGACCCAAGTAAGTTAGCTAAGCACGTTCAATTCGTCAATACCATCGCCTTAGTGAAACCTAATAGAACAAATGACGAAGCGAACCATGAGATGATACTTGAGGTTAAGGAAAGACCGACGAATGAAACAACCGAGGAAGTAAATGAAGTAGACAATGACTATTTCAATAAGTTTCCTACGGAAAAAGAACTATCTCGCCACCCTCACTTAGTACGTGACCTCCGTCACATGTACGTTAGGAAAAGCCCTAGGATCAAGTTTGGGAACCCTTGGAATTTTAACATACCATGTTGCATAGGACACCTTTTCGTGGTAAAGGCCTACATTGATCGCAAGTCCCCAATCAATATAATGACTAGCACCTACTACAATTGGGTAATGAAGAAGCCTATCCCAACTAGGCAAGACCCCGATAATCCTAGCGATAGTTGCAATTTTCTTGGTAGAGTTAACGGATTGCCCGTCCATGTAGGTAGTTTCACGTTTCCTACGGATTTCATAATAGTGGATGATATTAGTACGGCCATAGATCCTAGCTTGTCCCACGTTATTCTAGGGAAACCTTTCATAGAAAGCACCGGGATGACCTATGATCCCTCGTTAGGAATAGTGCGATTTAAGGATGAGACCGATGACATAGCTTAGCAAATGCCGTTTAAGATTGAGAAGTTTTCATCACTCTCTAATGATGAAAAGGAATTTAAACTATCGGTCTATTATAGGAATGAGGAAGATAAGGAGAAGGGAGTAGATTATGTTATGGCCAAGATTCTAGGTTTCTATAAGGATTGCTTGAACTTAGGACCGGAATATAGGACCAATTAGGGAGAGGAAGACCTCTTAGAAAGGTGCATTATAGGGCACTTTTACAACATGGAACCCCCCAATGGATACCGTCATAAGGAAGAAGGTAACGGTAATGAAGTCACGTAGGAGCACGACTACAAGTTTAGCTACAGGACTCATAAATAAAGAAAAGCGCTTCGTGGGAGGCAACCCATGCTTAATTGTTTGCTTGTTTTTGTCATATATCTTTTATTGATTGTTTATTCTCATGTTTAAATTTGTAAAAATGCTTTATTTTGTTTTTAACCTCGTCTTAATCACATATAAAGGTATTTTACATAAGGGATAAGTGTAAGGAGGATTACACACGTTTTCAAAAGAAACGTAAACATGAGAATTTAAATTAATTAAAAGATATACATGTGTGTTTGTTCGAGTCAAATGCTTGTATCGAGTCATAATGGATGTTTTACAGGAAATTTTTCCAGATTCTAAAGATACAAATTTTCCAGAATTTTTTTCAGAAAATCGCAGACCAGTTTTTGTCAGGATAACCTGACGGCTTCAGGAAGGAGTAAAAACAACAGATTACTTTTTTCTCATTTTTTGAGCTACTTATAAAATTTGGAATTTTCCAGGTCTTAATTTTCCAAAAATTCTGTAAACATCCATTCCACAAGCATTATATCCTAGTTTAGTAGAGTCTTATATATATTATTACCGCCGATTTTACGCGAAGGTTTCGTTTGTTTTCTTCAAGTGTGCAGGTTTTATTTATCAAGAAGAAGATACATAAGGTTGGAAGGAGCTTTTCATGCATACATTCTTCTTGGAAAGAATTTAACCACCACTTTACACGGATCCTACCGAGCTAATCAGGGGAGTACTAGTTTCTTTCGTTTTTTATTACCTTCTATTATTATAACTTTCATACTTTCGGGGAACATTGGGGACAATGTTCAGTTTAAGTTTAGGGAGGAAAAATAAAACGGGAACTTTGAAACTATGCTTATCCTTGACTATTTGCTTTGTCCAATTGTATTTGCGTAATAAACCATGAGAAAATGTCGGTTAGGGTAATTTTGGCACCAAATTTAAAAATTTTCATGACATATAGGAATGGGCCATTAGTCTTAACAAAAGCGTCTCATGGATAGGAAGTTGCATGACTAGCACAAAAACCCTTTACCACTTAAATTCCACCCAAAATGTGAGGATCACCCTTAGATTAGTAGGAATTAAAGCATTCATCTTTAATGCTTAGTGTGTGAACCGGTAGTATAATAGATTCTAGAACTTGTTTTGTGATGCATCCAGAGATCGCTAGTAAGACTACACTTGTGTAGTTAGGAATAACTAAATGATAAGAGGCATTAGGATAACCCTTGTTTGATACCTGTAATATAATTACTTCTTCCACCTCGGTTGAGTAATTCCCCCACACCCTTGCGTTGTACTCACTTTTAGTACACGATACCCCTAGTTAACCCCTCTGAGCCTATCCTTTTCGTGGTTATCTTGATTTTTTGGTTTTTCCGAAATATCAATGAAGAGCATTGTTTACACCCCACCCCCAAATGTACACCCAAATCGCCTTAGGCTACCTTGTATGCACTCACTTTTAGTGCATTATTGTTATCACCCTTAACCCTTAGTTCAATTATCTAGTTGCTTGCATGAGTTGCTAAATCGCGTCATATCCTTTGTATACAGTTTTAGGATGATTGGGACTCATGGGAAAAGTTAAAGTTTATGAAATGACGGGAAGGAAACGTTAAATTCAAATTCCCTTTATTTGCATAATAATGTATTCCAAGTGTTTTGATCTTTTCAATTCGGGTCAAATTAGTTTTAGAGTAATAAAAACTCAAGTGTAGGGATGTGCCTATAAATCCCTATCATTTTGATGTTACCATAGAGGATGGTGGAGTAAAAGTGTATGCAAAAAAAAAATAGAAAAAAAATAGAAAAAGAGAAAAAAAAAAAAAAAAAACATACGGGCTGCCATCCTACATCTATCCTTTAAATTTATGTTTGTGTGTTTCAGTTATCTAGAGTTTAGAGTGTCGAGTCTTGGCTTAGCAACGCCATTCTTCGTATGCTTGTAACATAAAGATTTTTGACTTGCCACCACTAAATAGCCTATCCCACAAAACCCTTTGTTTCCCTACCGTAAGCCTAACATTACAACCCTTTAAAAGACCTCTTTGATAGTCTTTCCTAGGTGCTTACGCCAAAGCGATGGAGGTTTGATCTAAGTCTCAAGCTTATGGTAATCTATGTACTAGGACCGGTTAATGAGTGTTTATCTTCCATTTCCAACTTGTTATATCATATACACCCGAGAGATGTGAGTACCCAAACACCCCATGTGAGGTGCTAGTATGTAATTTCCGTGCTTGTTATGACTTTTGCGGGGCTTATATGTGTTGTGGATTATTCTAAACCAATGCTTCATGACCCCTAACTTATAAATTAATTGGCTAAAAGCACATTTGCTTGAGGACAAACAAATACCAAGTGTAGGGATATTTGATAAGGTTTTAAAATGTACCATTTTGAGGGGTCGTTTAAGCCCTTATTTGATCACTTTTGTATTCGTTATTACTTAATATCGTTCCTTTTCACTTTTTAGGTCTCTTGAAGGCAAATTGCTGGAATGGCACTTATTTGGACGAAAAGGCGCGTATATATGAAGAAAATGGCCAAAGTCAAGAATCGAGACACTCAATCTGCTGAAATACAAGGGGACGGCGTCAGGTGTTACCTGCGACGCCGTCGGAGCACATGTTGTGACGATACAACAGCCAAATTGCTTATGTTCAAGTGACGGTGTCAGGCTTTAAAAGAGTAGGCCGTCGCAACTCAGACGGCCTAGATTTGATCTAGACGGCGTCAGAGGCTAAAGAGGACGGCGTCACAAGCACAAGGTGACGCCGTCGCAAGACTAACGTGGCCAAGACGAAACCCTAATGACGGCGATCCGACGGCGTCACAAATCATAAGGTGACGCCGTCGCGAATGTAATCTTATATATAGAATCCAAATTTTTCATTATTCAGTGTGTAGTCTTTTGGAGTAAAAACCTAAACCGAACCAAGGCTATCTGGTACAGTATTTTAGGGTTCCAAACCCTATCTTACATCAAGATAAGTGTTTTACTTCATTAATTCAATTATGTCTTCAATTATTTGTGCGTATGCTTGCGTGTTCTCCATGTCCGGCTAATTTACTTGTGTGTTTGCTTAGGGAATATGAAACTTAACTATTGAATATTGATTGGTTGTCTCTTATCTTAATTGTTAATGATCTAGTAATGTGATAGGTCATTCGTTGTGTAGTTAATGCTTGATTAATCTTTGTGAACCTTAGACTATAGAGTAGTTGTAGGCTAAACCATCCAAAGAGTACCTTAGTGTTAGAGTTTATAAATCCTAGAGATTTTGTAGACGAGACCCTTTGGTAGTTTCAAAGAGTTAGGGATAAACGCATACCCTACGACCTTAGACACACAACACGATTAGGAATAAGGACGTGACAATTCAACCATCAATAGGAGATAATTAAGGAGTAATACAACCTAAGTAAACACATTCTTAAAATATCATACGAGCACACCTTAATTAGACATAGACTACCCACTAGTTAGATTAGATAAGTAGAGTAATCGGTAGAAATACCAACCCCCCAAATCCAAACCCCGAGATTCGTACCTTTCCATTTCCTAAAAAATAAAAAAAATCACAAAAAATAATCTTCCTCAACCCCAACCTTAGCGTAGTAACTCCTCACTAGCATTCCTATTCCCCTAGAGAATGATATCAATTCCCATGGCTTACCCTAATACTACACTACAACGATTAGGTTTACTGCCTAGGGTGTTGAAAAACTTGCTCGACCAAAAGGAAGTTCCTTTGACCCAGAACGACGCGTGTAGCGTTATCATGACACTACCTACACTGCCTTTCCTGGTCTTCCTAATAGGTGTGCCAGAATATTTTTCATCAATGAACCCCACTTTGCATGATGTGACTGCTTCTAGATAACGTTTGTATGACTGAAGTTCCTTGATATCTGTAGTGAGAAGGCAGTCTGTCAATACAGCTCCTTGTTTCTTCGTTGTAGACTCTTTGAATCTGACAACATTCAGGGTTGGCTCAAACAGTTCTGAGTGATGGTTTGGGTTATCAAGTCTCATGGGAATGTCATGATTATTCCCGAGAATCCTTCTGATCAACCGCTTTGTGTATCTGATGTAGGGAATCTTAGAGCCCGGCTTCCTGATGTAGGACATCATATCATCCTAAATCAGACTTGCGAAATCAATGTGTGACTTGTTGACCATGCCCCAGAATATTTGCAGTTCCATGAGCTTGGGATGCTCGTAACCGCTATCACGTCCAGAAACTGATTTTGCAATCATGATGTAAAGTGTTCTCCACGACTGAGGGATATTCTTAAATATCGATTGATGAATGTTTGGTGATGATCCCAACAGCTTCATCATACCCGATATCGACCAAGAATTAGAGTGTAGTAGCTTCTGCTGGAGTGGCAATTAGTTCAGCAAGCTGGATGACAGGAAGTGAGAGAATAGCCCTTAGGTCTGCTACAATGATGGTGACTTGTTTGTTGTTGAGCGTCACCGTAACAGCATCTTGACCCTTAACCCTTTTGATGGTGTGCCAGAACTGATGTAGATAAATTATCGGCACAGTTGCAGAGATAGTGAGCATATTATTGTAGGGATGAGTCTTCAGAATATCCACAGCAACTTGACAAGAAGATTCAAAACATGTGAAATTATCAAAATCGACTTTGAGATTGTTCTTTCGAATCTTCATTGTGTAACCGTTGGGGAAGATGTCTTCCATTGTGAGAACTTCTGGTGCATCAATGTTTTCCATTTGGACGTCCATGTTGTGATCTGAAAGATATTGAGCCAAAAGAACCAACATATTGAAAGACATTACGTTAGTCAAAAGTTGATTTTATTGTCCAATTATTGAATATGTTATGTTGATAAATGTTACAAGTCCAGTGACACTTGTTTTTCAGATAGTCCAAAGTAGTTGTGATAAGTTTTGTGAATTTGTGAATTTGGAGTTTTAAAGTCCAGATTTTCACTTATTTTCACAACATATTAACCATTTGAGCTTATTAGTGACATTATGGTTTCGTGATGTTTTGATTTATTTATTTACAAGTTTGAACACGTAACAATTCACAATTTTGGTTAAGAAAAGGCTTGGGCGTAAAGTTCCAAGCTTATGCGTAAACATTTGTGGTCATATGCGTAAGCATAAGCTTATGCGTAGGATCTTATCTTATGCGTAAGAAATATTACGCGTAGACAAAGAGAGTCTTAAGCATAGAGCTTACGAGTAAGCGTATGTGGGAGTTTACGCGTAAGGTTTACTTGTAAAAGTGAACCTTATGCGTAAGACTCAATGTTTACACATATCCTTCACAGGATACGCGTAGTCCCATGTAGACCCTTACGCGTAAAGGTTACGCGTAAGATTACTCTTACGAATAACATTCTACGCGCAAGGAAATCCTTATGCGTAGGAATCCAATTAACCTTGATTCTGAATTTTGTAAGCGTAAAACTTGAAATAGATTAGTCATAACATCATCATTAACATGTATATTCAATCCTTTTCAATTTTCACATGAAGTCACAATCAAACACAGTTACGCATATGAGTTTCTTAAGCGTAAACCTTAAACCCTAGATTTTTAGTTTTACGAGTAAGAGTTTTAGCCATAGGAATTGCATCAAACATTTTCTGGGAGGTCTTAGATGCTTAATGATACGTTTCTAACAGGTTTTAACATCTATATACCACACAAATAAAAGATACCCAATTTCATACGAGTATAAACCCTAACTCTCAATTTTGCTCAATACATGTTTCTGGGTAAAATTTAAGTGTGGAATTGATCAATTAAGCATGTCACAACCTTGTTTAAACCAACTACTTGTCCAGAAACACTCTCACATGAAACCGCCCATATCCACGTATAAACCCTAATCTTGAATCATGATTTAAAATGTTTTCTGGGTGGATTTTGAAGTTGAAGATGTTATACATGATTTTAAACGTTTTGGCACTATAACATTCATTATAAACATCCAATGATGATTTTGTATTCTAAGGCATATGCGTAGAATACCAAATCATCCCAAACTTAAAAAACTAACCGTTGGATGTTTATGAAATTAAAAACCATTGTTTATAATGACACAAAGATCATGAAAACACTTACAGATTTGGAGTTTAAAGCACAGATTTGAGGAAGAAAGGATAGGCGTATATTTGGTGGTTGAAATAATAAATGTGGAAGTTAATGTGTTTAGATTGTTAGGTGGAGAAGTTTTAATAAAATGAGTTTAAAATTTTGACAACTTTGGTCCCTCCACCTCAACCATTTTCATCAAATGCCCATAACTTCCATTTTGGTTACATAAAGCATGATATTTTGCAAAGAAACTTAACGACACTCCCCCTTGACTTAAGAAATAAAGAAATTTTACAAATTTGAGTCCGAGGAGTGACAATGAACCAGATATGTGACCACCATTATCAAAGATACTATAAATAACGGGTAACATGCAAGTACAAGGTTTTATGAAGCAGAAAATATTTACTTTCTCCCCCTCAACACTTGATAGTAAAAATACTGATATTTTGAAATAGTAAAGTGTTGACGGAAGATTTGTACTTGCCATGTTAAAAGAAATTAGATTGGAGAATATTTTTGAATTTTATCAGATTTTCTATTTTTTGTATTTTGTTTTTGAGAGATATTTACAAAAGAGGTTTTGGTGTTTGACTGGTTTAAGATTGTTTTAAAAGTTCATCCAGTTCCTCTGGAGTCAAACACCGCATACCAATCCGGTGGACCAACTCAGTAAACCAAGCAGGAGCTAAGGCTTTGGTGAGAAGATCTGCCAGTTGGTATTCAGTACCCACAAAGTATAATTCAACAGTGCCCTTTTCCACATGCTCCTTGATGAAATGATATCGAAGATCGATGTGCTTTGATTTCGAATGTTGAACAGAGTTGCACGAGATCGCAATAGCACTTCGATTGTCACAGTATATCGGAATTCTGTCAAATACGTAACCATAGTCTTTGAGTTGTGTTCTCATCCAAATGACTTGAGCACAACACGCCGACATGGCTACATATTCTGCTTCAGTTGAGGACAGCGATGTACAATCCTGCTTCTTCGATTGCCATGACACCAGTTTATCACCAAGAAATTGTAAAGCTCCTGAAGTACTTTTCCAAGAATCTAAGAAACCTGCGTGATCAGCCTCAAAAGCTATTAGTTCAAAACGAATCCTTCAGATACCAGATCCCCAAGTTAATGGTTCCCTTGATGTATCGGAGGATTATTTTAGCCTCTGAGAGGTGAGTTTCAGTTGGTCGCGACTGATAACGGGAGCAAAGATATACAGCAAAGACAATATCCGGTCTACTGGTTGTTAGATACATGAGAGACCCAATGATACTTCGGTATTTGGTAGGGTCAACAAATTTCCCATGCAAATCAGGGTCCAGTTTCTTGGTATGTGCCATTGGAGTGGCATAGGTGTCAGAGTTTTGCATTCCATTTTTGTTTAAGATTTCAAGGGCATATTTGGACTGACTCAAGAAAATACCACGGGGTGATTGATGAACTTGCAGTCCTACAAAGAACGTAAGTTCACCCATCATGGACATTTCAAAATGTTTTTTCATAAGTTTTGAAAAAGCGTTTAAGTATTTTAGATGTGTTGACCCAAAAATGATGTCATCCACAAAGATTTGAACGATTAAAATGTGTGCCCCGTGATCTTGTATGAAAAGTGTTGGGTCGACCGATCCTTTGACGAAGCTATTAGCAATGAGAAAGGATGATAACTTATCATACCATGCCCGAGGGGCTTGTTTGAGACCGTAGAGAGCCTTCTTCAGTTTGTAGACGTGATTAGGGAACTCTGGATTAACGAGTCCTCCTGGCTGGCTAACATAGACCGTTTCTTTCAGTTGTCCATTGAGAAAAGCAGTTTTGACATCCATCTGAAAGACCGTTATGTTCATGTGAGCCGCGAATGCAAGAAAGATCCGAACAGCCTCAAGACGAGCAACCGGAGCGAATGATTCTTCAAAGTCAATACCCTCTTCCTGGCTATAACCCTTAGCCACCAGACGTGACTTATTTCTGATTACGGCTCCTTCAGCATCAAATTTGTTTTTCCAAATCCATTTGAGACCAATGATGAAGACCCCTGTTAGTCTTTCAAACAATTCCCATACTTCAAGACGTTTAAACTGATTGAGTTCTTCTTGCATGGATTCAATCCAGTTGTCTTTGGTCATTGCATCTTTAATGTTTTTAGGTTCAGATTGGTAGATAGTGAGTGCATAAATGCAATGTTCACCGTCAGTGTGAAGACGTTGTCTAGTTACGACTGGTTGATTTGGGTTACCAATAATGTTCTCAAGAGTATGGTCTTTCGTCCAACGATGTGTGGAAGGTTGGTGTTGATATACATTCTGCAGATTGGGAGGATTCAAATGGCTTGTTGATGATTCCGCAACATCAGGTGTGGCAGTTTCATTAGCAAACGGATTGAAGAACGTATTTGGATCATAATCTGCAGGTGGGGGTACTTCATTGTTCAGAATATCATCAGCTGGTTCAGCGTCGTTGGATGCGGTTTGTTCGACTGTTGTTGTAGAATCAACTGGTGGTGCTTCCTCAACAGTAGTTGTTGCAGCAGGTGTATCAGGTGTTGGATTATGATCAGGTTGAGCAGCAGAAACATTTGATACAGCTGGAGCACGTTCATCAATAGCATCACTAAACAGAGGAGCAAATAGCTGTTCCATTTGACTTTGAGTTAGTTGTAAACTAGGTTCAGCTGATGATGGGGTTTGAGGGAAGTTTAAACGGTTATGACCGGCTTCCAAGCTGTTATGCTCAGAAGCCATGTCAGTAAGCTCATCAAAATTTGCATGAATCGTTTCCATAATCTCCCTTGTACGACGATTCCAGATCTGGAAACCTTTAGAGTTTTCACAATATCCTACAAAGACTCCAATGTCAGCTTTGGCTTTAAGCTTACCAAAGTCATCACGATCATTATTCGGATAGCAAAGGGATCCAAATACATGAAAGTGTTTGAGATTCGGTTTACGGTTGTGGATAAGCTCATAAGGTGTTTTGTTGTGGCGTTTGGTAATCATTGAACGATTCTGAGTGTAGCATGCAGTTGACACGGCTTCAGCCCACAAGTAATCTGGAAGTTTTGCATTAATTAACATCGTTCTTGTAGTTTCTACTAACGTGCGGTTTCATCTTTCAACAACTCCGTTTTGTTCCGGTGTTCGCGCAATTGATGTTTGATGCTCAATTCCCACTTTCTCATAAAATTCACGAAGAGTTTGATTCACAAATTCAGTTCCTTTGTGCGTTCGATTTGTCCGACGTGTTCCGGAGTGAACTTGAATTTTCGTGAGAAAGGTGATGATCATTTGTGGAGCTTGATCTTTACTTCGAAGAAAATAAACCCAAGTCCATCTTGAGTAGTCATCTACAATTGCCAATATGTAGCATTTTACATTAATCGTCTACACGCGCATCAGGCCACACAAATCCATGTGAAGAAGATGAAGCACATGCTGTGAGCTGTGTTCCACCTTTGAAGGAAAGTGAGCATGAGTGATTTTCCCTTATTCACAAGCTGAGCATAGGTGATCTTTAGAATACCAGAATCTTGGGAGACCTTCAACAAGTTTGTACCGTGCAAGATTGGTTATGGTTTGAAAGTTTAAATGTGAGAGACGACGGTGCCATAGCCAGGACTTTGTAGATATAGCCTTAGAAACTAGACAGATGGGAGATGAAGCAATCATGTCTTGCATTGAGATTGTGTAGAGACTTGATGTGCGTTGACCAGACATAAGATCGTTTCCTTGTAGATCACGAATGAAACAAGTTTTCTCCCAAAAAGCAACTTCCCAATCTCCATCACAAAATTGACCGACTGAAAAGAGATTGTGACCGAGACCTTCCACATAATAAACTCTACTAATTTCGATGTTACCATTGATGTAATATCCGTAGCCCATAATAGCTGCGAAGTGATCATTCCCGAACCTGACAGTGCCAATGAAATTTGAAATAAAGTTTTATAACAGTTTGAGATTGCCTAGCACAGATAACATCTTCCAAGAGTCTCGGTCACAATCTCTTTTCAAAGTTCATTGGCACTGTCAGGTTTACCTAGCACAGACTTAGAAGAATTAGTGGGCCTAGAGGTATTCCATTTTCTATTATTCCGCTTACGATTCAAGATAGCCTTAGCAACACATTTATCATGACAACCAGAAAACATGCTTTTATGACAACCAACACAAGAGGCTTCAAACAAAACATTAAGAGTACTTAAAGATTCAGCATTCGTTACATCACTTTGTTCATTACATTTGTCAGACGCAATATCTAAAGTGGGTGCAACTTGAGTTTTATTCAAAGTCCTAGGGTGTTCTTCTACTTCAGCATTCTTTATTGTTCTTTTCTTACGTCGTAACTTCCTATTCTTCCTTGTATTGCTCCTAGGCTGTGAGGTCAGGGCATTGGGAAAAGAGGCAACTATTCCTGTTTTAGTAGAGGGAAGCACATTAGTTTCTTGTGGTTTGTCATTAGATGTTCTAGATTCATTTTGAATCTGTGTAGGTGCAGTTACTACAGTGTTACTATCCCTATCTTGTTTAAGTTTCGCCAACTCTGCTTGTAGATCATGGATTTTGTGTAACAAATCTAGATTTTCAGAACGAGTGCGACCATTTCATCGTAAAACATCTTTGGTGTATGCAAGATGATCATCAAGGTCTTTTGACGCTTTAGCACGAGTCTTTTTGAGTAAATCAAATATGACACTATATTCCTTTTTAACTTTTGAAATTTCTTGTTCATATTTTGAGATTTGACACTTCAAAGACATATTTTCATCATCCAGTTGCTCAACTTTTGGATTAAGAGTTTTGGTATGCAACTGGTGGAGTTTGTTTTGCAAAGCGAGTTCACGAGTTTGACAATCTTTTTGACACCATTGAAGACGATTTTTTGCATTTGAAAGCTCATTTAACAATCGCTCATTTTCAACTTTTAAAGATGTGGTTTGTGACACAGTATCAGTATTCTCAACATTTGCAACAGAATCAACAGAATCAACAGAGATATAATCAAATGCATATGCAACAGGATATAATAGCACAACATTATTGATATCAGCACATATAACATCTTCCAAGAGTCGATCAACATCTTTTCTCAACATTTTCTTTTTTTGTTTAGTATTTGAAATCGATGTTTCTGTTTGTTCGAAAACTCTTTTCATAAGTCCAAGTTCCTTGTGAAAATCCCGTTCCCATTATATTGCACAAATTTTCAAATTTTGGACATGTGGTAAAATTCTTTTTTGAAAAATATCTCTTTGGGCTCGCGCTTGAGGTGATTGAAAATGTTCAACTTTTATTTCAGAATTGATTTCAATTTCACGTTCCAAAAGTTTGATGTCCGATAAGAATGTTTCAAAATATTTTATAACTTTACATTGTTTGGCTAATGGCTTTATTTCGCTGAGTGAAGGTAAAGGACCATTTGTAACACCCCCAAAATATCGCAGCGGAAGATTGTGTCGTTGGGGTGCTACTTCATAATACAAAGTACAAGTTATAGAAAACGACATCTAAATGAGACCTTTTGAAAAGTTACCATTCGATTAATGAAATCAGAGTTACAAACAATGAGGTCCCAAAGTATAATATATAATGTTTACAAAATGTTTCGAATGGTAAATGATAAAAGCGTAAGTCTTCAAAATATGTCGTGCGACTCTAAGTTCCATGCAATAGCTATCACCTTATGACCTGAGATAAACATGCTAAAAGTGTCAACACAATGGTTGGTGAGTTCATAGAGTTTGTTTGAATAAGTTGAAAAGCCTTTAAAGAATGTTCCCACAACAAAGGCATTGTAAATCCACTCGGTTCAAGTTCCGCCATAAAGAACTTGCAACCTGTGTGTTCACAACCCACTGCTAAAATATAGTACATTTTATAGTCAAGCACACATACAATCATAATAGTTCACATTATTGCACTTAGTGTTGCTCCGTCTATATTGGGAGACTTTCAAGTTTACGAGGGGACTGCTCCGTGTATGTTGGGAGACTTACCATCGACTTATCATGTGAACGAGGGGAATGCTCCGTGTATGTTGGGAGACTTACCATCGACTTATCGAACGAGGGACTGCCCGTGTATGTTGGGAGACTTACCATCGACTTATCAGAACTAGGGGACTGCTCCGTGTATATTTGGAGACTTATCATCGTCTTAAGTATAACACAATCAAGTATAACGCAATCAAGTATAACGCAATCAAGTATAATGCAATCAAGTATAACGCAATCAAGTATAATGCAATCAAGTATAATGCTTTGAGTGTTTATACAAGTAAAAGCAAGTAGTTGAGCATGTATCTCCCCCAAAGAGTTTGTAAAACAATTAAGCGAGTAAAAGTGGGGCTATGAACTCACGATAATCAGTAAAAGTTTAGAGTACTTATGAAAGTAAATGAAAATAGTTGAGCATGTATCTCCCCCAAAAGTAATTCAAAATGTATAAAAGTAGGGGCTATGAAACTCATGGTAATCAGTAAAAGTTCAGAGTACTTATGAAAGTAAATGAAAATAGTTGATCATGTATCTCCCCCAAAGAGTTTGTAAAACAAGCATTAAAAGAGTAGGGGCTATGACTCACCTGATAATAATTGATGAATGATACTAGAAAATTGGGCTAGCTTAAGCATCTAAATTCAAAAATCCATTTCCTAAACTATAAAAACCTCTAAATCACCTCATATCTACCCCATAACTATCCCAATAGCTTCAAAAACCAAAACCCATCTTTAATATTGCCCGATCTATTCTTGCAAAAGTTTTGAGAATTTCCTGGGACCCACAGCTCCAACCCACCATTGTGTAGCTCTTAATCCAACCGCAGAAATACAAAATAAACTTAATTTTTACGTAGAGAATACTAATGCCTTCAACTTATGTGTATAACTCGAGCCCGAAAATCAAGTATGGAGGGTGGCGACATCAAGGAGGAGGGGGAAATGTGTGTGTTTTTCTGTGAAATAAAATAAACTAGTTTTCTTTCTATTTATAGGAAAAATATCTGAAAATATCTAGATATTTTGATGAATAGTGTTTAGATATTTTGATGAATAGTGTTTAGATATTTTTGAAAATATCTAGATATTTATAAATAGTAACTAGATATTTATATATTATGAGTACAGAGTACATTGTTTATGCATGAAAATTGTGTAAAAGTATTTACTTGTTCAATTTAGGCAAAATCAGTAAATAATAAAAATTACGGTGAATAGTAACTCGTGAATAGTAACTCGTGAATAGTAATTTTCGAAAAAAAAGTTTGAGTTTAAATAATGACCCAAAATATGATGAATATTAAAAATGAATAGTAACAGTGAATAGTAAAAATGAATAGTGACCCGAAAATGCGAATTGTTACAGTCTCTACCCCTTATGGGAACTTCGTCCCGAAGTTCTGTTGATGTTAACTACTTATAGCGTGTCTAAGAAAAGTGTGGTCTCTAAAACAGTGGGATTCTCTCTTATTCAACAGGAATAGTGTATGGGTTACGTTGTAATACACCCATAATGTGGTTAGGGAATCGTATCGGATGCAAATAAGCCCACTTATTTATAATTCATTACTTACATAAAGAAGCGTCCAAATTTATGTAATTAATGGATTATAAACTTATGGTTCGGTGGTTTATAACTTCTTTATTTGAATAAAGAAGCGTCCCAATCCATTCAAATAAGGAGATTATAAATCATCCTACTTAAGATTTCCAGACACAAAATTCTCTTTCTCAGACAGATATTAAGATAACCAAGTCATCAAATGTCTAAAGCTAAGTAATAATATTATTTAACTCAAATCTCATGTCTCATCAAACAAGAACTGTCACAAGATCAAGTTAAATAATTAGTTATTACTGAGCTCCATATTTTTAATGACTCAATTAAATTATGTGGTTTCTTATTATTACTAAAGTCATATCATCCAATAACGTGGATCTAAACAAATAACTAACAAGAAGCATATGCGCACAAAGTGTGTGTAAGGCAATCATAGTGGAGAGTCTTAACGGATAAAGCAGTTATAGTCTAGGCTCTTAAATGCAACCTAGTTCTCTATAACCAATGCTCTGATACCAATCTGTAACACCCCCAAAATATCGCAGCGGAAGATTGTGTCGTTGGGGTGCTACTTCATAATACAAAGTACAAGTTATAGAAAACGACATCTAAATGAGACCTTTTGAAAAGTTACCATTCGATTAATGAAATCAGAGTTACAAACAATGAGGTCTCAAAGTATAATATATAATGTTTACAAAATGTTTCGAATGGTAAATGATAAAAGCGTAAGTCTTCAAAATATGTCGTACGACTCTATGTTCCATGCAATAGCTATCACCTTATGACCGAGATAAACATGCTAAAAAGTGTCAACACAATGGTTGGTGAGTTCATAGAGTTTGTTTGAATAAGTTGAAAAGCCTTTAAAGAATGTTCCCACAGCAAAGGCATTGTAAATCCACTCAGTTCCAAGTTCCGCCATAAAGAACTTGCAACCTGTGTGTTCACAACCCACTGCTAAAATATAGTACATTTTATAGTCAAGCACACATACAATCATAATAGTTCACATTATTGCACTTAGTGTTGCTCCGTCTATATTGGGAGACTTATCAAGTTTACGAGGGATTGCCTCGTGTATGTTGGGAGACTTACCATCGACTTATCATGTGAACGAGGGGAATGCTCCGTGTATGTTGGGAGACTTACCATCGACTTATCGAACGAGGGGACTCCAGTGTATGTTGGGAGACTTACCATCGACTTATCGAACTAGGGGACTGCTCGTGTATATTGGGAGACTTATCATCGTCTTAAGTATAACACAATCAAGTATAACGCAATCAAGTATAACGCAATCAAGTATAATGCAATCAAGTATAACGCAATCAAGTATAATGTAATCAAGTATAATGCTTTGAGTGTTTATACAAGTAAAAGCAAGTAGTTGAGCATGTATCTCCCCAAAGAGTTTGTAAAACAATTAAACGAGTAAAAGTGGGGCTACGAACTCACGATAATCAAGAAAGTTTAGAGTACTTATGAAAGTAAATGAAAATAGTTGAGCATGTATCTCCCCCAAAAGTAATTCAAAATGTATAAAAGTAGGGGCTATGAAACTCATGGTAATCAGTAAAAGTTTAGAGTACTTATGAAAGTAAATGAAAATAGTTGATCAGGTATCTCCCCCAAAGAGTTTGTAAAACAAGCATTAAAAGAGTAGGGGCTATGACTTACCTGATAATAATTGATGAATGATACTAGAAAATTGGGCAGCGCTTCCGCATCTAAATTCAAAAATCCATTTCCTAAACTATAAAAACCTCTAAATCACCTCATATCTACCCCATAACTATCCCAATAGCTTCAAAAACAAAAACCCATCTTTAATATTGCCCGATCTATTCTTGCAAAAGTTTTGAGAATTTCCTGGGACCCACAGCTCCAACCCACCATTGTGTAGCTCTTAATCCAACCGCGGAAATACAAAATAAACTTAATTTTTACGTAGAGAATACTAATGCCTTCAACTTATGTGTATAACTCGGAGCCTGAAAATCAAGTATGGAGGGTGGCGACATCAAGGAGGAGGTGGAAATGTGTGTGTTTTTCTGTGAAATAAAATAAACTAGTTTTCTTTCTATTTATAGGGAAAATATCTGAAAATATCTAGATATTTTGATGAATAGTGTTTAGATATTTTGATGAATAGTGTTTAGATATTTTTAAAAATATCTAGATATTTATAAATAGTAACTAGATATTTATATATTATGAGTACAGAGTACATTGTTTATGCATGAAAATTGTGTAAAAGTATTTACTTGTTCAATTTAGGCGAAATCAGTAAATAATAAAAATTACGGTGAATAGTAACTCGTGAATAGTAATTTGTGAATAGTAATTTTCGGAAAAAAAGTTTGAGTTTAAATAATGACCCAAAATATGATGAATAGTAAAAATGAATAGTAACAGTGAATAGTAAAAATGAATAGTGACCCGAAAATGCGAATTGTTACAGTCTCTACCCCTTATGGGAACTTCGTCCCGAAGTTCTGTTGATGTTAACTACTTATAGCGTGTCTAAGAAAAGTGTGGTCTCTAAAACAGTGGGATTCTCTCTTATTCAACAGGAATAGTGTATGGGTTACGTTGTAATACACCCATAATGTGGTTAGGGAATCGTATCGGATGCAAATAAGCCCACTTATTTATAATTCATTACTTACATAAAGAAGCGTCCAAATTTATGTAATTAATGGATTATAAACTTATGGTTCGGTGGTTTATAACTTCTTTATTTGAATAAAGAGGCGTCCCAATCCATTCAAATAAGGAGATTATAAATCATCCTACTTAAGATTTCCAGACACAAAATTCTCTTTCTCAGACAGATAATAAGATAACCAAGTCATCAAATGTCTAAAGCTAAGTAATAATATTATTTAACTCAAATCTCATGTCTCATCAAACAAGAACTGTCACAAGATCAAGTTAAATAATTAGTTATTACTGAGCTCCATATTTTTAAGGACTCGATTAAATTATGTGGTTTCTTATTATTACTAAAGTCATATCATCCAATAACGTGGATCTAAACAAATAACTAACAAGAAGCATATGCGCACAAAGTGTGTGTAAGGCAATCATAGTGGAGAGTCTTAACGGATAAAGCAGTTATAGTCTAGGCTCTTAAATGCAACCTAGTTCTCTATAACCAATGCTCTGATACCAATCTGTAACACCCCCAAAATATCGCAGCGGAAGATTGTGTCGTTGGGGTGCTACTTCATAATACAAAGTACAACTTATAGAAAACGACATCTAAATGAGACCTTTTAAAAGTTACCATTCGATTAATGAAATCAGAGTTACAAACAATGAGGTCCCAAAGTATAATATATAATGTTTACAAAATGTTTCGAATGGTAAATGATAAAAGCGTAAGTCTTCAAAATATGTCGTACGACTCTATGTTCCATGCAATAGCTATCACCTTATGACCGAGATAAACATGCTAAAAAGTGTCAACACAATGGTTGGTGAGTTCATAGAGTTTGTTTGAATAAGTTGAAAAGCCTTTAAAGAATGTTCCCACAACAAAGGCATTGTAAATCCACTCAGTTCCAAGTTCCGCCATAAAGAACTTGCAACCTGTGTGTTCACAACCCACTGCTAAAATATAGTACATTTTATAGTCAAGCACACATACAATCATAATAGTTCACATTATTGCACTTAGTGTTGCTCCGTCTATATTGGGAGACTTTCAAGTTTACGGGGGGGGCGTGTATGTTGGGAGACTTACCATCGACTTATCATGTGAACGAGGGGAATGCTCCGTGTATGTTGGGAGACTTACCATCGACTTATCGAACGAGGGGACTTTCCCGTGTATGTTGGGAGACTTACCATCGACTTATCGAACTAGGGGATGCTCCGTGTATATTGGGAGACTTATCATCGTCTTAAGTATAACACAATCAAGTATAACGCAATCAAGTATAACGCAATCAAGTATAATGCAATCAAGTATAACGCAATCAAGTATAATGCAATCAAGTATAATGCTTTGAGTGTTTATACAAGTAAAAGCAAGTAGTTGAGCATGTATCTCCCCCAAAGAGTTTGTAAAACAATTAAGCGAGTAAAAGTGGGGCTACGAACTCACGATAATCAGTAAAAGTTTAGAGTACTTATGAAAGTAAATGAAAATAGTTGAGCATGTATCTCCCCCAAAAGTAATTCAAAATGTATAAAAGTAGGGGCTATGAAACTCATGGTAATCAGTAAAAGTTTAGAGTACTTATGAAAGTAAATGAAAATAGTTGATCAGGTATCTCCCCCAAAGAGTTTGTAAAACAAGCATTAAAAGAGTAGGGGCTATGACTTACCTGATAATAATTGATGAATGATACTAGAAAATTGAGGCGCTTCGCATCTAAATTCAAAAATCCATTTCCTAAACTATAAAAACCTCTAAATCACCTCATATCTACCCCATAACTATCCCAATAGCTTCAAAAACCAAAACCCATCTTTAATATTGCCCGATCTATTCTTGCAAAAGTTTTGAGAATTTCTCGGGACCCACAGCTCCAACCCACCATTGTGTAGCTCTTAATCCAACCGCGGAAATACAAAATAAACTTAATTTTTACGTAGAGAATACTAATGCCTTCAACTTATGTGTATAACTCGGAGCCTGAAAATCAAGTATGGAGGGTGGCGACATCAAGGAGGAGGGGGAAATGTGTGTGTTTTTCTGTGAAATAAAATAAACTAGTTTTCTTTCTATTTATAGGGAAAATATCTGAAAATATCTAGATATTTTGATGAATAGTGTTTAGATATTTTGATGAATAGTGTTTAGATATTTTTAAAAATATCTAGATATTTATAAATAGTAACTAGATATTTATATATTATGAGTACAGAGTACATTGTTTATGCATGAAAATTGTGTAAAAGTATTTACTTGTTCAATTTAGGCGAAATCAGTAAATAATAAAAATTATGGTGAATAGTAACTCGTGAATAGTAATTTGTGAATAGTAATTTTCGGAAAAAAGTTTGAGTTTAAATAATGACCCAAAATATGATGAATAGTAAAAATGAATAGTAACAATGAATAGTGACCCGAAAATGCGAATTGTTACAGTCTCTACCCCTTATGGGAACTTCGTCCCGAAGTTCTGTTGATGTTAACTACTTATAGCGTGTCTAAGAAAAGTGTGGTCTCTAAAACAGTGGGATTCTCTCTTATTCAACAGGAATAGTGTATGGGTTACGTTGTAATACACCCATAATGTGGTTAGGGAATCGTATCGGATGCAAATAAGCCCACTTATTTATAATTCATTACTTACATAAAGAAGTGTCCAAATTTATGTAATTAATGGATTATAAACTTATGGTTCGGTGGTTTATAACTTCTTTATTTGAATAAAGAGGCGTCCCAATCCATTCAAATAAGGAGATTATAAATCATCCTACTTAAGATTTCCAGACACAAAATTCTCTTTCTCAGACAGATAATAAGATAACCAAGTCATCAAATGTCTAAAGCTAAGTAATAATATTATTTAACTCAAATCTCATGTCTCATCAAACAAGAACTGTCACAAGATCAATTTAAATAATTAGTTATTTATGAGCTCCATATTTTTAAGGACTCGATTAAATTATGTGGTTTCTTATTATTACTAAAGTCATATCATCCAATAACGTGGATCTAAACAAATAACTAACAAGAAGCATATGCGCACAAAGTGTGTGTAAGGCAATCATAGTGGAGAGTCTTAACGGATAAAGCAGTTATAGTCTAGGCTCTTAAATGCAACCTAGTTCTCTATAACCAATGCTCTGATACCAATCTGTAACACCCCCAAAATATCGCAGCGGAAGATTGTGTCGTTGGGGTGCTACTTCATAATACAAAGTACAACTTATAGAAAACGACATCTAAATGAGACCTTTTAAAAAGTTACCATTCGATTAATGAAATCAGAGTTACAAACAATGAGGTCCCAAAGTATAATATATAATGTTTACAAAATGTTTCGAATGGTAAATGATAAAAGCGTAAGTCTTCAAAATATGTCGTGCGACTCTAAGTTCCATGCAATAGCTATCACCTTATGACCTGAGATAAACATGCTAAAAAGTGTCAACACAATGGTTGGTGAGTTCATAGAGTTTGTTTGAATAAGTTGAAAAGCCTTTAAAGAATGTTCCCACAGCAAAGGCATTGTAAATCCACTCAGTTCCAAGTTCCGCCATAAAGAACTTGCAACCTGTGTGTTCACAACCCACTGCTAAAATATAGTACATTTTATAGTCAAGCACACATACAATCATAATAGTTCACATTATTGCACTTAGTGTTGCTCCGTCTATATTGGGAGACTTTCAAGTTTACGAGGGGACTGCTCCGTGTATGTTGGGAGACTTACCATCGACTTATCATGTGAACGAGGGGACTGCTCCGTGTATGTTGGGAGACTTACCATCGACTTATCGAAGCGAGGGGGTTGCTCGTGTATGTTGGGAGACTTACCATCGACTTATCGAGAACTAGGGGCGCTCGCGTGTATATTGGGAGACTTATCATCGTCTTAAGTATAACACAATCAAGTATAACGCAATCAAGTATAACGCAATCAAGTATAATGCAATCAAGTATAACGCAATCAAGTATAATGTAATCAAGTATAATGCTTTGAGTGTTTATACAAGTAAAAGCAAGTAGTTGAGCATGTATCTCTCCCCAAAGAGTTTGTAAAACAATTAAGCGAGTAAAAGTGGGGCTACGAACTCACGATAATCAATAAAAGTTTAGAGTACTTATGAAAGTAAATGAAAATAGTTGAGCATGTATCTCCCCAAAAGTAATTCAAAATGTATAAAAGTAGGGGCTATGAAACTCATGGTAATCAGTAAAAGTTTAGAGTACTTATGAAAGTAAATGAAAATAGTTGATCAGGTATTATCTCCCCAAAGAGTTTGTAAAACAAGCATTAAAAGAGTAGGGGCTATGACTTACACGATAATAATTGATGAATGATACTAGAAAATTGAGCTTCGCATCTAAATTCAAAAATCCATTTCCTAAACTATAAAAACCTCTAAATCACCTCATATCTACCCCATAACTATCCCAATAGCTTCAAAAACAAAAACCCATCTTTAATATTGCCCGATCTATTCTTGCAGAAGTTTTGAGAATTTCCGGGACCCGGCTCCAACCCACCATTGTGTAGCTCTTAATCCAACCGCGGAAATACAAAATAAACTTAATATTTACGTAGAGAATACTTATGCCTTCAACTTATGTGTATAACTTCGAGACCTGAAAATCAAGTATGGAGGGTGGCGACATCAAGGAGGAGGGGGAAATGTGTGTGTTTTTCTGTGAAATAAAATAAACTAGTTTTCTTTCTATTTATAGGGAAAATATCTGAAAATATCTAGATATTTTGATGAATAGTGTTTAGATATTTTGATGAATAGTGTTTAGATATTTTTTAAAACATCTAGATATTTATAAATAGTAACTAGATATTTATATATTATGAGTACATAGTACATTGTTTATGCATGAAAATTGTGTAAAAGTACTTACTTGTTCAATTTAGAAATCGATAAATAATAAAAATTATGGTGAATAGTAACTCGTGAATAGTAATTTGTGAATAGTAATTTTCGGAAAAAAAGTTTGAGTTTAAATAATGACCCAAAATATGATGAATAGTAAAAATGAATAGTAACAGTGAATAGTAAAAATGAATAGTGACCCGAAAATGCGAATTGTTACAGTCTCTACCCCTTAAGGGAACTTCGTCCCGAAGTTCTGTTGATGTTAACTACTTATAGCGTGTCTAAGAAAAGTGTGGTCTCTAAAACAGTGGGATTCTCTCTTATTCAACAGGAATAGTGTATGGGTTACGTTGTAATACACCCATAATGTGGTTAGGGAATCGTATCGGATGCAAATAAGCCCACTTATTTATAATTCATTACTTACATAAAGAAGCGTCCAAATTTATGTAATTAATGGATTATAAACTTATGGTTCGGTGGTTTATAACTTCTTTATTTGAATAAAGAGGCGTCCCAATCCATTCAAATAAGGAGATTATAAATCATCCTACTTAAGATTTTCCGACACAAAATTCTCTTTTCGGACAGATAATAAGATAACCAAGTCATCAAATGTCTAAAGCTAAGTAATAATATTATTTAACTCAAATCTCATGTCTCATCAAACAAGAACTGTCACAAGATCAAGTTAAATAATTAGTTATTATTGAGCTCCATATTTTTAATGACTCGATTAAATTATGTGGTTTCTTATTATTACTAAAGTCATATCATCCAATAACGTGGATCTAAACAAATAACTAACAAGAAGCATATATGCACAAAGTGTGTGTAAGGCAATCATAGTGGAGAGTCTTAACGGATAAAGCAGTTATAGTCTAGGCTCTTAAATGCAACCTAGTTCTCTATAACCAATGCTCTGATACCAATCTGTAACACCCCCAAAATATCGCAGCGGAAGATTGTGTCGTTGGGGTGCTACTTCATAATACAAAGTACAAGTTATAGAAAACGACATCTAAATGAGACCTTTTGAAAAGTTACCATTCGATTAATGAAATCAGAGTTACAAACAATGAGGTCCCAAAGTATAAT
The DNA here is from genome assembly GCA_910596185.1 of Chrysanthemum makinoi. Taxonomy (NCBI): domain Eukaryota; kingdom Viridiplantae; phylum Streptophyta; class Magnoliopsida; order Asterales; family Asteraceae; genus Chrysanthemum; species Chrysanthemum makinoi. Next base: position 68,127,175 of record OU343219.1, on the reverse strand, counting down.
ATATAATGTTTACAAAATGTTTTGAATGGTAAATGATAAAAGCGTAAGTCTTCAAAATATGTCGTGCGACTCTAAGTTCCATGCAATAGCTATCACCTTATGACTGAGATAAACATGCTAAAAAGTGTCAACACAATGGTTGGTGAGTTCATAGAGTTTGTTTGAATAAGTTGAAAAGCCTTTAAAGAATGTTCCCACAGCAAAGGCATTGTAAATCCACTCAGTTCCAAGTTCCGCCATAAAAACTTGCAACCTGTGTGTTCACAACCCACTGCTAAAATATAGTACATTTTATAGTCAAGCACACATACAATCATAATAGTTCACATTATTGCACTTAGTGTTGCTCCGTCTATATTGGGAGACTTTCAAGTTTGAGGGGATGCTCCGTGTATGTTGGGAGACTTACCATCGACTTATCATGTGAACGAGGGGAATGCTCCGTGTATGTTGGGAGACTTACCATCGACTTTATCGAACGAGGGGACGCTCCGTGTATGTTGGAGACTTACCATCGACTTATCGAGAACTAGGGGGCTGCTCAGGTGTATATTGGGAGACTTATCATCGTCTTAAGTATAACACAATCAAGTATAACGCATCAAGTATAACGCAATCAAGTATAACGCAATCAAGTATAATGCAATCAAGTATAATGCTTTGAGTGTTTATACAAGTAAAAGCAAGTAGTTGAGCATGTATCTCCCCCAAAGAGTTTGTAAAACAATTAAGCGAGTAAAAGTGGGGCTACGAACTCACGATAATCAGTAAAAGTTTAGAGTACTTATGAAAGTAAATGAAAATAGTTGAGCATGTATCTCCCCCAAAAGTAATTCAAAATGTATAAAAGTAGGGGCTATGAAACTCATGGTACTCAGTAAAAGTTTAGAGTACTTATGAAAGTAAATGAAAATAGTTGATCATGTATCTCCCCCAAAGAGTTTGTAAAACAAGCATTAAAAGAGTAGGGGCTATGACTCACCTGATAATAATTGATGAATGATACTAGAAAATTGGGCGCTCCATCTAAATTCAAAATCCATTTCCTAAACTATAAAAACCTCTAAATCACCTCATATCTACCCCATAACTATCCCAATAGCTTCAAAAACAAAACCCATCTTTAATATTGCCCGATCTATTCTTGCAAAAGTTTTGAGAATTTCACGGGACCCACACTCCAACCCACCATTGTGTAGCTCTTAATCCAACCGCGGAAATACAAAATAAACTTAATTTTTACGTAGAGAATACTAATGCCTTCAACTTATGTGTATAACTCGGAGCCTGAAAATCAAGTACGGAGGGTGGCGACATCAAGGAGGAGGGGGAAATGTGTGTGTTTTTCTGTGAAATAAAATGAACTGGTTTTCTTTCTATTTATAGGGAAAATATCTGAAAATATCTAGATATTTTGATGAATAGTGTTTAGATATTTTGATGAATAGTGTTTAGATATTTTTGAAAATATCTAGATATTTATAAATAGTAACTAGATATTTATATATTATGAGTACAAAGTACATTGTTTATGCATGAAAATTATGTAAAAGTATTTACTTGTTCAATTTAGGCGAAATCAGTAAATAATAAAAATTACGGTGAATAGTAACTCGTGAATAGTAATTTGTGAATAGTAATTTTCGGGAAAAAGTTTGAGTTTAAATAATGACCCAAAATATGATGAATAGTAAAAATGAATAGTAACAGTGAATAGTAAAAAATGAATAGTAACACGAAAATGCGAATTGTTACAGTCTCTACCACTTATGGGAACTTCGTCCCGAAGTTACTTGATGTTAACTACTTATAGCGTGTCTAAGAAAAGTGTGGTCTCTAAAACAGTGGGATTCTCTCTTATTCAACAGGAATAGTGTATGGGTTACGTTGTAATGCACCCATAATGTGGTTAGGGAATCGTATCGGATGCAAATAAGCCCACTTATTTATAATTCATTACTTACATAAAGAAGTGTCCAAATTTATGTAATTAATGGATTATAAACTTATGGTTCGGTGGTTTATAACTTCTTTATTTGAATAAAGAGGCGTCCCAATCCATTCAAATAAGGAGATTATAAATCATCCTACTTAAGATTTCCAGACACAAAATTCTCTTTCTCAGACAGATAATAAGATAACCAAGTCATCAAATGTCTAAAGCTAAGTAATAATATTATTTAACTCAAATCTCATGTCTCATCAAACAAGAACTGTCACAAGATCAAGTTAAATAATTAGTTATTACTGAGCTCCATATTTTTAAGGACTCGATTAAATTATGTGGTTTCTTATTATTACTAAAGTCATATCATCCAATAACGTGGATCTAAACAAATAACTAACAAGAAGCATATGCGCACAAAGTGTGTGTAAGGCAATCATAGTGGAGAGTCTTAACGGATAAAGCAGTTATAGTCTAGGCTCTTAAATGCAACCTAGTTTTCTATAACCAATGCTCTGATACCAATCTGTAACACCCCCAAAATATCGCAGCGGAAGATTGTGTCGTTGGGGTGCTACTTCATAATACAAAGTACAACTTATAAGCGACATCTAAATGAGACCTTTTAAAAGTTACCATTCGATTAATGAAATCAGAGTTACAAACAATGAGGTCCCAAAGTATAATATATAATGTTTACAAAATGTTTCGAATGGTAAATGATAAAAGCGTAAGTCTTCAAAATATGTCGTGCGACTCTAAGTTCCATGCAATAGCTATCACCTTATGACCTGAGATAAACATGCTAAAAAGTGTCAACACAATGGTTGGTGAGTTCATAGAGTTTGTTTGAATAAGTTGAAAAGCCTTTAAAGAATGTTCCCACAGCAAAGGCATGGTAAATCCACTCAGTTCAAGTTCGCCATAAAGAACTTGCAACCTGTGTGTTCACAACCCACTGCTAAAATATAGTACATTTTATAGTCAAGCACACATACAATCATAATAGTTCACATTATTGCACTTAGTGTTGCTCCGTCTATATTGGGAGACTTTCAAGTTTACGAGGGGACTGCTCCGTGTATGTTGGGAGACTTATCATCGACTTATCATGTGAGCGGGGAATGCTCCGTGTATGTTGGGAGACTTACCATCGACTTATCATGCTAACGAGGGGACTGCTCCGTGTATGTTGGGAGACTTACCATCGACTTATCAGAACTATTGGACTGCTCTGAACAAGGGAGACTTATCATCGTCTTAAGTATAACACAATCAAGTATAACGCAATCAAGTATAACGCAATCAAGTATAATGCAATCAAGTATAACGCAATCAAGTATAATGCAATCAAGTATAATGCTTTGAGTGTTTATACAAGTAAAAGCAAGTAGTTGAGCATGTATCTCCCCCAAAGAGTTTGTAAAACAATTAAGCGAGTAAAAGTGGGGCTATGAACTCACGATAATCAGTAAAAGTTTAGAGTACTTATGAAAGTAAATGAAAATAGTTGAGCATGTATCTCCCCGAAAAGTAATTCAAAATGTATAAAGTAGGGGCTATGAAACTCATGGTAATCGTAAAAGTTTAGAGTACTTATGAAAGTAAATGAAAATAGTTGAGCATGTATCTCCCCAAAGAGTTTGTAAAACAAGCATTAAAAGAGTAGGGGCTATGACTCACCTGATAATAATTGATGAATGATACTAGAAAATTGGGAGGCAGCTTCCGCATCTAAATTCAAAAATCCATTTCCTAAACTATAAAAACCTCTAAATCACCTCATATCTACCCCATAACTATCCCAATAGCTTCAAAAACAAAAACCCATCTTTAATATTGCCCGATCTATTCTTGCAAAAGTTTTGAGAATTTCCTGGGACCCACAGCTCCAACCCACCATTGTGTAGCTCTTAATCCAACCGCGGAAATACAAAATAAACTTAATTTTTACGTAGAGAATACTAATGCCTTCAACTTATGTGTATAACTTGGAGCCTGAAAATCAAGTACGGAGGGTGGCGACATCAAGGAGGAGGGGGAAATGTGTGTTTTTCTGTGAAATAAAATGAACTAGTTTTCTTTCTATTTATAGGGAAAATATCTGAAAATATCTAGATATTTTGATGAATAGTGTTTAGATATTTTGATGAATAGTGTTTAGATATTTTTGAAAATATCTAGATTTTTATAAATAGTAACTAGATATTTATATATTATAAGTACAGAGTACATTGTTTATGCATGAAAATTGTGTAAAAGTATTTACTTGTTCAATTTAGGCGAAATCAGTAAATAATAAAAATTACGGTGAATAGTAACTCGTGAATAGTAACTCATGAATAGTAATTTGTGAATAGTAATTTTCGGAAAAAAAGTTTGAGTTTAAATAATGACCCAAAATATGATGAATATTAAAAATGAATAGTAACAGTGAATAGTAAAAATGAATAGTGACCCGAAAATGCGAATTGTTACACCATTAATTTGTGCAGTATTGGAAAGGGGACCCTCATTAGAAGACTCAGAATTAGGTGTGATAACCCAAGGTGTGTTAGAAAAATCCTGTTGTGTGACGAAAGTAACGGCTTTTGAATAGTTAAATGGTTTGTTATAAACAACATTTTCCAATTTTGACCGACTCTCGTCTTCTGCATCTAATTCCTCTAGACGATTATATTCAACAACACTCATAATTGAATCATCAATTCTATGTTCTGCACTGTAAACTTTAGGATTTGGTTTGAATGCTCTATTTGAAAACTTTGGTTTGTAATAAGCAAGATTTCGTCCATTTCCATTTGGATTTGGTTTAAAAGTAAACTTTTGAATAGTTGTGATTGACTCACCATGTTTATAAACAACATTTCGAAACTCTTTGATTTTGTTTTGTAAGTCGATAATTTCTTCAAGATAGTCATCCATTCGTTTCATTGAATGCTTTTTGTACTCACAGAACTGTTTTTGACAATTTAACAACTCAAACTTGGCTTTGTTAGTTTCCGAAGTGAGAGCGTTAAGTTGTTGTTTTTGATCATATTCCAGTTGTTCTGTTTGAGACAGCATAGCATTCTTAGATGCGACTAGATCACGTATCTGTTGTTCTAATGATTTTTCGTTTTGGTAAGATTTAGCAAAAGCGACTTCAAAACCTTTTTCACGTTTTTCTTGAGTTTGAAAAATGTTGAGTTGATACTTTATGCATTCATTATCCTTAGTTAACAGTGCATTTTTATCTTTTAATTGGGCGATTGATGTTACAGCATGTTTCCATTTGGGATTTATGGTCGTTAAGTAAGGTCATGAGCTCAATATCTAGATTAGACGAAAGATCAGCTTGTTCAACGTGAGTCTCAACATGATCATTATTTAGATCCTCAAATATAACCACAGTGTCAACTTGATTATCAGTATTAACCATAAGGTCATCTTGATCGTCAAATATAACTACGGGATCTATTTGATTATCATGGGAATGAGATGTTGAAGGCTCATGTTGAACATTTTGATCCTTGTCGGATGCAGGTGTTGGCGGAGATATCAGATCAGTAATGAATATAGTTTGATCTGGTACTTGAGACAAGCCGTCAGTGTCATACACTGGGCCTATGTCAGTCATGTAGAGTTCTTGCATGTTTACCATTAACATCATAGCTGCATTAGCCTGCAAGTCCTCCATATCATCATCTGAATCTGCATTGGCCATAAAGCTGTGTAACTTGTTGGTAAGAGTTCCACCTGCTTCATCCTTGAGAGCCAAGAGTAAAGCCTCTTTGTGATAAGTGCTGCCTCTTGTCCTCGGCTTTGGGCATGCATTAACCAGATGACCCTTCTCATTACAGTTATAACAACGAAGACCATTAACCCCATTCTAAGCATTTCCCTGTTCAACCACTTGAGCCTTTTATTATTGTGGAGCACCCATGTTATTCCTTCCCATTGGATTAAACCCTTGACCACCGCCCATTTGACGAATATTACCACGATTCTGAACTTCAGCACGTCCATTGTTAACAACAGTCTGATTCCTTGTGTTCGATGAGGTACAAATGCGATTGTTGGATTTGTTTGAATATCGGCCGAAGGCTTTAGCAATCATGACAAACCCTTGTTGCAATGCATCGAAAGCTTCAGCATCCTCATTAGATTCACTGTAAAGTTCTTGATCATTGTTTTTGTATGGAACCAATTGAGTTTCTTGAGATTGTTGCTGTGATGGATCATATGGGGTAATTTTAGCAGTTGGTTGTGGAGGATTTGTGAAGACAGTTTGTAGAGTTGGAAATTAAGGATAACAAGCTTGAGCCCACAAAGCTAATTGTTGATTATCTGGAAGTGAAGGTAAGACAGGGAGTCCACGGATAACCCTTTCTTTGTCAACTTCTTTTTGGTGGGGCTTCAAATAGTCGTACAACAATCCGTATGTAGCGTGATGAAGATTCTTTGCTTGAGGGATGAAAATGACATACTTTTCCCAATCAGGACCAAGACTACTCAGGAACTTGGTGTTGACAGCAATTCTTGGCATAATGATGTTATGTTTGTCCAAGTCATTAATGATATCTGAAAATCGATGATGATATGACTCTAATGTCTCCCCTGGTTCAATCATGAAGTGTTCACAAGCCAAGTAGATTTTGGTGTAACATATTGGATTTCACATACACATCAAACCATAAATAAAGTAGGCGTATAAGATGAGTTTTAGAGAGAGAAAGTTAGATGTTTGGGAACTTTAGTGAGAGAAAGAAAAATCTTATAAATAATACTTAACATCAAATAACTACGACTACGAGCTTTCTAACGATTACATCAAACCTGGCGGGCTGTGGATCAGGCATACAGTGGGTAAAGACCCGTCCGTCCTCTACGGTGTTACTTAACTAAATAATACTTAACATCAAATAACTACGACTACGAGCTTTCTAACGATTACATATACTTGATGTGACCGACACTTTAACTACTGGATTTTCCAAATCCTAACAATCTCCCCCTAAGGGAGGTCACCTCAAACACACATTAAAATTACATAGAATAAAAATTTGATTCGTTGTGAAGTGAGTGTGTGAAAACACAAATATCAACGTATATCAAAATAACCGTAAAATTCGACAAATTAACCCTTTAGGAAAAAGGTCAACGTGCCAAACCTCACGGGTGTGATAAAAGTGATACCGGGAAGTGATTTCCCCGGGTCGTGTCCCAACGAGGTGTGAAATGGAAGGATTCGTTGAGTTTCGTGATTTGAACTTGAATTGGATTTTTAATGATTTTGGAATTGATTACGTATTCTACAAATTAACCAACGGGAAAGTAATTAAGGCAAGGGAACCCTAATAAACTACAAACTAACTACTACTAAGCCTAAGAAATAATAAATCAAAGCTACACTAAGTCCTAGGGTGCTAAAACGTAAAAACGTAAAAATGGTAAAACAACCCGAGCCATAAACGTAAAAGTTTTGCAATTTAAGGGCTACGGGTATGAAACCAATTTTCCTACGATCTATTTGACTAAAAATAATTTTAGGAAAAAGCGGAATAATTTTTTGACTTTTAAATTAATTATTACGAATTAAAAACTAATTAACTCTAATTAAATTATTAAAAATACTAAACTAATATAGAAAAATCTGAAAATTTAACTAAAAGTACTTGAGATGCTACAGAATCTGTGAAAAATGAAAAAACACACTAGTGCTATAGAAAATAAGCAAGAAATAAGCTAACAAGAGCTTAAAGGTAAAACTGCCACTTGACCCTTAAGTATTTAATGATGCAAAGTCTAACAGAAAAAGACCCAAGGGCGCGTTGGTTTGTGGTGTGATGTTAGTGTGTTGAGTGAGGTGACCAGGGTTCGAATCCCCTTGGTCCCCTTTTTGATAATCTATTTTTTTTTCAACTTTTTCTTTTTGCAATTTGAAGATTTGATCAAAATAGGACACTTTTGTGAAAACTTAAGCTTTGAAACTTTGTTAATAAGCTGTTATAACAGCTTATTACTTGCTGATTCGGACAGGTCTCAAACAAACACCCCTTCTAAAAGTAACAACCAAACACTCCTTATAGCTTTTGAGCACAAATTAAGTAACCATTGGATCGAATAAGCATACCATGGAACCAAATGGCAGAAACATTAAGTGCAATAAATGGAATAAGCTATAACTAACTGAATTAAGTGGAAAGAACAGTTGGAACTTAAGACTACTCTAAAGCTAAAACATGTTTAAGATAAATAACCTACTAACTGATAAACAATAGGATTATCCTAATAAGCTCTAAGGGGATGCCTAATTAGCTAAAATTAACTACCAAGCTAAACTAACTAAAGTGTAACAAATAAGCAAATGACAAAACTTGATAAGCTAAAGTGAAAAGCAAATGGTGACCTGTTGGTGCAGCAGGCTGCAACAGCCAAGGGATGTCTGTTTGAGCTTATTTATAAGCTAAAACATGGACCTCCAAACAAAGGGAAAGCTGCAAAAACATAGTTAGCCTGGTGGGGTATCAAAATAAGCTAAATGGTAGGCAAGAAAAGCAATGCACAGCTTATAAATAAGCTGTACATAGATGCCTTAGGACACCCTTTTCTTATACTGATGCTGAACAAAAAATTAAGTGAGGGACAGATTTTGACTTTAATTTAAACTTAGTTGGGAGAATCTTTGATGCATGAGATTGAAACCAAAGTGAGTTGGGAACATGTTGAGTTGAGAAAAGCAAAATTTGCTTATTTAGACCAACAACTGAACTGAGAAATAAACCCAAGAACAGCACCCTAGGCTACTTCCCTGAGCAGTTTAGCAAGACAGAAAAGAAAACATTTTCTAAAACCAAACTTGTCCAAAAACTTTGTTGAGGTAATTTTAAGCTTGAAAGGGTACTAACCTATCTGAATGCAGTTTGACCTTGAAGGTCAAACGGGTAAAGAATGATTTTTGACTCACTTGAAATACTGATCCAAACACTTCTTAAAAAAAAGGTTTTATGACCCCTATTTTTTTCTTTTCTGAAAACCAAGTACATAAACTAATAACCAAGATTGATAATAGCTATAAATAAAAGAGAACAAGGATAACTCAAACCAACTTTTCCATTCAAGTAAAATTAAGGATTACAAAAGAAAAGCTTAAACTTAAAATTTTCTACTTAAAACTAGGGGTGCCTTTCATGGCTTACAAAGGGTCCTATTTATACTACTTAAACTACTGGCTTCATGGTCTTCACTTGTTTGTGTTTCTTTTGTGAGTGCAGAGAGACCAAAAACTCCAAACTTGCTTTCTTGAACCAATCCTGACCTTTGAATAGGTAGGTACCATTTGAGACATGATCAGAGCCATCCACTGAGCCTTTTGACTAGGATAGATGAGCTGGAACTTGGGGGGAAGATGGAAGTGGGTTTGGGATTTGGGTGAATCCGGGTAAAAGGGTTGAAGGTGGTTTTGGGTTTTGATGAAGTTGGGTAATAGAGAGAGGGAGGGATGGAGTGTTTGGGGAGGAGAGAAAGAAAGGGTTTGGGAACCTGTGTAAGCTAGGGTTCTGGGTTTGGTTATGCTTGGGCGGGAAAAGAGGTGAAGAAGAAACAGGTTGGGTGTGGGTGGGTTTTGTTTGTTCTATTGACCGGGTCAGGGCATGGGTTGGGTAGGTTGTTTGGATATTGGGCCAATGGCTAATATTAGTATTTGGACTTAGGATAGATATTAGGATCCAATGCAAATATAGGGACCATAGGTGTACAATTCGAAACTCGAGGACTACTCATGTAACCTGAAAATGCTATCCAAGGACCAGTTTGACAAGTAAGAATTACCAAAGGACTGAAAATGTTTATTTTCCAATTTAAAATGTCCAGGGGTGAATTGTCATTTTTGAAATTCCGGGGACTAAAGTTGCCATTTTAAAAGTTGGGGGCTGAAGCTGCCAATTATGCAAACTTTGTTCGTTTTCATTTGTTTTGCATCTGAAACATATAAAACACAATTTTGAGATATTTTTAGTATTTTGATGCATTTGAGTGTTTTAGATGTTTTGCAGTTCAGTTTTGACCTAAAATAATGAGTGAATACGCACTCATCAAATCCCCCACACTAAAACATTGCTAGTCCCTAGCAATCTTTTGAGAAAACCTAATGGATTTGAATCTCTTTACCAAAAGCCATTACTTCTGGAGTAGCCAAATGTTTTAGTTCAAGTTTGAACTATGGTACACTGATAACCATGTGATTTTGAGCAAACCACCAGCTTTCAACGGTTTTGATTTGTCTTTACCAGAAGCCGTACCCTTCTGGACTAGCCAACTCTTAGATAAATTATCACTATTATCTTTGGTGAGTCGATTACCAATTATGGATTTCCAACTGCCTTTACCACAAGCCATAAACTTGCGGGCTAGCCAACTCTTCACTAATTAAAGATATGGTGAGCTGAACACCATACAATTTTGGGCAAATTGCAAGCCGTTAACGGATTTGAGATATCTTTACCAAGAGCCGTTTGCTCCTGGATTAGCCAATACTTTAGTTTATTAGACATGGCGGACTGATAACCAAATGAGAAAGTGTAAAACACTTACTCCAAAAAAAAAAATTGGCCAAAACGCGGAATTAATATAATTATATGATAAAATTCGTGAGAATTCCCCCCCACACTAGAAATGAATATTGCCCTCAATATTCAAAGTTCCGGCGGTTATGCCGAAACAAAGAACGTAAAAGGGAAATACTACGGCCATTATTTAGAAAGAAGATTTTTTTTTTTTTTTTTTTGAGGAAAACTTATATACAACAGCGGGGGGAAACTCCCCCACACTAGGGTGGTACACACGGGTGAAAACCATGTTATGCTACTGTTTTTGTTAACCGAGTCGCTAGCTTGACTCGGCCCCGAATTTATTTGTCCATGGGGAAGTAAGTGGAAGAGAAAATCTCCATCGGACTTTCATTCAAATAGTTTGGACAACATTTGAAGCACGTGAAAGTTCCACACCGATGAGATATACATAGAACCGGCTCAAAGATGGTAAATGAAAATGCCGGGGTCAAAGATAGTGTCTTCATTCCCGAAGGAGTGAAGATGAAGAGAAATCACAAGATATTTGAGGAAAGGAAGAAAGGTTTTGATAACAATCAAGATCCATTCTTCATCCTCAAATGTAGACATATCGGGAGGAAGGGTGAAGGTAGTATTATCAATAAGCAAACTCGTATGATAGAGTACACCTTCCTCCAAGCTAATATCATCCTCAAGATCAAAATAGAAATGATCATGTTCCGGAGGAGATATGTCATGAGAGAGTTCAACGGAGAACTCTTCATGAAGAGAATCATTCACATGAAGTGAAATTGTGAACTCTTGTTCCATTGTGGGCTCATCACTATCCTCAATCTGAGTATCAAAGAGTGGATTCTCAGAAATTGAAGTGAATTCAGAGTCGAATTCAAATAGAGGATTGGTGAAAGTAGCTTTGAATGTTTAGGGAACAAAGTGATCAACATTCTCTATTGGAGACTGTTGGGATAAGAAGTGAGTGAACGATCATTATCAATGAGACTTTCGGTCTCTTCCGATCGGCTTCGAAATCAAAGAGTGGATTGATGTGAGTGAGTTCATCGGAGAACTCCTCGAGACGATGATCGACATCAGATTGTGGAAGTGATGCCTCAACATACTCGATGTTTCCATAGGAAGCACAATCTTCACTAAAATTGGAGAAAGTTTCAAAATGATCATTTGAACACTCAAGAGGGGAAAGAGAATCACACAGATGGTCAAAAGTTCCCTGTGACTCTCTCAGGATTGGGACAAGGTTCTCAACACTAGACTTTATGAATTCGTCCGATTCCTTTTCAGGAACAGTGTCAAGATGCTCGTCCCCATGCTCAGAGAGTGAGTGGGAGCTTGGTGTGATAGCGTTCCTTGAGATGGAATCTCGACTGCTGGAATATCAACTGTGAGGGAGTTGAAATATTATCTTTAAAAGGATAAGAACTCTCCTCGTCATCATCATAAAGAGCTGCCTTAAGAAATTGGGAACGTCTTAGAGCTGCTTGCTCTAGGACTAATAATTCTTCCCTAGATTGGTGGGCCTCTCGCTCTTCGGCAAGCAATTCTCCCATGGTCTTTTCACCACTCACTTGATTTTTAAAGTTACTAATCATATCATCAAGTGTTTTCATTGCGGTTTCAAAATCTTGGGAGATTTCTTGAGACAACGGCTCAGGTGGAATTTGAACCGTATGGTGCTGTGGAGGTTGGAAATTGTCAAACATGTGAGAGTCATGATTGTTACAAGGAAATGGATTCCCTATTTGACAATCAGAGCTGAAGTGGGGACCTCCACAGTACTCACAACAGTAAAACTGTTGAGTCTGGATTGGTGAATCATGTGGCTTTTGGTCAAAACCAAAGTTCTGAGCATCACTGGAAAACTGTTCATAGACAAACGTGTTTCCGGATTGACACTCAAATCCTTGGTGAGGACCTCCACAAAATTCACAGCAGGAATGTTGATCATATGAAGATAAGTCGGGCTGTGGTGGGTAATTGAAAAAATTTGAGGAGTCGTTAAATGAGTTCGGATTAGGATCATAATCAAATGAATTCCTCGAACCACAAAACAAACAACTCCCGTTATGGATATCATTACCATATTGTACACAAGTACACAACGAGGGTGAACCAAAGAGAGGCTCACCACAACCGACACAAGGAATAAACGATTGCATTTGAGAGTTATGAAGAGGAATCAGTTTATTCAAAGAATCAACAAAACCAACATTGTGATCCGAATGACTATCAAGTCTCGAAGAACATTCGAAAAATCAGGAGGTGGGACAAGTGGTGTGCTCTGAGAGCTAGCAATTTCCACCACTTCCGTTATGGTCTCTGGTTCTTGAACGGGTTCATCGGGTTGTGGCGGATGGTCGGAAAAACTTGGAGAATCAATGAGAGAGTTATCAGATAATTCGCACCAATAACAATATTTGCTTGAACCCATCCTTCCACATCGCTTGCATAAACAATCCGGATTCGACAATCGGTGATCCTCTTCCATACGGCTTTTGCAGTGGAAACAACGAGGATAATCGATCGTTGCCATGAGAATTAAACATTTAGAGGGTTAAAGAATTAGAATCAAATGGTCGAGAGGATACGAAGGATAGAATTAAACGGCAAAAGAGGGTAAGAGAAATAGAATCAACGAATAAGAGGAATGAGAAGAATATTTTGGTTTTTTTTGTATTTTTCAAAAACGGTAACTTCACGAGGAAGGTTCTTCAAGTCACTAATCGCAAAAATCACGATATTGTCGCAACACACCTCCCCGGCAGCGGCGCCAAAATTTGATTCGTTGTGAAGTGAGTGGTGAAAACAAACACAATATCAATATATCAAAATAACCGTAAAATTCGACAAATCAACCCTTAAGGAAAAAGGTCAACGTATCAAAGCTTACGGGTGTGATAAAAGTGATACCGGGAAGTGATTTCCCCGGGTCGTGTCCCAACGAGGTGTGAAATGGAAGGATTCGTTGAGTTTCGTGATTTGAACTTGAATTGGATTTTTAATGATTTTGGAATTGATTACGTATTCTACAAATTAACCAACGGGAAAGTAATTAAGGCAAGGGAACCCTAATAAACTACTAACTACTACTAAGCCTAAGAAATAATAAATCAAAGCTACACTAAGTCCTAGGGTGCTAAAACGTAAAAACGTAAAAATGGTAAAACAACCCGAGCCATAAACGTAAAAGTTTTGCAATTTAAGGGCTACGGGTATGAAACCAATTTTCCTACGATCTATTTGACTAAAAATAATTTTAGGAAAAAGCGGAATAATTTTTTGACTTTTAAATTAATTATTACGAATTAAAAACTAATTAACTTTAATTAAATTATTAAAAATACTAAACTAATATAGAAAAATCTGAAAATTTAACAAAAAGTACTTGAGATGCTACAGAATCTGTGAAAAATGAAAAAAACACACTAGTGCTATAGAAAATAAGCAAGAAATAAGCTAACAAGAGCTTAAAGGTAAAACTGCCACTTGACCCTTATGTATTTAATGATGCAAAGTCTAACAGAAAAAGACCCAAGGGCGCGTTGGTTTGTGGTGTGATGTTAGTGTGTTGAGTGAGGTGACCAGGGTTCGAATCCCCTTGGTCCCCTTTTTGAAAATCTATTTTTTTTTTCAACTTTTTCTTTTTGCAATTTGAAGATTTAAAATAGGGAACTTTTGTGAAAACTTAAGCTTTGAAACTTTGTTAATAAGCTGTTATAACAGCTTATTACTTGCTGATTCGGACAGGTCTCAAACAAACACCCCTTCTAAAAGTAACAACCAAACACTCCTTATAGCTTTTGAGCACAAATTAAGTAACCATTGGATCGAATAAGCATACCATGGAACCAAATGGCAGAAACATTAAGTGCAATAAATGGAATAAGCTATAACTAACTGAATTAAGTGGAAAGAACAGTTGGAACTTAAGACTACTCTAAAGCTAAAACATGTTTAAGATAAATAACCTACTAACTGATAAACAATAGGATTATCCTAATAAGCTCTAAGGGGATGCCTAATTAGCTAAAATTAACTACCAAGCTAAACTAACTAAAGTGTAACAAATAAGCAAATGACAAAACTTGATAAGCTAAAGTGAAAAGCAAATGGTGACCTGTTGGTGCAGCAGGCTGCAACAGCCAAGGGATGTCTGTTTGAGCTTATTTATAAGCTAAAACATGGACCTCCAAACAAAGGGAAAGCTGCAAAAACATAGTTAGCCTGGTGGGGTATCAAAATAAGCTAAATGGTAGGCAAGAAAAGCAATGCATAGCTTATAAATAAGCTGTACATAGATGCCTTAGGACACCCTTTTCTTATACTGATGCTGAACAAAAAAATTAAGTGAGGGACAGATTTTGACTTCAATTTAAACTTGGTTGAGAGAATCTTTGATGCATGAGATTGAAACCAAAGTGAGTTTGGAACATGTTGAGTTGAGAAAAGCAAAATTTGCTTATTTAGACCAACAACTGAACTGAGAAATAAACCCAAGAACAGCACCCTAGGCTACTTCCCTGAGCAGTTTAGCAAGACAGAAAAGAAAACATTTTCTAAAACCAAACTTGTCCAAAAACTTTGTTGAGGTAATTTTAAGCTTGAAAGGGTACTAACCTATCTAAATGCAGTTTGACCTTGAAGGTCAAACGGGTAAAGAATGATTTTTGACTCACTTGAAATCTTGATCCAAACACTTCTTAAAAAAAAGTTTTTATGACCCTATTTTTTCTTTTGAAAACCAAGTACATAAACTAATAACCAAGATTGATAATAGCTATAAATAAAAGAGAACAAGGATAACTCAAACCAACTTTTCCATTCAAGTAAAATTAAGGATTACAAAAGAAAAGCTTAAACTTAAAATTTTCTACTTAAAACTAGGGGTGCCTTTCATGGCTTACAAAGGGTCCTATTTATACTACTTAAACTACTGGCTTCATGGTCTTCACTTGTTTGTGTTTCTTTTGTGAGTGCAGAGAGACCAAAAACTCCAAACTTGCTTTCTTGAACCAATCCTGACCTTTGAATAGGTAGGTACCATTTGAGACATGATCAGAGCCATCCACTGAGCCTTTTGACTAGGATAGATGAGCTGGAACTTGGGGGGAAGATGGAAGTGGGTTTGGGATTTGGGTGAATCCGGGTAAAAGGGTTGAAGGTGGTTTTGGGTTTTGATGAAGTTGGGTAATAGAGAGAGGGAGGGATGGAGTGTTTGGGGAGGAGAGAAAGAAAGGGTTTGGGAACCTGTGTAAGCTAGGGTTCTGGGTTTGGTTATGCTTGGGCGGGAAAAGAGGTGAAGAAGAAACAGGTTGGGTGTGGGTGGGTTTTGTTTGTTCTATTGACCGGGTCAGGGCATGGGTTGGGTAGGTTGTTTGGATATTGGGCCAATGGCTAATATTAGTATTTGGACTTAGGATAGATATTAGGATCCAATGCAAATATAGGGACCATAGGTGTACAATTCGAAACTCCAAGGACTACTCATGTAACTTCTGAAAATGCTATCCAAGGACCAGTTTTGACAAGTAAGAATTACCAAAGGACTAAAAATGTTTATTTTCCAATTTAAAATGTCCAGGGGTGAATTCTGTCATTTTTTTGAAATTCCAGGGACTAAAGTTGCCATTTTTAAAAGTTGGGGGACTGAAACTGCCAATTATGCAAACTTTGTTCGTTTTTCATTTGTTTTGCATCTGAAACATATAAAACACAATTTTGAGATATTTTCAATATTTTGATGCATTTCGGAGTGTTTTTAGATGTTTTGCAGTTCAGTTTTGACCTAAAATAATGAGTGAATACGCACTCATCAAATACAAACAGATATATCATTGAGATAGTTCTTGAATTCTTGTTCATGTTCTTTGTTCTGAAGCTCGTAGTCTTTGATTCTTCATTTTTACATGTTTGGATAATCGAGTGGAGGTCTGGCGATCGTGATCGAGTTTTGAGTCACCATTTGAGATCATCAGCCACATTAATCTCTTACTCATCCATTGTGGAGTTGATATTATGTGATGTTGTGACATTTGGACCGACATGCTCACATTCGGTTCATGATATTATCAGTGCGGCTTTAGTTGATTCATGATATTGGGCGTGGCGAAGCATGGAGTGAAAATATGAGTCATAGATGCACTAATCATGATTTCTTTAGGCCGAATGTTGTTGGTGAGCATGCGGCTATGGATTGACCGCTTCATTCTTATCGGTACCAAGCGTCGGGGTGTACACATAAAACAGTTAGCAATAAAGCGTATGAAAGTGTCTTTGATCACTTTCATTGAATTAGGTACACCACGGTTCCGTTGATCATACAAGTGCCAATGATCAGGTATAATTCCGAAGAATTTCCTTGAGGGTTTCGCATGCGCTACGCTTCTCAAAGGAGCGTCTCAAAGAAGATAACGGTGGAGTGAACGCGAAATAAGATTCACTGATTGATGAAAAGAGATTTGAAAAACAATCGTGTATTGTTCAATTAAAATTTTTTTTGCAATACAACGAAGGTTTTAGTGAAAATCAATTATCAATCATAAACACCATTTATTTTGAAATAAATTACCCAGTCGATGTGCAAAGAAAGAGTTTTTGGACACAACATTTGGTTTTCAAAGGTATCCGTCAATCCATAACTTTGAACGGGATTGATTCAAAAGATTGAATCGCCCATTGTTTACATTCGGTTGTCACATGGTTGATCTATTGAATAGATCTCATACCACCTACCGGAGCTTGTTTGATGTTGGCTCGGGAAGCCATCTTCATTGTGAATATGTTTGCATATCACTCAGATGTTCTGGCAATACCGCAAGGATAATGCGTAGGACTCATAAGATCTAATCTCTCTTTCCACATTGTGTGAAACAGAGAGTCTTTATTGAAAGTGTCCTAAAGAGATTTATATGATGGTCTCGTAGCTCTAGACTCAATTGTGCACATTTGGTTCCTATGCAAGAGACTAGGGAGAGGGTCTCCTTCTTCAATATCAACAATCTCTAAGAGAAAGTCGCTAGATCATGTCGGTTCCCCGTGAGAATGAAACAAGTCCTTTTAAGAGGAACTTGAGTGGTATGGAAAGTTGAAGTGCAGTGCGTCACTGGGTCCATGACGTCTTGTCTTCAATACCGATGTTACCTTGGTAACCACCAGTAGTATATGAATTGAACCAGTTTTGCCCTAAAGTTCAATTATTGGAGGGCTATTTCTTTTCACCCTTTTTTCAAATTCAATTCTTTTTCATTCTTCAACCCCTTCAGTGCTTACCGAGACTTAATAACTAGAACCTTGTTGGGTTTATTCCAATACTAGCTCATCTGATCCGCACTCTTCCCATATCTTTCTTTTCTCCTTTTATCATCATACCTAAGGACTTCTACACAAACTAGTGGATTGTCCCTGGGTAGATCCCTCCGTTTCTAGCGGATTATGGGACCTCAGCCTAACCTTATCATCCTTATATCACCATTCATAAAGTAAAGTTGGATCGGTCTGGTATTGTTCATGCGCCATTGGAACCAATTGAAAACCATTTGAAAATCAATCAAGATACTTGTGATATAGAATCAAAGCATTTGTATCTTAATTGTTTTGATATTTTAGAAATGCTCCCCTCAACATATGCATAAAAATTCAGAAATTGTTTAGCACATGGAGGCAAGAGATCTTTGAAATCGTTAGATTAAGAGTGAAAGGTCCAATCTTTTTGATTAACATTTTCTAAAATGATCATCATCACTTCCCAATCAATTTGAGTAGATAAAACATTTTGAGGAAGGATGAGGTTTTCAAAAGTTTGCTCCCCCTCAATATGTGCCTCGAAGTTTGAAAGAGTTTTGCACATATTAGAGGGAACCTGCGCTTAGAGACAATTCAATCACGTTTCAATAATTTGAGGTTTAAAGTAGATGCTCCCCCTCAACATGTGCAATTAAACATTCTAGCAGCTCTTGAAATCGTTTGTCACATGCGGGGAGGAAAACATGCTAAACACTTATGAAACCATTTATCGAATTATCGGTTTAAATCCAATTTAAATCACAAATTCTCCCCGATCACAATTATCAAATCATTTGAGATTTGTGATCTCTGTAGATTTAAATTGATTTTGAAAGCTTTTAAGGAGAATTGTGACTTGATTATGAAAACGTTTTAACTGATAAGGATTGTATTTTGAGACTTTAAACTCCATTGATTAAACATGCATAATTATCTTCTGAAAACATAATAAGAACCAAGGTCTTGAACCAATTGTGTAAAATATTGTAAAACATTTAGAGTAGACCTTGCTCATTTAAGTGCTAATTGTTTGAAAAGAACACTTTTTGATTTAATTGAAAAATCATTCCCCCCCTCAATCAATGACGAAAGTTGTTGATTGATGGATTGTGATTTTGACACTTGATAAGTTCTTTTGATTTTCAAAAATAGAGTCCGAAGTGTTTTAAAAAACAATTGAGTTTTCATAAGATTGCAAATATTTTTCAGAGGAATCTTTAGAAGGAAAAATATTTGAGATTAAACATTTGTCTTGTTAATGACAAACATTTGTTTTTAGAATCAGAGCATTAGGTTTGAAACATGAGATAAAGCATGGCTCTGTTCTATCTTTGAAAAGCGGGTTACTGCCTGAAATGACAATAAACCATTGTTTTACTTTCTCTCAAAATTAATTTAAAAAAAAAAAAAAAAACATTCGAACAACATCTAAAGTCCCGTGTCATTCTTTGAATGACAGCACAAAGACCGTAGATATTATCGAATTGAGGTAAAAAAAATCATGAAAAAAAGACAATTTTTTTTTTTTTTTTTTTCAAAATGTTATGGATTTTTTAAAGTTTTATAATTTTCTATTTGCTTTTTGTTGGTTTTATAATTTTGTATTTTGCTTTTTGAATAAATATATACAAAAAGATGGATGAAGAAAGATCTTTACTCCTCGTCTTCCTCCTGAAGACGTTTGAGTGTTTCTGGTTGAAGGCTTTTCAAGCCAAGTCGTGGAAGAATAAACTCAAAACGTTCTCTTGGAAGAGCTTTGGTGAAGATGTCTGCTAACTGGTATTCTGACTTCACAAAATAGAGTTCCACCACACCGTTTTCCACTTGCTCCCGTATGAAATGATGTCGAATATCGATGTGCTTTGCTCTTGAATGTTGAATGTTGTTGCATGAGAGAGCAATAACACTTTTATAATCACAGTACAGAGGGATTTTGTTGAATTCAAAGCCATAGTCAGATAATTGGGATCTCATCCAAAGGATTTGAGCACAACAATATGACATGGCTATGTATTCAGCCTCTGTAGAGGAAATAGAAGTACTCATTTGCTTCTTTGAAGACCAACTCACAAGCTTATCACCCAAAAACTGAGCACCTCCTGACGTACTTAGACGTGTATCTTGACATCTGCATGATCATCGCATAGGCATTAGTGACATACCTGTGTCCTTCGGTACCAAAGTCCCATATTGATGGTTCCTTGGAGATACCAAAAGACCCGTTTAACCGCTTCAAGGTTTTTTTTAGTAGGCTTAGCCTGATATCTGGCACACATGCATACAGCGAACAAGATGTTTGGTCTACTAGCTGTGAGGTACATCAAGGATCCAATCATATTACGATATTTTTTTTGATCTACCATGATCCCTGAGTGGTCCTCATCCAACTAGGTACGCTCAATCATGGGAGTGTCAACAGTGTCACAAGAAACAAATCCAAATTTCTTTAAAATCTCATTTGCATATTTTGATTGATTTATAAAAATGCCTCCGGGACTTTGTGAAATTTGTAATCCCAAGAAAAATGACATTTGTCCCATCATTGGAATTTGAAATTTGGAACCCATTTCATTTGAAAAACGATCACATTCATTGGGGTCAGTCGAGGCAAAGATAATATCATCAACATAAATTTGAACGTGAATTAAATGTTTGTCTGACTTTCTGGTGAACAATGTCGGATCAACTGGTCCTTTGCTGAATCCAGAAGATAGAAGAAACTTTGATAACGTATCATACCATGCTATAGGAGCTTGCTTCAAACCGTAAAGGGCCTTTTTCAAGCGATAGACGTGAGTAGGATGCTCTGGATTCACAAAACCCTCTGGCTGGCTGACGTAAACCACCTCTTTCAAATCACCATTAAGAAAGGCGGTTTTCAAATCCATCTGATATACAACCATGTTTTTACTAGCCGCATTAGCCAAGAAGATTCTGATAGCTTCGATGCGAGCAACAGGAGCAAAAGATTCCTCAAAGTCAATATTGAGACTGAAGGTTTGACTTCATTCACAGGGATAGGAGCAGCCTCTGTTGATGGAATTGACATTTCATCAGCATTTGGCTCATAGTGTTCATCAAACATTGGATCAAACAATTTCTTTAAATCATCTTCTGATGGAGGTACATAAGGAGTTGCTGGAGAGGGATTAGAAATAAGAGTAGAACTACTAGGACTACTTGATGAAAATTGAGTTGCGGGTCCAGAACTGGTTTGTCCTTGAGCCATTTGACCGGTCAGCTCATCGAACGTAACGTGTATTGTTTCCATGATATTTCGGGGTTCTCTTGTTGTACATTCGGTAACCCTTCTAGTTTGGTGCATAACCAACAAAAACTCCAATATCTGCCTTTGCTCTTAATTTACCTAAGTCTTGACCGTCATTCGTTGGATAGCACAAAGCACCAAACACACGAAGGTAGGAGAGATCAGGTTTTCGTTCATGAACAAGTTCATATGGAGTTTTTCCATGAGAGGTATGAATAAGGGAACGATTTTGGGTGTAGCAAGCAGGGCAATGGCTTCAAACCCATAGAAACATTGGAAACCTTGAATAAATTAGCATTGTTCTTGCGGCTTCCACAAGAGTTCGATTTCGTCGTTCAACTACACCGTTCTGTTAAGGAGTTCGTGGAACACTTCTTTGATGACTGAATCCAATACTTTCATAAAACGGAATTAAGTCTTTGTTAACAAACTCTGTGCCATTGTCTGTTCGAACAATTCTGGATTTGTATTGTTGAGTCGAACTGAAGCTGTTTGATTAGTTTGATGATGACATCTGGAGTTTCATCCTTTGTCCTCAAAAACTTTACCCAACTAAATCGAGAGTAGTCATCAACAACTACTAGAATGTACTTCTTCCCATTTATTGTTTGCACTCTCATTGGTCTGCACAAATCCATATGAAGGGTATGAAGAACTTCCATTACTGAGTTTGTGGGTTTTGGTTTGTGGGCATATTTCGTGCTTTTACCTAATTGGCAAGCTGAACAAAGATGATCTTTTTCATATTTCAATATGGGTAAGCCTCTGACAAGATCCTTTCTGGAAAGGTTATTAATGGTGCCGAAGTTCAAATGATAGAGACGACGATGCCATAACCATGACTTTGTTTTGAAGTCTTTGGCTGACAAGCGATTGGAGAAGACTTCATCATGTCTTCGATAGAGATGGTGTATAGGTTAGAACCACGAGTACCTCTTAATAATTCCACACCATCAAGTTCTCTAACGAAGCAAGAATGTTTTCTAACGGCCACTTCTAGATCGGAATCACAGAATAGACCAACAGAGAACAAATTATGACCAAGACCTTCCACATAATATACCCTAGAGATTACACTTTTTCCAACTACATAATCACCATAACCCATAATTGCTCCAAAATTGTCGTTCCTGAATCTAACAGTCCTGATGAATTTACTCACGAAGTTCATGAGCCGCGACAGGTCTCCAGTCATATGCTTGGAACCGCCTGAGTCCAGGTACCATAGAACGATTTGAAAGATCTGCAGTTGAACACAGACAAGAATGGATAACTGGATAATTGGGATCCCCATGCAAGAATGGGTTCCACTTGGTTAATGACAGTGATTGGAACACCCACATTAGAAGTAGAAATAATGGAAACATTAGAAATAGATGCGGTGCTAGTGTCCATATTTGACCTATTCAAAGTATGTTCACTTCTTAAGGGAATAGTTCTACCAGTAGGCATCCATTTTCTAGAAGGCATTGTCTTATCAGTTGAGGCGAGGCGAACTGATTAACCTTATGGCCAAAAGGTATCCATTGATAACCTATCTTACTAAATGTTCTTCCTGTGGGTTTCCACTATTTTCTAACTTTCTTTCGCTTTTGCCTTTTAGCCTTCTTAGCTTGATTTTTAACATTAACAGTTTTAACTGGGCATTTGACATCATTAGACAAATCATTCTTACCACATTCAAGATTAGTAACAGAAACCACGCAATCATCATTACATGTTTTGCCAAAAGTAGTAGAGTTCGCATTAATTATAGTACGCTTATAGCTAATACTAGAATCAACACGATTCGTTTTATTCAACTCAAACATAGTGTTCCTAAGGTAATCTTCTACTCTCTTCCAATGCACATTCTTAGCTTGTGAGGTCCTATCATTCCTTGTATTGCCTTGAGACTTTGCCCTGCTCGCTTTAATGTCACTGATTACTCCTGTAGAGGGAATGGGAACATTAGTTGGTTTTGCTACTTTTTGCATTTCCTGTTTAGATGTGCTAGGATGTGAACTATTTGAAGGTGCACTGCAGTTCACTTTCTTAACACTAGAGGTGCTGGGATCTGAACTACTAGAAAGCATACTAAAGTTCACATTCATAACATTGGGCATTGAATGAGTTGCATACTTGGCACTAGGCATAGAACAAGGTATCAAGGGATTGACTTGCTCACCTAAGGTTTTAGGGCATATTGTAATTAAGCATTCTAGAAGTTCTTGAGATCGTTTGCCATATAAGCATGCATGGACAATTGCATTATCATGTGGTTTCTCTAACTTATCCTCTTCTACAATCTCACGGAGACATTCTAGGCTGTCCTTAAGGTATGAGAAATATGTTTGAATAGCAAGTTTGTTATTCCTAAGATGAGGAGGAACATATTTCACTGACAAAGCATATTTATTACAGACATGCACCTTTGACGCACCATTCTCTCCATTGGTCATTGGCATTTTCCCTTTTACCCGACTCTTTAGATTCTCAATTTCCTTTTGCAACGAAGTTATTTTTTCTTTATTTTTGTTACGAGTGACTTTTATTGACTCAAATAACTCATTGAAATGACGTTTAACCTTTTCATTTTCTTCTAGAAAACTCTCATTTTCCTTTTGTAAAGCATTAACCAAGTTTTGAAGATGAAAATTTTGAGAATTCCGAGAATCTAAAGGAGGAGGCATTTGTGATCCAGTCACATTGTTCTTTTCACCCTTTAATTGAGAGAATTGGGCTTTCAACTTTCTGATCGTGTTACAATGAGCTCTAATCTGTTCATCACGTTTGCTAATTTCAAAAACTGCATCAAATTCAGGAGCATCCAAGGATGTCTTGATATTTGAGGTTTTAACATTTTCTTTCAGATGTTGATATTTTAATTGTAAAGCAAGATACTCAACTTCAAATTTAGAAAACTGTTTCACCAGGTTATCATGATCATCCTGTTCAACTTTATCATGCAGTTTAGAGTTAGTTTTTTCAAGCTCAATGACACGATCATGGGAGACTTTCAGAGCAACAGATAACTCATGAAATTGAGAAGCATTAATGGAATAATTTGTAGCAGTGTAAAACACATCTTGAGAAATACATTCAGAAATAAGATTCTCATTCAAGGTATGCAAGTTCTTCCTCTCAATCTCATTATATTTTAATTCTCGCTCATAGTCACTAACCTCAACAATCATCGCATCAAATTCCTTTTCCATTTATTTAATATCTAAGTCCATCCCCTTTTTAAGACTCTTAAATTGACCTTTTAATTGTTTAAAGAAAGGCATGACCTCATTTAAATAGCATTCTTTAGTTTGCTCAAAACCCCTTTCCCCTTCAGTTATCCCAGTGGGTGTGATCCTTTTCTTACAGGTTTTCTCAAAATCAACAAATAATTGAAAGATAACATATTGACTGATTAAGGTCTTGCTTTTAGTGGCAATAGTTCTAGGAACTAGATGCATTGGTGTATTTGGAGGACACACAATGTCATTTGAAGGCATTTTCCTAAGGGAGGGTTTGTAACAACAAGATTCTGCTTTTGCTTATCTAAATCCTTTTTCTAGAACACTTGTTCGGGAGTTAACAACGTTTGAGGCTTAAACTTGTTCAAGGAAATCCAGTTTTCCTTCTTGTAATCATGGGGTTTGATCGTTATGTTATTCTTTTTACACTCAGGATCTTCTAGCTTCTTATTCATTTTTTCTCTAGATGCATCATCTAATTTTCTATCTTCCTCAGTGCACTCAACGCAACTAGATTTCTGTCTAGGTTTAATAATCTCATTACCATCATAGATCACCTTATTAGCAACTCTAGCCTTTTTAATGACCTCTGGATTTAGTTCCTCAACAAGGGGAATGCTATACTTATCACTTAAAACTCTATGCTTAGTGATCATGTGAGCAATCTGAATGGTATTCCCTTGTACATACAACTTATTTTCAAGCTTGTTTTTCAAAGTTTTTAGATTGGAAAAATCATTCAAAAGTTTTGATTCCTTAGCATTGAATTCTTGCTTAAGCATTTTAACATTTTCTTGAAGTTCTTGTTTTTGCTTAGCAGTTTTAGAAAGCTTTTCTTGTAAGGAGTTTAACTCTTGTTTTAAGACTTCTTCTCTAAAGTTACTTTTTCTAATAACTATATGCATTTGGTCATCCATCTCCTGCTCACGGGTGGTTAATTCAAACTTAGCTCGTTGTTCATAAATAGCAACACGTTCTTTATAGGCATTAAGTTTAGAGATAACAGAATCATCAGGGGCACATGCAGTGTATTCATCAAAAGCATAATCATCATTGACTGCATAAGATACATCACTTGGTACAATCTCATTTTCACTTTGTTTCACATATTGATCATATGGGACAACATTGATATTATCCATATTTTCAATATCTGACTCAATAATTACAGTTGATTGTACTTCATCATGTATCTTTTGCTCATTAATTTCATCGTATAGTTTTAGTACCTCAGAAATGATTTTGTCTTTGGATGGACCATCTTGTGGTGATGAAGAGACTTTAGGAGGGACCATTGGAGAAATGCTAGCCATGAAAGTGGTTTGTGCAGTAGGTTCATCATCAACGTCAGAGTCGTATGCATCACAATCAGTGACTTGAAAGGCATTCTGATGATTGTGGCCTATCTCCTGAATTGGTTGCTCATCCACATCTGCATCATATGTCTTAGCATTTCCCTCAGCAAGAAACAACAACTCCTCTTCATCCAAAGCTGCACCATTATCCTGAGCTTGCACAAGCAACATCTTGTCTCTGAAGTACTCTGCAGATTCTGAGGCGTTTTGGCGATGTGCAGTTCCTTGTAATATGTCCCTCACCTCCACAGTTGTAGCACTTGATAGGTTTTGCTTGTCCCTGATTTCCATTCGTTCCCCTATTCAGATTTCCCACATATCCTCTACCGACTCCACCTCTTCCTTGTTCGTACTGCCTTTCTTAAACTGGCTGCACCATAACCTTCCCATCTCTGACAGTGGCTTGATTTTATGGATTGGATGTTGTTCTGAGGTTGTTGTTGGTGTGTGGGAGAGAGTTCATGTTTTGACTAATCATGAGAGCCAGTTGATTAATGAAGTTTCCCACGGCTGCATCAGCATCAGCTTGTTTGAACATTGGATCAGGAATGAGTTTGTGATCACCATTGCCCATGGGTATAACTTGAGATGCTTTGGTGGTAATTCCATTGTTTGAGTAGAAGGAAGTTGAATCATTTGATGAGCTTGTCTCCACTGGTGGTTTTGAACTGATCAAGAATCCTTTTTCAAACATAGCATGTCTCTCATTCTGAAGAAGGAAGGCATAGAGTTGCTCATAGTTTGTGTTCTTCAATCCTTTGGTTAGCTTCACAGAGGTGACAAACTTGTGCCATTCGGGATTCATGTTGTTCACAAACTTTGAGTTCAGATGAATGTTTGGCATAGTCATTCTGATGTTCCTCATGTCATTAACAAGCTTGTGGAATCTCACGTAGTACTCATAGACACTCTCATCTGGTTTCATCTTGAAGTGCTCAAATTCATCATAGAGTTGTGATTCTCTGTCTTCCATAGTTAATTCAGAACCAGACAGAAGCATCTTGACATTATCCCACATTGCCTTGGCTTCGGTGTTGTGATTGATAAGCTTGTAGATATCTTTTGGAAGACCTTGAAGTATGATGTTAGAAGCGCTGATATCAGCATCGAATCTCTTTTTCTCCTTATCATTGAGCTCATCATATATCTTTGGTCTATCTATCCCATAGATCATTGTTCCATCTGCAGCTGTATCAATTAAGTCTCTTGTAGTCTCAATCTGATAAGGTCCTTCATCAATCGATTTGAGAATGTTGCCCCATTTTCCTTTCCAAGACAGTACAATCTGATTCTTTGAGCCCAAGAGTCGTAGTCAGTTCTGTCAAGCATGGGTGGACGAGTATCTGAACCAGCTGCTTGAACATCCTTGGCAACAGTGGAGATGATTGTAGGTATGTTGGTAGACATGTTTAAAGATTACACGGGATTTTATAACTCAATGATTAAACCGGGAAATAGATTCTTTCACGGGATTTTACTAAATCAAGAGAAAACCTTATTACACATAAAAGTCAACCAAGTCGCTAAGAATCCTTGAACCAAGTCGCTAAGCACTAAGTTGCTAAGTAATAACAAAACAAGTTGCTAAGTTCCAAATCGCTAAGAATTTTGACAGCAAGTCGCTATGCACCAAGTCGCTAAGATGTCAAGTCGCTAAATAGCAACTCGCTAAGGTCCAAATCGCTAACACCAAGTCGCTAAGAAACTTAAAGAACAAGTCGCTATCAAAATTGAAAGCAAGTCGCTACCCGTAGTGGAGAATCCACTAAGTGTACTGTTTGTTGGCTTGTCTAAAGAGACAAGTCGCTAGGACCAAGTCGCTACGAAAACTCACTACAACTCGCTACCTTTGACTGAAGCAAGTCGCTAGCATGAAAATCACTCCGAGAGCCAAGTCGCTACCAAGAAAAACTTTAAAAACACACTTTTTAATCCAAAACACAAAAGTACACCCAAAATGATTCTAGCTTACCAAATCAAAACCCAAGCACATACAGTGATCCTAAACACAAAAGTACACCCAAAATTCAAACTTTAACACTAGAAATGAACCAAATGATGCAAAAATCACTAAACTTTTTCAAACTCAAAAACCATCTAAAAACCACTAGAAATCCAAGGATATGTAAGAGATGATCTAACCATGGCTCTTGATACCATTTGTAACATATTGGATTTCACATACACATCAAACCATAAATAAAGTAGGTGTATAAGATGAGTTTTAGAGAGAGAAAGTTAGAGGTTTGGGAACTTTAGTGAGAGAAAGAAAAATCTTATTCTGAGCTCCAACTCTCTACCTTGGGAGGTAGAGAGTATTTATAGTCTTACAATAAAACGCCACCTGACGGGCTGTGGATCAGGCATACAGTGGGTAAAGACCCGTCCGTCCTCCACGGTGTTACTTAACTAAATACTACATAACATCAAATAACTACGACTACGAGCTTTCTAACGATTACATATACTTGAGGTGACCGACACTTTAACTACTGGATTTTCCAAATCCTAACAATTGGATTCCATGTCTTCTTGATTGAGTTTTGTGCCTTCCATGAGAAGATGAATATGCTCCCACATTGCTTTAGCGGTCTTTTGAGCATCAACACTTCGAAGTATCGGATTAGGTAATCCCAAAAGGATGTATTGCATTGCCAGGTCATTGGCTTTAAAGTGTAGAAGTTGATCAGTAGTGAGTTCATTAAGACTGACAACGTTGGTGACATCACCTCTTGGTGGATTTGTATTTGGATCTCCGGGTGTAGTGATAGTAGGATGACCTTCTTCAAGAACTTTCCATGTGGCTTCTTTAGATCACAAAACCTAAAGAACCTTATCACCCATTGATCATAGTTTCCAGGAGTGAGCATTGGAGGTCTATCAAGTGATCCAGCCTCATGAATGGATTGTTGGCTACTTAAAGCTTCACACATCTTTGCAAACCAAGATGGTTCCTTCATAGTATTCCTGGATGGATGTTGATTGTGAAAGTTTGTGTAAGGTGGTACTTGAAGACTAGGTGGTGGTTGTATCAGTTGTGTTTGAATGGCTCCTTGAGGAAATTGTTGTTGAAGTTGTTGTTGTTGTTGTTGTTGATAAAATTGTTGTTGTTGATGGAGTTGTTGTTGTTGTTGTTGTTGTTGAGGATACACATGAGGGAAGTAGCTAGAGTATGGTGGTTGAGACATCTTGAAACTTGTGTTGATGATGGATCTTTGTAATCGAATGAAACTTTTTGATGAAGAGTTCTTATGCGTAGAAAACTAGCTTAGGTAAAGAAATAACCTTATGCGTAAAAACACCAACTTACGCGTAAGAATGGCTTACGCGTAGGATTAGCTTACGCCTAGGAATGAGAAAAAAACACATAGCTTAGGCGTAGACTAGAGGCTTAGTAGTAGAATGCTTATGCGTAAGATTAGCTTAGGCGTAATACTAGCTTAGGCATAAGAGAATGCTTAGGCAGAAGAAATTCTAAGCGTAAGTTTTAGCATAGGCGTAAGATTAGGGTTTTTGCCCAAAAATCCTTTACACTTATTCCAGTGTAAGGGATATCCAAAGTCGAAGTGTTTTCAGGCTTATCCAAGCAAGAAAAACACTGAGTAACCAAGAGCACTGAGGATCAAATCTGGAGGAGCTTATGCATAACTTTAGGGTTTTACTATGCGTAGACTTTCCCAAAGAAATAACCAAAACTGATTTTAAGCACAACAATGTTTCTAAACCAGATTTTTATGATGAAAAAGCTTTAATATCATCAAAATAACACAAAAGTGTGAAACTTGATGATCAAGAACTCTTTTTGACCTTACGCGTAGAAATAATTACACGACTTAAACTAAGCTTAAAAACAAAGAAATACACGTAAAGTTTGAAACTTTTTGCCAAAAACTTAAACTTTAACACCGAATAACCTTTAAAGTACAAGAATCTTGGATTTTAAAGTGTAAAAAATAAAATTTTAACGCGTATGAAGGTTTGTGAACCGAGACTTACGTGTAGATACAAAAGCTTTACAAACAAAACGTTTCACCCAACTATTTGGCGATTGATACCACAGTTAGGTCACCATTTATGTAATACAAGCATCAATATAAGAAGTGAGATATGAGAAATGATCGGTTGAACACGAGACACAATATGCGTAAGAGTATATGAAAGGATATGCGTAGCTATTGAATACAAGTGAAAAACCAACTCCCAAATGGGAGTTTACAAGATTATTTATGGGAAGGAACTAGGGCAACATGCAAGTTCCCTTCCATTCCTTATTAGCCTTGGGCCAAGGCTTATGGGCCTTCTACATAAGCCTTAGCATAATAACAAACATAAAGGCCTAATTAAGCTAACTATTACATATTAATTACTAACACTTGTAATATAGTTTAGGAGTGATTCCAACATAATGTTATGCATGCAACTCATATGATATCCATACCACTTGTGCATTTTAGAAACTAAAGTTTATTGTCGAAAAATAAGTTTATAACGTCTTGTCAAGTTATAAATTACTTTACAAGTACTTACGATGAAATGATATCCTACGATAGTCATTTAGTGATTTATTATGAAATTATAGTTTTTTGTCGCAAAATAATACACTTTGACAATTCATGAAAATGACCAATTTTTGAGTGATCGTAAATTATTCGTTATAACCTCGCTTGACAAACGGTTAAACATTTTGGAAAATAGAATAGGCGAACTCACTTTTACTTGAAGACATCATTTTCTCAAAAGTATTCTATCGATATGAAAAATGGCTCCAAACATAGTCACTAGCGATAACCATTTTGGTCTAGTAAAAATATGTAAGTGTTATACTTGTGTAAAATAGTTACTATAACCATATTTATAACGCGTGTATTTTAGTCGTTATAAGTCCGTTTTCTACGTTTTATGTATCCTTAGCTTCCTATTAATGTATACTAGTATATTTTTGATAAATCGACTCATTTAGATAAGGTTTAAAACTCATTTTTGCCCTTTAAATAATCCTTGACAGCTTGCAAATTTTCAGAAAATATAGTTTTCGTCGTTAAACTTGAAAATAGCGTAACTTCTTCGTTATAAACCCGTTTTAACCAGTTCAAGCAACCGCGGTTTCGTTTTAAAGTATATTTTCTGAATATCTAGCCCAAAATAATCCATGACCTGTTAAAATTTCCAGATTTTACAAAAACAATCAGACCACAATCTAAAGTTGTCGAAAATGATTTTTCTTGCTTAATACTTGTTTCAATCACTTCAAATCTATACCAAATCTATTCAAAACCTACCATATACCTTCTTAGGGTGTCATGGGTTCCTAAACATCGTCAACAATGATATTTTTCAAGGGATTAATTATAGGATGATTAAAACTCAAAATAAGTACTAAAAACAATTAAAAGTGGTATAAATACATATGATACTTGCATGATTTCTTACTAGAATGATAAAAATAACTCAAGAATGATTATGAAAGATTAGTAAAGATCATGAAAAGCTTACTAGTTATATGATGAGGTTTAAGTAACTAGGTTTCCTAAATACTCCTAGGTTTTTATTGCAAAACCTTAATAGAAGTATACTACTGTTATGATTATTACTTGTTCTTGAAAAACTTGTGATTCTTCCTTTTTTTTCTTGCCTTGGCCGAAAGGTAGAGATGGAAATGGAGAGGATATGATTTGTTTTACACCTTTGTATTATGTGTTGTATGTGTATTTGATAGATAATATCTAGTATAAGCAAATATCTTAGTCTAATATGTAGTATGTGTACAAGCTAGTAGGATTAGATATTTTTTTTACATTGTGACTAAGGGTGGTCGGCCAAGGGGTAATTTTGATATGTAAATGTATTATTTGTTAAGTGTAGTATGTATTTGATACATATAAGTAGTTATTTAGGGTAGCGTTAGCTAGAAATCGATTTTTACGGAACAAAATAAAATATATCGAAGTCATAAAAATTATAAAAATACTTTTCTCGCAAGAATTGAGTGAATAAATAATTATCGAGTTAAATTTACGAAAACCGTCGTAAATATATATACATAACAATTTATATACAAAATATATTCAAAACATCGGGTAAACTAATAATATAACTTTTATAGTCTTAAAATGAGTATAAAAATATATTAGGATAATTTTTGGAAGTGTCGGATCAATTATTCAAAATAAATGATTATGCGATAACGTTTATTTAATAGGAAAATATACGTTAATAAAATATGCAAACCCATGCATTAACTAATATGATGATGATGTTACTAATGATATGTAGACTAACTCTAGTCTATATGACGTGTTCTCAATGATTTTTAATGAATACACAGCTAAACCATTACGGTTACGCGAATTTGATACTCGTAAACCTAGTATACGAAAAATGATGAATAGTGAATCATGAATAGTGATTTTTCTCCGGGAATGAATAGTGTTTCGTGAATAGTAAATTTTGAAATACACTCTCAAAATATCAAATCGATTTCAAAAACGATGAATAGTAAAATGATGAATAGTAACCAGTGAATAGTAAATTCCCGAGATGAATAGTAAATTTGAGAAATGACCTGAAATTACGAGTTGTCACATTCGACCACCCAAAAAGGAATTCAGTCCCTGAACTCAGTCCATGTTGGTTCCTACGGTGTTGTCGGAGAAAAGGTGAGGATATTTGAGTCGCATCTGGTCTTCCCGCTCCCAAGTAAACTCGGGACCTCTTCGAGAATTCCAGCGAACTTTCACGATAGGAATTCGACTTTGCTTCAACTGTTTGACCTCTCGGTCCATGATTTCTGCTGGTTCCTCGACGAAATTGAGCTTATCGTCGAGTTGAATTTCTTCTAATGGAATTACGAGTGATTCATCCGAAAGACATTTCTTGAGTTTTGAAACGTGAAATGTGTTATGTACTTGGCTGAGTTCTGATGGAAGCTCGAGTCGATATGCTACAGGACCAACTCTACTCAAGATTTTAATTGGCCCAATGTACCTCGGGTTCAACTTCCTGCATTTTTCGAATCGTATCACGCCTTTCCAAGGCGATACTTTCAACATAACCTTGTCGCCAACTTGGAATTCTAATGGTGTGCGTCGAACGTCAGCGTAACTTTTCTGTCGACTTCGGGCAGTTCGGTGTCTATCTCGGATCTGAACTATCTTTTCTGTTGTATCACGAACCATTTCTGGACCAGTGAGTTGTGCATCTCCAAACTCGGCCCAACAGACAGGTGATCGACACTTTTAACCATAGAGTGCCTCGAATGGTGCTGCTTTTATACTGGTGTGATAACTATTATTGTAAGAGAATTCGATTAATGGCAAATGGTTAGCCCAACCATTTCCAAAATCAATAACACATGCTCTCAGCATATCTTCTATTGTTTGAATCGTTATTTCGCTCTGACCATCGGTCTGAGGATGATAGGCAGTAGTTATCTCTAACTTGGTTCCAAATGCATCTTGTAATGATTTCCAGAAGTTTGAAGTGAATCGACTATCTCTGTCGGAAATGATGGAAATTGGTGCACCGTGCCTCGAGACTATTTCCTTGATATAAAGTCTAGTAAGTTGTTGTTGTTCCCCGTTTACTATCGTTTAAAACAGTTTAAATATATAAAACAAGTTAATAGTGAACTATGACTGAAATTAACATAAGTAAAACAAACAGAGTAATTTTCAACATCATATTCTTATTAGAAATAAATCAACAAAGAATACGTTACCCAAGTACTTGCGGAATAGTACTTGGGATTGAAATGACAAAGTTGGGTGACTTGATTCGATCGTTGTGAGTGTGGTGAAAACAAACACAATATCAATATATATCAAATTAACCGTAAAATTCGACAAATTAACCTTTTAGGAAAAGGGTTAATGTACCAAACCTTACGGGTGTGATAAAAGTGATACCGGAAAAGTGATTTCCCGGGTCGTGTCCCAACGAGGTGTGAATGGAAGGATTCGTTGAGTTTTGTGATTTATAACTTGAATTGGTTATGATGATTTGTTGATTTGAGTTACGTTTTCTACAAATTAATTAACGGGAAGGTAATTAAGGCAAGGGAAACCTAATAAACTACAAATTAACTATTACTAATCCTAAGTAATGATAAAAGGAAGCTAAACTAGGTCCTAGGGTGCTAAAACTATAAAACGTAAAACCCGGCAACCACCTCGATCCATAAACGTAAAAGTTTTGAAATTTTAGGGCTACGGGCTTGAAAACAATCTTCCTACGTTCTATTTGACAAAAAATAATTTTAGAAAAAAAAAAAAAAAAAAAAAACGAGAATTTTTTCGACTTTTAAAATAATTATTATGAAATAAAAACTAATTTAATCTAATTATTTAACTAAAAATATTAAACTATTTTAGAAAAAATGTGAAAAATTAACAGAAAGTACTTTGAATGATAATGGTTCTATTAAAAATCTGAAAACAGTGGTTTGTTAAGGAAATAAGCTATCAAATAAGCAAAGAAGTGCTTAAAACTAAAACTGCTCAATACACGTAAAGGTTAAATTATGTACTAATAAAACCAAAGAAGTCCCAAGGGCAGATGGTGTTGGCGTGTTGTGTTGTGGGCTTGAGCCAGGAGACTGGGGTTCGAATCCCACTCCTTCCCTTTTTGAAAACTACTCTACTTTTTTCTTTTCCGTACACAAGCTTGTAAGGAGTACACCCGATGGGTGTTTTGTAAGCGGTACGGAAGGCCCAAAGTGCAACTTCAAGTTTTTCTGACCAAGAGGCACGGTTTTCACCTACGGTCCTCTCCAAGATTCTTTTCAAACCCCGATTCGATACCTCCACTTGCCCACTAGTTTGGGGGTGATACGCTGTAGAGAGACGGTGAGTGACACCGTACTTAAGCATCACTTTTGCGAATTGGTCGTTGCAAAAGTGCGTACCGCGATCACTAATGATGGCACGGGGAGTTCCGAAACGGGAAAAGAGAGACTTTAGAAACTTCACAACTACTCGGGCGTCGTTGGTGGGTAGCGCTTTCGCCTCTACCCATTTAGACAAATAATCGACCGCCACGAGTATATACTTGTTCCCTCGAGAAGACGGGAACGGCCCCATAAAGTCGATGCCCCATACGTCAAAGATCTCGCACACTTGAATGGCATTTTGAGGCATTTCATCTCTTTTAGAGATGTTGCTATGACGTTGGCAAGCGTCGCAAGATTTGACGAGGTCATGGGCATCCTTGTAAATCGTGGGCCAATAGAAACCGGAGTCAAACACCTTCTTGGCGGTGTAGTTCGGGCCATGATGTCCCCCCGTGGGTCCATTATGACAAGCCTTGAGGATTTCAGCAGCTTCTTGGCCGTGAACACACCGTCGGATGACTTGATCCGTACAGATTTTGAACAAATAGGGGTCGTCCCAGAAATAATGCTTAACATCTTTGAAAAATTTGTTCTTTTGTTGGGACGACATCCCTTTCACAACAAAGTTACCCGCATGATAGTTTGCAAAGTCGGCAAACCATGGGGTACTCGAATCTCTACTATGAGATACCACATTAAGTGTCTCGAGAGGAAACGTTTCGTTTATTTCCTTTTTCTCGAGCACACCTTGATGTGGATTTTCAAGACGAGAGAGATGATCAGCCGCTAGGTTCTCGGCTCCTTTTTTATCACGGATGATGATATCAAATTCTTGTAGGAGGAGAACCCATCGGAGCAATCTCGGCTTTGCATCTTGCTTAGCAAAGAGATATTTGAGAGCCGAGTGATCCGTATACACTATGATTTTTGACAAGATCAAGTATGGCCGAAACTTCTCGAAAGCATACACCACGGTTAGTAATTCTTTTTCCGTCGTAGTGTAATGTGCTTGAGCTTCGGTCAAAGTTTTGCTAGCATAATGTATAGGCTGGAAATGTTTTGATTTTCGTTGCCCCAAAACTGCACCTATGGCGAAATCACTTGCGTCGCACATAAGCTCAAATGGTAATTCCCAATCGGGGGCAACTAGAATCGGTGCTTCCGTGAGCTTCTTTTTAAGAGTTTGGAAAGCTTCAATGCACTCACTAGAGAAGACGAAAGGAGTGTCTTTTTCAAGAAGTCGGGTCATAGGCCAGGATATTTTCGAGAAGTCTTGAATGAAACGACGATAGAAACCGGCATGACCAAGGAAACTTCTAACTCCTTTGACGGTTATGGGAGGAGGTAATTTTGCAATGACATCAACCTTTGCTTTGTCAACCTCAATCCCGTTTTTAGAGATCTTATGGCCGAGGACAATGCCCTCTTTGACCATGAAGTGACATTTCTCCCAATTTAGACAAAGATTCGTGTTTTCACAACGTTCAAGCATCTTGTCTAAATGAGAGAGACATGTTTGGAAAGAATCCCCAAAGACCGAAAAATCATCCATAAAGACTTCCATAGTCTTTTCGATCATATCATGGAAAATGGCCATCATACACCTTTGGAACGTACCCGGGGCATTACACAAGCCAAAAGGCATGCGTCGGTAAGCAAATGTTCCATAAGGACACGTGAATGTGGTCTTTTCTTGATCTTGTGGGTCAATGGGTATTTGGAAGTAACCCGAGAAACCATCGAGGAAACAATAGTATTCGTTTCCCGCTAATCTCTCAAGCATTTGATCCATGAAGGGTAATGGAAAATGGTCTTTACGGGTGGCTTCATTTAACTTTCGATAGTCAATGCAAACACGCCATCCCGTAACCAATCGAGTTGGAATCAACTCGTTTTCATCATTTTCAACAACGGTAATGCCACCCTTTTTGGGCACACAATGAACGGGGCTCACCCAAGGACTATCCGAGATAGGGTAAATCAATCCGGCATCAAGAAGTTTTATGACTTCTTGTTTGATAACCTCATGAATTTTAGGATTCACCCTTCTTTGGTGTTGAACCGCCGGTTTGAAGTCATCTTCCATTAGGATCTTGTGTGTACAAAATTCCGGGTTAATACCCTTTATGTCGGAAAGTTTCCAAGCGATGGCTCGCTTGTGTGACTTCAAAACCTTTATGAGAGCGGCTTTTTCATCCTCACTCAAGTCTTTAGCAATGATGACGGGTGATTTATTGTCACCCTCCAAAAATGCATACTCGAGATGAGGTGGTAAGTCCTTAAGTTCGACCTCGGGAGGATCATTAGATTTTTCAATTGTTTTAATTTCCTCTTTATGAAGTTCTTGAAGAGGGAGTGAGGAAGGATCTTCATTGAGCATTTTCTCGATGAGAAGAATATCTCCCTCAATGTCGATGGGAGCGTGATCAATTTCCCATGGAACAGAATCACTAGCCAAGTATGCTTCAATCTCTTCCAAAATAATGTCACTTCCCTTAAACGGAGTGAGGGAAGGGGAAGAGAGAGCAACGATGGGATCAACCGAAGTGGGATTGCCACTCGAGAATCCAAGAAGTTCTTGAGAATACTCCTCCGAAACAATGTCCATGACATCAATCATGTTGACGGAAGTGTCTTCATAATTGGGGGAGTATCTCGTAACTTGATCGAGGTTGAAAGTAACGGCTTCCTTGTTTGACCTCAAAGTAATTTCCCCTTTATCAACGTCGATCAATGCACGACCCGTTTTCAAGAAGCACCTCCCAAGGATGAGGGGTACTCGAGGATCGGCATCAAATTCGACAACAACAAAGTCGGCGGGGAAATGGAACTCTCCTACTTTCACACATACATCCTCGGCTATACCTAACGGATGAGAATTTGTACGGTCAGCAAGCTCGAGGATCATACATGTAGGTGTGAGTGGGGGTAACGAAAGCTTCTTCCACATGGAGTGTGGCATTAAGTTAATGCTAGCACCAAGATCGGCCAAAGCGGAGCATTGAACTATTCCTTGAAAATCACACGGGATTAGGAATTTTCCGGGGTCTCCTAGCTTTTCGGGAAGCTTTTTGAGGATAACCGCCGAACAATTCTCGTTCAATGAAGTTTTGGCCATTTCGGAAATCTTTTCTTTGTTATTCAACAAATTCTTGATTGTCGGACCGAACTTGGGCATAAGAAGAAGAGCGTCCGCGAAACTAATCTCGAAGTGCAAATCTTGAAAGATTTGGATAAGCTTCTCCATTTGTTGACTAGTCTTATCACGGAGCTTTTGGTCATTAAGCCTTGAAGGATAAGGAAGTGAAGGCTTAGGAATGGTCATCGGAACAACGGGTTCCGGAATTGGAGGTAGGACAACCGGAGGTTGGACTTGTGCGGTACTTCGTGGGCTTGAGATATGCACCTTGTCCTTTGGCTCCTCGGTTTCTCGTTCCACATCCCTCACCGGAGAAGGATTAGGCATCGAGGGTCCCTCATAAGATTTACCACTACGAGTAGCAATAGCATTCAACTCTCCCTTTGGGTTGGGAATGGTATTACTCGGAAGAGCTCCCGAAGTTGAAGCTTGATTCTTTTGACTCATGAGACTAGCAATCATGCTTTCAATCTTGCTATGAGATTGATCAATCTTGTTACTAGTAGCTCTAAGCTCAGAAGTGAAATCATTCTTCAAAGTGGTAATTTGATTTTGCATGGACACCATCTTAGCTTCATTGTTTTTGATGTAATTAGCAATGTCAATGGAAGCTTGAGGAGGTGGAGCTTGAACATTTTGTTGCGGAGCTTGGAATCGGTTTTGATTGAAATTTCCTTGATTTTGAAAATTCCGATTCTGATTCTGATTAAACTGATTATTTCTGTTTTGCACATTTTGATTGTTCTGATTTTGATTAAACCCGGGTGGTCCAAGGTAATTGTTAGAACGATAGCTTAGAAGGTTACGGTCTCCTTGCGGTTGGTAAGAATTACCACCCGTATTGTAGGAACCTGAAGCGGCATATACGCTCTCTTGAGTGAAGCCACCGGAGGCTGGACACTCGAAATAAGGATGTGGACCACCACAAGTTTCACAACTCTTGTTCACGACATTCACTTGTTGATTATTATTTAGACTCATTTTAAGTACAGCAGTGGATATTTCTTCGATCTTTTTGGTGAGAGTCGTGTATTCCGAAGATGGAAGAGTGGCAGATCTCATTGACTCACTCCTCTCGGCAGAGGAATCCCAATAATTGTGGTGGGCAGTCATGTTTTCGATGAGATCATAACACTTTTCGGGTCGCCTTTTCATAAAGGTACCACCGGCAGCAGCATTGATTGTGTCACGATGTCTCAATGTTAACCCGTTATAGAATGTATCTATTTGGGTGACAAGCAACATATTGTGGTTCGGACATCGATCAATCGAAAGCTTATAGCGTTCCCATGCCTCAACTAAGGACTCATCGGGTTCTTGTGCCGAAAATTACTGATTTCATTCCGTAGTTTCGTCACCATCGACGGTGGAAAGTATTTCGCCAAGAATTTGGAGATCATTTCGTCGAAACTATGGATTGAGTTCTTGGGAAGACGATCAAACCATGCGGTAGCATGAAGCGTCAAAGAATAAGGAAAGAGGTATAAGCGAAGGGCGTCATCGGTGACCCCATTTTGCTTCATACTTTGGGTGACGGTGAGAAATTTGTCGAGATGCTTGTTGGCATCGTCACCCGGCCTTCCGTGAAATTGGCAAAAGCTTTAGACTTGTTGTATCATGTGATGCTTAAGTCCAAATTCCGTGGCTTCGATGTTAAGCGGGGCAATTGGACCACCCCGTCCATCCATCGTGGGTTGGCAAAGCTCCTCCATCGTTCGGAGATCGGGAGCTTGATCTTGTGGACCAGGTACTGGGACTTGAGGTCCGTTCCCTTGGTTATGTGTCATTGTGGGTTGTTCAATGGTACGTAACTCGGGTACGTTTGCTTGGTTACGGTTACGTCTACGAGCTTGCGAGCGAGTGCGCATGCACTTCCAAAAACAACACTTTCAATTAAAACAAGACCGAGGCAAAACACAGTGAACTTAAACCAATAATCCCAAGTGAATTGATCACTTCTATAAGATAAACGCACAAAGGAGCGGAGAAGCTTATTAGGTCAGCGCGAAGCTTATTAAAAACCCGCCTCTTTTCAGCCGCAATTTAATGTCAGGCCTTCCTTATACCCCTCACACAGTTTGTTTATCCGATAGAAATAAACCAAAACACGAGCGACACAAAGGCAAGTTTTAAATCTTTTGTTCGGGAACTTATAATGATAACACCTCAGTTGAGAATGTTATATTGATTGTGTCTTCTATTTATTTAAAAACAACAAGCAAAAATCTTTTTGTATTTTTAATCTTTTACATATATATACAAAGAAAAGAAAAATATTTTTGTATTTTTGTATTTTTCAAAAAGCAATAACTTCACGAGGAAGGTTCTTCAAGTCACTAATCGTCTAAAATCACGATATTGTCGCAACACACCTCCCCGGCAGCGGCGCCAAAATTTGATTCGATCGTTGTGAGTGTGGTGAAAACAAACACAATATCAATATATATCAAATTAACCGTAAAATTCGACAAATTAACCTTTTAGGAAAAGGGTTAACGTACCAAACCTTACGGGTGTGATAAAAGTGATACCGGAAAAGTGATTTCCCGGGTCGTGTCCCAACGAGGTGTGAATGGAAGGATTCGTTGAGTTTTGTGATTTATAACTTGAATTGGTTATGATGATTTGTTGATTTGAGTTACGTTTTCTACAAATTAATTAACGGGAAGGTAATTAAGGCAAGGGAAACCTAATAAACTACAAATTAACTATTACTAATCCTAAGTAATGATAAAAGGAAGCTAAACTAGGTCCTAGGGTGCTAAAACTATAAAACGTAAAACCGCTCGAGCCATAAACGTAAAAGTTTTGAAATTTTAGGGCTACGGGCTTGAAAACAATCTTCCTACGTTCTATTTGACAAAAAATAATTTTAGAAAAAAAAAAAAAAAAAAAAAACGAGAATTTTTTCG
The DNA here is from genome assembly GCA_910596185.1 of Chrysanthemum makinoi. NCBI lineage: Eukaryota > Viridiplantae > Streptophyta > Magnoliopsida > Asterales > Asteraceae > Chrysanthemum > Chrysanthemum makinoi. The sequence continues at coordinate 68,086,654 of OU343219.1, read as the reverse complement.
ACTTTTAAAATAATTATTATGAAATAAAAACTAATTTAATCTAATTAATTAACTAAAAATATTAAACTATTTTAGAAAAAATGTGAAAAATTAACAGAAAGTATTTTGAATGATAATGGTTCTATTAAAAATCTGAAAACAGTGGTTTGTTAAGGAAATAAGCTATCAAATAAGCAAAGAAGTGCTTAAAACTAAAACTGCTCAATACACGTAAAGGTTAAATTATGTACTAATAAAACCAAAGAAGTCCCAAGGGCAGATGGTGTTGGCGTGTTGTGTTGTGGGCTTGAGCCAGGAGACTGGGGTTCGAATCCCACTCCTTCCCTTTTTAAAAACTACTCTACTTTTTTTCTTTTCTTTTTGCAGCTTATCGGTAAGATAAAAAAAGCAAACTTTTTTTTTTTGTGAAAAACTTTTTGTAAAATAGCTTCAGAATAAGCAGTTGAACTACTTAACTAATCTCAGTTGGACTTAAACCTAACAAACACTCCCTAGGCAGTTACAAGGCAAATAAGTACTAAGATAAGCAGTTGATAAGCACTAAGTTAACACATACATATCCAATCCTAAATAAGCTGTAAGCATTCGAACATCACTAAATACAAAGGGGAGAAGCAGTTGGTTTGCAAGTTACACTAAGGAGGTCCTAAGCTAGAAAATAGGGAGAACTAAGTATGCTAAGGTACAAATTAAGCACTGAATAAGCTGAAGTGGGACTAATCTGAACTGACCTACTAAATTGGTACTTAGGGGAGTCTGAATAAGCTAGAGCACAACCTAAATAATCACTAACAAAATGTTTCTGACCTGTTCTGGACTGCAGGATAGCAGCAACTACTGAGGCTTATTTGGAGCTTATTTTCAAGCTGAATGGTGAACTCCAAGAGCAGCTATGAGCTACAATAACAAGGTTAGCACAGTAGAGATCCAAAAGAGACCAAGTGATGGACAAAAACAAGCTTTTAACATCTTGAAATTAAGCTGTTATCAGCTTTTGTTTGGCTGAGACAGAGCAAGAATGTTGGTAAAACCAACTGTTAGACTTCAACTTTGTACTTGTTAAAGGTTTCTTTAATGCGCCAAATTGGAACCAAATTAAGTTGGGACTACAAATAACCAAGAAAAACAATTTTTTGCAGAATTAGACCTTACTTGAGCAGTGAAAAAAAGACTCAAGAACATCATGCAGAGCTGCTGTTCTGAGTTCAGATTAATACCAGAAAAACTCTCTTCTCTTATTTTCTTTTTTTTTTGAAACAAACTTGGTACAAGTTGATAAACCAAATTCAAAACATTAAAAAAAACTAAGAGTACTTTGACTTAAGAAGTCAAAACGGGTAAAATGCTTTTGACCATTTTAGAGCTTATAACAAACACCCCTTTAAGTTGTTGCAAAAGCTTGACTGAGAAACATATTTTACTTTCACTAAATTAGTACTAAATTCAACTGTTGTAACACTTTTTGAATTATTGAGAACTAGAAAAAAAACTAAGCACTTAAGTACTTAAGAGCTGAAATAAATTAACAGAAAATTTAACCAAAAGATTTTTTTTCATTAAAAAAAACATTACAAGTAAAGTAGAAAACTAATTTAACACTAAAACTAGGGGTGCCTTATGCTTGGCTACAATCAGTCCTATTTATACTAAGGAGTCTTGCTCTTCAAATCTCATGGGTGTGCTTCTTATGTGAGGAAAAACAGAGCTGAGATGCACTTTGTGCTTCTTTGAGCTTGATCTGGGCCCTTGATTTGCTTTGGAGAAGCAGTCATGAGATCATGGCCATTAAAAGCTTGAGCTCCAATGGCAGATTAGAGGATTGCCAACATGGAGTGCACCATGTGAAGGGTTCCTTGACTTATTCTTGTGCTGATATCTAAGCTGAGACTGACAAGGGGATAGTGGGGAGTGACTCAGGTGTGAGTTGGATTTTTGACGGGATACATTTGGGCGAGATTGGGTATTTTGGAGGTTTTCTGGGTTTGGGTATGTGGGAGGAAGGAGAAAAAGGGGTTTCATTACTGGTTTGGGGGGAAAGGTCAAGTGAAAGGGTCGTGGGTTTAGGGGGGGGGGGTTCAAAAGGGTTATGGCAGGGGTTCACAATGGGTGATAGGGGGTTTAAAAAGGTAATGTTAAGTTTGTTTTATATTTGTGAAGATGTTTTGGAAATTTGTCGGTATCGGGAAAGGGTGAAATGGGATTTTGGGTTCGGGATAGGATTTTGGGTTGTTTTTCCCCTGATCACTCTCAAAACGCGTCTCGGGCTTAGAAATGTGAGAATCATTTCCCTAGGCTACGTCTTGACTGCACTTTTCCAGATTCAGCTCGATTTTTCCCGTTTTCGCTCTGTTTTCAATCCTTTTGTACCTGAAAGACATAAAACACATTCCGAGGATATTTTTAACATATTTTGAGCGTTTTTGGGTGTTTTTAGTCATTTTTGAGGTCTTAGGCGGGTAAAAACGATGAGTGAATAAGCACTCATCATGACTCCTCTCTAAGCTCAGGCTAAGTCTGAGCACAACTCTTAGAGCTCACTGAGCTATCTCAGGAACTAAGTTGTATTTGGAGGAGTGAAAAGATGGCTTGCGTGTATGTGTGTTTTTACAATTCACAAGCTTAAACTTTTCACTCCATCTCTTATGCTATTTATACATGTATGAGTTTTAACTCTTTCCTAAGTGACAAAAACTGACATCATACAGAAGAAAAAATACTGATGTATTTTGTCTCTGTTTACAAAGACTATTCTAAGTAAAAGACAAGGCTGCTTTCCATAACTCAGTGATGACACTGAGCTTGTAAGTTAGCCATTCATGGAAAGTTGACTTATGTTGATAAGGACTTCTTCTTATCTGATTCAAACTTATCCCGCCTTGTCCCGCTCTTTCTTCAGTCTATTTATCCTTCAGTCTGTCTTCAGTGTAAGCAGTTGGAGAGGTGTCTTAGGGATTCAGTGAGTTATTGTCATCAGTCACTGAATCCATCATCTTCTTCTTGACTCAGTCTTCACCCTTTAAGTTCCGCCTTACTGAGTGGAGAGACGTCATCTTCGCCTCGTACTGAGTATCCTAAAGATGACTCACTGAGAGACTATGCACTAAGTGACCTGATTATGTTTAACGGTCTAAGTACTTGGGCTATTTTCTATTCAAATCCTAGATTTAGGGGTTTGGGTATTTACTGAACCCCACAGTCTCCCCCTATTTGGATATACAAATAGCCTAAGTGTTTGATCAGTGTAAGTGAGCAAATGGCTTTTTCTTACACTGAATGTAGTAATGGATACAATAAGGAACACTAAATATTTTAACAAAACATACATCGTTTATTGATCAAATTACAAGGTTCCTATCACTAGTACAAAAGATAAATCAAAATGATGTCAGTTGAGATGGATCCCCAGTGCTTCAAGCTTAGGCTTCTTTTTTAGGAGTGTTTCTTTGTCAGGGTACTCTCTTATCTTGGCATTGGTCTTGGCAGAAACTGATGTTTGCTGGGGTTTGGATTTGAGAGGCCTCTGGTATGTAGCTCAGCATTGCAGCTACACCAGCCTGATCAATATCACTTCATCTTTGAAAAGCAGGGTTTCCATAGACATCAATGTGGAATAGCCCTCTTTCAGGCTTCTCAATCACTAGACAGTTCACAAATTTCACTTCTACAGGCAGCTCCCTATTACACTCCAGTCCAGGCACTTTAATCTCAGGTTGGAACTCAACTCTCTTCCTTTTGTCAGTGGATGATTGTGGTTGAGATCCTTGAGGTGCAGTTAAGGCGGGCTGAATTCCCAGTTGGGTTGGACAATCCTTCAGTCTTTCATATCTTTTATTGAGCATTTTCATCAGGTCCTTAACCACCACATTCTTCTTCTTTTCAATAATTGGACCAAGCTCATCGAGTTCAGTGATCCCAAAGTCAGTGAATTTGAGGGGATCATGAACCTCGAAGTGTCTTTTATCATCCCCTTTGTAAACGTTCATGGCCAGTGGTTTGGTATTGGGGATGATTCTGACATTTGTGATCCTTTCAGGAAGCCTTTGGCTTGTCATTGTCCAGTTGTAATGCTCAATTCGTCTTTGTCTGATGGCTTCAATTTTCTTCTTCTTTTCTTCCAACTGTTTTCTCATTTCAGCCATCTGAGCAGCCTGAGCTTCCTTGAACTTTTGTCCAGCCTGACCTTTTTGGAGTTTCTTAGGATCAATTCCCAAGTTTTCAGCTTCTTCAGTGACAACCTTTGCCAGTGCTTCTCTATTCTTCTTATCTTCTTCAGCTTGTTTCAATCTCTGTTCTTCTTTAGCAAGATATTTACTAAGCTGTTGAGGTGTGAGAAGGTATTCAGTGTCGCCGATTTTGTAGGGAATCTTCTCATGCTCAGGATGTGTCATTTTTCCTTTTCCTTTGTCCTGGCCTGAGGAAGATGAAGTTGCTACCAGGGGTGGTGGTGTTGTTGTTATTGGTGTGATTACTGTCAGTGTTGTTGTTGTTGATGTTGTTGGTGGGATTGATGAGATAGGTGTTGCTGAGACTGGTGGTGATGATGAGATTTGAGCCACTGATGTTGATGGTGTTGGCTCCCCCTCAGTGTGATAAGGAGGTTCTTCAGCAATATTCTCCCCCTCAACTGTTGCTGGAGCTTCAGTGAGGGCAAGAGTTGGAGTTGGTGCTGAGGGGGATGGAGCAGCTTGACCCTTGAAGGCCTGATAAATTTCTGAGATCATAGCCTTGATGTCTGAAGTATCAGATTGAATACCAGTGACTTTAGCTTCCAAATTAGCCTGAGAACCTTCCAGAGCAGTCATTCTGGGCCCAAGATTCCAGGCCAGAGATGAGGATGCCTAAGTCAAAGTAGCCACCTGCGTATTCAAAGAGTCCAATGTAGCTTGAAGTGACTGGACTGAGGATGGAAGACCCTGAACATTTGCAGACTTGAGCATATCGAGCAGTTCAGTGAGGCTTGAGGATTGTTTCAAGTACGCCTAAGTTTCCTCAAGCACTTTTGAGTTGAGTGCTGGGTCTTCTTTGACAAATTATTTGATTTCATCAATCTTTGTACCTACACCTTGAAGATGCCTGAGGAATTTAGCCATGTTATCATCCAGTCTATGAAGGTTTTCATACATCAGATCCCTGTTCTCGTGAACATTTTCATCAAAGCCATGTACCTCAGCCTTTAGATCAGCATAACTTGCAGCAGCCTCAGTATGTTGATCCCACAGAGTTTCAGTGACCCCAGAGTATAACCTTCGAGACGCTTTGGTGATCCACTGAACAAGCTGTCTTTCATTGAGTGGGAGAACATTATCAAATCTTTCAAATTCATCAATGGAGGAAGAGGAGTCATCATTGTCAGGCTTGACTGGTGATTCAGTATGCTCCTGTGGATCAGGCTGAGGTCCTTGTTCAGCTTGAACCTCAGCGTCCATGTCTTCCCCAGCTGATAAAACATCATCATCAGTTTCAGCAAGCTCATCTTCAGAAAATAATATGCTAGTAACATCAGCAACAGTTAACAAGGGGTTGGTGATGGGTTCCATATCAGCGGGTGGTGTGTTTCCCTCTGAGTCTTTGGGATCGATCAGTGTGCCCTCAGACAAAGGCTTGGATTTTCTAATGTCATCACTGGCGTTGTGGAAGGAGCTCCCCTACCAGCGGGTTGTATGTGTCCCTCTGGATCTTGGGGAGTAGTGGTTGTGACCAAGGGCACTGACTGTGATGTATCAGTGTCCTTCGTTGTCACGGGGGTGGATGTTGCCAGGTCATCAGTGGGTGTCTTTTTAGTGTCGGGCCTTTTGTGCCTTTTAGGCTGTGTTCGTGAAGCCTCGGGGCCCTAGGACTTGGGTTTAGTCTTAGTCCCAGTCTGAGACTTCCCCTTTATCTTTTTAGGAGAAGGATTTGGAGACACTGATCCCTCCTGGTTGTTTACAGCAACCATATGGGCCGTCAATTCAATAGGAGTGACAAGGGATCGGTTTTTTTGAAAATTTGATTGGCTCAGCAAGCCTGGTAAAGCACCAAAATTTTCTTCCTGAGGGTAGTTTGAACACAGTAACACTTGTAAAGCGCAAGAGACAAACCTAGGATACGAAACGTATTTCGTCCTAGTTTTGCTCTGTAGCTTGGTTACGAGATCACTGTAAATGATCTCCCCTATGTCGACAGTGACCCCATTCATTAAGCAGGATGCCATCATCAACTGAATAGAGTTAACTTGTTCAGTGGATGAGTGGTTGCCGCCGAGGACCTGAATCACAAAAGTGAATAGGATCCTCCAAGCCACGGGAAATGAGCTTTTGGTGACTGGGGTCCTGTCCAAAAATGTTGGATCTAAAACGATTTGTTTTAACCCATCCTTCAATGTGGAGGGTTCAGGATGGGCGACATAAACTCCTTTGTTATAATCCAACCCTGTTGAAGTGCAAAACGTTTTGTAATCCATGGTGAATTGTTGTTGCCCCCCGTGTAGACTGAATCTGATGAGATATTCCCTGAGAGGTTTGAGGTTGTTCTCATCAGTAGAGGGTGTCGGGTCAAAGGCCTTGTTGCCCAAAATTCCGAGGAGATTTTGGTAAACAATGGAGGGACACTGAATAAAGGCCGTTTTCAGTGGGCAATTAAACAAAAATTTCATAATGTCTTTATAGGCTGGGACAGTTTCAGGGTATTCAAAGTTGCCTATGACATTATTAGTTTTAAATTCAATGTTTGTAAGATCCCCTACCCACTGAGAAGCAAACTGTAGAGATTGAGTTCTAGCCATTTCCATTTAAAAGATTTTAGGGTTTTGAAAATATTTTGACTAGAATAAACAAAGTTTTTTTTTGATCTCTCGAGTTTGTGATGAAAAACTTTTGTAAATGTTTACAAGAAGGTTTTTCAAAAGAGGTTTTAAGAGTTTTTGAGCACACACAAATATTTTTGAGTTTTGTTGCAGAAAATAATTTGTGTGTGTTTGTTTGTGTTGGAAGAGGGTATTTATAGAGTGGTAAGAGGGGTGATTTGTGCACAAATGGGAATATTAAGAGTCGGTTTTTGAAAAACGTTTGAATTTCCACATTTAATGCTACCACTCCATTACCCGCAGTAAAATCCCATTTTTCAGGGGAACAGTTGCATTGCACAGTAAAAGTGCACTTTTGCAGAGATAAAATATCAATTTGATATTCTTGTGAGAGGAGGCATTAAATGCCAAGTGGGATGACAGTAAGACAAAGAGACACATATTCCTATATTAAATTGGCATAGTTACCAACCTAGGACATTTAAGTAACTGATACTTGGATCATTTAGTTACTCATTCAATGCTCTTTATCAAATGTCAGGGACCCTGAATGAGTCTTACTCATTCAGTGAGAGGTTTATTTTGGGTGTTCAGGGAGGATGGACCATTTAAGAGAACTTACTGAGATTGGTTTTCAGATACTTGACTTTTAATGTCAAGCATTCCCAATTCAGCTTTCAGTCTCCTGAAGGTAGGTTTATCCAAGGGTTTGGTGAAGATATCAGCCAGTTGATATTCGGTAGGGATAAAATGAAGTTCTATGTCTCCTTTCATTATGTGATCCCTGATGAAGTGATATCTGATATCAATGTGTTTGGTTCTTTCGTGGAGGACAGGGTTGTTGGAGATTGCAATAGCACTGGTGTTATCACAGAAGATGGGCACCATTTTGTAATGGATGTTATAGTCACTGAGTTGACTTTTCATCCATAATACATTGGCGCAACATCCTGCTGCAGCCACATATTCAGCTTCATGAGGACATAGCCCCACGATTGTTGCTTTTAGCACTCCAACAAAACAGTTTTCATCTAAGAAATTGACAGGACCCTGAGGTACTTTTTCTGTCCATGTTGCAGCCAGCGTAATTAGAATCAGAGTAACCCTTGAGATCAAACCCTGAACATTTTGGATAATAGAGTCCAAGATTTGGGCTTCCCTTCAAGTACATGAGTATTCTTTTGGCTACAGTGAGATGGGATTCTTTAGGATTGGACTGATATCTTGCTATTAGACAGACTGAGAATTGGATGTCTGGTCTAGAAGCAGTTAGATACATCAGTGATCCAACAATCCCTCTGAAATGAGTTTGATTGACTGATTTGCCAGTGAGATCAGGTCCAAGGTTGTTAGGTGGGACTATTGGAGTCTTCACTGAGGCACAGTCAGATATCTCATATTTCTTCAAAAGATTTCTTGTGTATTTCTCTTGACTGATGGATATTCCTTTATCAGTTTGCTTGATTTGTAGTCCAAGAAAGTATGTAAGTTCCCCCATCATGCTCATTTCAAACTTCTTTGTCATCAGTTTTTCAAACTCCTTTATCAGTTTGACTAGTATCACATCCGGTTGAGTTCTATAGACAAACAGTGTGTTGTCTATCTTTCCTCTGACAAACTTGTTTTGTATCAGGAAGGCTGAGAGAATTTCATACCATGCCCTTGGAGCTTGTTTAAGTCCATAAAGGGCTTTGTCAAGCTTGCGACATAGTCGGGAATTCACTATTCTCAAAGCCCTGGGGGTTCTGAACATACACATCTTCCTTGAGATCACCATTTAAGAATGCACTTTTCACATCCATTTGGTAGACCCTGAAGTTCATGTATGTTGCATAAGCAAGGAAGATCCTGATGGCTTCCATTCTGGCAACAGGAGAAAATGTCTCATCATAGTCAATGCCTTCTTGTTGACTGTAACCTTTGGCTACAAGTCTGGCTTTGTTTTTAATGACAGTGCCGTTTTCTTCAGTTTTGTTTCTAAAAACCCACTTCATTCCTATGACTACTATATCCTGAGGACATTTGATCAAGCTCATGACTTTGTTTTTGTCAAACTGTTGCAGTTCTTCTTGCATAGCCTGAACCCAGCTTGGGTGTTTAAGAGCCTCAGTGACACTTTTAGGTTCTATATCTGATAGGTAATCAACATATAGACATTCATTAGCTGAAGCTGCAGTTAGATTAGCAGACATGCTTCTAGTGAGCATGCCCTCAGTGGGTTCACCAATGATGTTTACAAGCTCAATGTCCTGAGATCTTGTCCACTTACTTTGTGGTCTGGGATCTGAGCTTGAAGATGTCATTGGGAGTTCAGATGTGAGTTCAGGTGCAAGAGCCACAGAATCATTTAGAACATCTGTAGAGATGTCTTGTTCAGGTTGAGGTTCATGAGTTCAGGTTCTGATCATTTGAATCAGTGTTTCCTATCCCAGCAGGGACTGACTGATTATCAATGAACTCACCGATGGTTGGTTGGGGTAGGTTGTGAGGTAAGACATAATATGAGATGTCAACATCGGCTTGATATGAGGAATTGAATTAGTGTTGTACTCATCAGGAGGATATCTTGATGAGTTATCAATTCCTATTTCCTCCACTGAGGTGTTGGTGAACCTGATGCTTTCAGCACTTTCATCAAAGGTGACATGAAAGGTTTCCTCAACTTGTTGGCTCCTTGTGTTAAAACCACGAAGGCTTTGGAGATCGGTGAGTAGCCTAAGAAGTATCCATCATCAGCTTTTGCATCAAACTTGCCTAGATGATCCTTTTGGTTATGAATGAACAGGACATCCAAACACATGAAAATAGCTGATGTCGGGAAGTCTACCTTTGAAGATCTCATATGGGGTTTTATTATGCCTTTTGACAATGATTGACATGTTTTGAGTGTATGCAGTTTGGTAGCCAGTCAGAAATGCTTTGAGAGGGCTAAGCATTTTAACATAGTTCTAGCAGCCTCAATGAGAGTTCTATTTTTCCTTTCAGCAACCCCATTTTGTTCAGGGGTATAAGGAGATGAGAAATTTTGAGATATTCCTTTTTCATCACAGAAACTCTCAAGCTCTTGATTTCTGAACTCAGTACCATTGTCGGAGTTCGATTTGTTTAACTTGTAATGTCATTCTAGTTTTCAATCTTCCTGATGAATGACATTATTGTATCACCGCCTGACTCTTTATGGAAAGAAAGTATACCCAAGTGTATCTTGAGAACTCATCAACAATGACAAGTGTATACTTCTTTTGCTGGATTGATCTGGGGTGACGGTCCAAAGAGATCCATGTGCAGGAGGTGAAAGCGACTTTGATGGAGAAATTTTGTTTGGTTTTGAATGATGCTCGTGGTGTTTACCCTTTTCACAGAGCAGAGCATGGTTTGTCTTTTGCAAAACCAGTGATGGTAAGCCAAGGACCTTGTTTTGTTTTGCCAAGTTGTTGAGGTTTTGGAAGTTTAAGTGTGAGAGTCTCTTATGCCACGCCAATTGATAGTGGTTCAGTGGCTTTAGCAAAGAGACACGTTCCATCTTGGGAGAGTGTTGACATGTCTAGCACATAAACATCATCTCTCCTAGGAGCTATCAACACAACTTCCTTGTTGGCATTGAAAATGGTACCTTGTTTATCATTGAATTGTACAATGTATTTAACATCACATAGTTGACGACAGCGATGAGATTGTATTTGAGACCATTGACATAAGCTATTCTAGAGAAAACTATTCCATTGCAGTTTTCTGAACCATAACCTTCAGTGGGACATGATGAGTTATCACCAAATACTACCTTGGGCCCTGGTTCCTTTACATACTTGTGCAGATATTCCTTCACACCGGTCATGCTTCTTGAGCATCCACTGTCTAGATGCCAAATAGGCTCCCTGGCATGTCTCTGCACAAGTAGTAAACTGAATTAGTTTCTTTTAGTGACCCACTTACTAGTGGGCTTGGGTCTCAAGGTCTCTTTGAAATTTGCAATCGACTCATGGTCAGTGGTTGTGTGCATAGTGCTACCACGGGTTTTGCATTTAGAGGATGAGGATGACTCAGTGACTCTGGGTTGTTTGGAATTTCTCCTTGCATGAATGACATCGTCATGTTGGGATGTCTCATGAGCTGGATTACCGCATATATCACAGCATGTGTTCATGAGACAATCATCCTGCTGATGATCATTAAACCAGCAGTGAGGGCCAGAGAGGAAAAGGTTTTGCTCTATTCTTGGGAGCAGCTTTGGAGGATGAATCTTGATGACTTGGTAGGCATACTGTAGATGGTCTGCGGATCCTGTGATCATCCTTTTGCAAATCATGCAAAAAGGATTCTATAGCAGTTGTCAGTGGTATGGGTGGTGTAATGACACAACTCACACTTTTGTTTGTTTTTGGAGGTTGACTTAGACTTTGAGGAACTAGAGGAAGCTGACTTTGTCTCCTTGATTTGTTCAGGGACCTTTTCAATGGATTCCATTTTTTCAATAAGCTTCCTCACAAGTTAGGTCAGTTCTTGAATTTGGTCAGCTTCAGTGGGGACAGAGGATGTTGAAGTTTCAGTAGGAGTAGACTCTTGTTGAGTTTGTTTTGTTGGTCTTTTCAGGATGGTTCTACCAAGTCCAGACCTTTCTTTTGGTGAATGAGGATTGAATTGTAGAGTAAGCTCAGAGCTTGGAGCAGCACCACGAAGAGGTTTCAGGTGGTGGAAGCGGTGCTTGAGATTACCTTCAGACTCGAGAGATGTGTTCATTACTACTGGGCACATCAGAGAGTCCAAGCATGCTCTTTAGAGCTTGACTTTCAGGCTCTAGAATCCTTCCAGAATCAAAATTTGGAAGCTTACTCTCAGGATTAACCCGTTCAATCCAATCATTGGAATTGGGATTAGTCAACATATTTGTAATCATGCCACCAGACACAAAGGGCTTAGGAGATTGGTCTTTGTTGAGAGAGTCAGGGAGATGATCTTCACCTATGACTCTCTTCTTGCTACTGGGGGCTCCCACAGCATCAAAGTGACAGCCTCAAGCTTAGCTTGTTTTAAGATAAGCAATTCATTTGCCTTTTTAAGTTCATCTTAAAGATTCTGATTTCTTTTAACTAGTTCAGTGTTTTGAATTTGCAAAGTGACAGCCTCAAGCTTAGCTTGTTTTAAGATAAGCAATTCATCCCTACACTTATTCAATGCAAAACATAACTTGTTGTACTTAGAAAAAAGATTCAGTCTTTTTTCTTCTACAAACTTAAGGTCTACATTTAGATAATTCATATAAGACTGCCAATCAGAGTCATCATCCATAGAAAGTAAAATGTTTACCTTCTTCATTATGATGTTGACCCATTCCTCGTTCCTAGCATGATTCTTCCCAACAGCTAGCTTGTCCTCTTCTGAGAGAGCCATCAGGCACTGCTGACATGTACCATTTCATCATCGAGATGAGACGGCTCTTCATCCCAGTAAAGGTTTCGAACAGGCCTTTGTTCTTGCCTGCCGCATTAACATTTGTTGTTGTTTCTGAGGGACTGGCCTCAAGCAATGCAAGCTTAGCTTTAGCTTTCTTATACTTGGCTTCATAAACAATGGTTTTGTTATTATCAGATTTATTTTGAAAATTTTGATGAGACTGATACATTTTTGGTTGATATTTGCTAAAGCCTGAGGATGATTTGAACTGATGGTTTATAAGAGGGTTCGAAATTGTTTTAGAAAACAGTCTTTGTAAAATGATGACCTTTTCAGTGTCCTCATTTGCTTTAGCACTAGAAAACCTTTGTTTCTTTTATAAACCTTCGAGAGTTAGCAAGGAGTGCCCTTTCCTGAAATTCAGTGTTCAAGTCGTTTAGGTACTCCTCACTTGATCTCTCATCAAGCTCATCATCTGAATTTTCTTGAAAATCTTGAACCGCATTGTTAGAGAAGAAAGCAGTTGATATGGGTGCGAAGTGGTGGTCGTCGGGGACTTCTTGACTTCTGAGACTTTTTAAGTCAGGGTATCGTCTGTTGATGAGGTTTTCCTCATAGACAAATTTCCCATAAATCTCAGGAAGCTCAAGATTTTGGATATGATTATCATTCCTGAGTCCCTAAGAGAAATTCAACCACTTCTCAGGGAGACTGTTGACAAAACCAACATTGATTTCATGTTTGGACAACTTAACACCATCATTTGAAAGTTCATTTAAAAGAGTTTTGTACCGGCTGTAAGTTTGAGAGAGAGTTTCTGAGTCCTTAGCCAGAAGGTGTTATACTCAAGTTTCATGTCCATTATCCTGTTTTCCTTGGTATCAGATGGTCCTTCATGACTATGAACTAGGTCATCCGAGGTTTGCTTAGTACTACATCTTATAACGGACTCCATAATATCGTCAGGGAGACAAGATATTATGATACTTTTGAGTCTTTGGTCCTGGTTGACCACTCTTCTTTCATCCTAGGTCCACTTGAGCTTCAGGTTGGGCAACCCTTCAGCAATCTTTGGGACAAATGGACCTTCATTTATACACTTGATATAATAAGGTTCCATCCCAATCAAATAGCAAAGCATTCGCTTTTTCCATTTGTTGAATTTGCCAACTTCAAGTCTAGGGGCAACAGCTGAATAAGCTCCACCCTTTTTATCGACTAGTTGGGGTACATCAATTTCAGCCATTTAGGATCCTAATTTAAAAACTTTTAGAGCGGCCTAAAAACGGGTTTTATAATTAGCCTGTCTCTGATACCACTTGTTGTTCCCCGTTCACTATCGTTTAAAACAGTTTAAATATATAAAACAAGTTAATAGTGAACTATGACTGAAATTAACATAAGTAAAACACACTGAGTAATTTTCAACATCATATTCTTATTAGAAATAAATCAACAAAGAATACGTTACCCAAGTATTTGCGGAATAGTACTTGGGATTGAAATGAAAAAGTTGGGTGACTCCTCTCTAAGCTGGGCTAAGTCTGAGCACAACTCTTAGAGCTCTCGAGGCTATCTCAGGAACTAAGTTGTATTTGGAGGAGTGAAAAGATGGCTTGCATGTATGTGTGTTTTACACAATTCACAAGCTTAAACTTTTCACTCCATCTCTTATGCTATTTATACATGTATGAGTTTTAACTCTTTCCTAAGTGACAAAAGCTGACATCATACAGAAGACAAAATACTGATGTATTTTGTCTCTGTTTACAAAGACTATTCTAAAGTAAGTAAAAGAGCGAACGCTTTCCATAACTTTCAGTGATGACGAGCTTGTAAGTTCCAGCCATTCAGGGAAAGTTGACTTATGTTGATAAGGACTTCTTCTTATTTGATTCAAACTTATCCCGCCTTGTCCCGCTCTTTCTTCAGTCTATTTATCCTTAGGTCTTCTACTTTAGTTTGTCTCAGTGTAAGCAGTTGGAGAGGTTTCTTAGGGATTCAGTGAGTTATTGTCATCACTCACTGAATCCATCATCTTCTTCTTGACTCAGTTTCACCCTTTCAGTTCGCCTTTATGAGTGGAGAGACGTCATCTTGGCATCGTTGAGTATCTAAGATGACTCACTGAGAGACTATGCACTCAGTGACCTGATTACGTATAACGGTCTAAGTACTTGGGCTATTTTATATTCAAATCCTAGATTTAGGGGTTTGGGTATTTACTGAACCCAACAGTTGTTCCATGGAATAAATCTCTCTAATTGGAATAAAAAAAGGGCCGATTTGGTAAGACGGTCAACAATTACCCAAATAGCGTCGTAACCTCCCGATGTCTTAGGAAGTTTAGTGACAAAAATCATTGTAATGCGTTCCCATTTCCATTGAGGAATTTCTGGTTGTTGAAGTAATCCTGAAGGTTTTGGTATTAAGCTTTTACCTTAGAGCAAGTAAGGCATTTGTAACATACGTGGCAATTTCTGTTTCATATTAGGCACCAATAAAGTTTTGAGATCCTGATACATCTTATCGAACTGGGTGAATAGAATACTTTGACTTGTGTGACTCATGCATAATCAACTCTCATATTTGCCATAAAGTGGTACCTAAATTCTATCCTTGAAGCATAATACTCCATCTGATCTCTTTACAAAGCCATTTGCATTCTCGAGCATACCATAGAGTTGTTCAATGGTCGATTTTCCTCCTTAAGTGCCTCAATCTGAGCCTCGAGTATTTTTGATGGTAGAGGTGAACTAATCGTCATTCCTAAAGATCTGACTCTCAAAGGCTTGTGTCTTTCTTTCCGGCTAAGGGCATCTACCACGACATTGGCTTTCCCCGGGTGATACTTGATTTCACAATCGTAATCGCTAAGTAATTCCAACCAACGACATTGTCTCATGTTAAGTTCCTTCGACAAGTATATATTGCAAACTCTTGTGGTCCGTAAATATTGTACACTTAGTACAGAAAGGTAGTGCCTCCAAATCTTGAGTGCAAATACTATGGCTCCCAACTCAAGATCATGTGTGGTATAATTCTTCTCATGAACCTTAAGTTGTCGAGAAGCATAAGCTATCACCTTCTCATTCTGCATTAACACATCTCCAAGCCCTTGTGTGAAGCATCGCAAGATTACAACGAGTTTTCGATCCCTTCGGGTAGTGCCAAAATGACGGAGTCAAAGCTTTTGCTTCCATAACCGAAGGAAGCTTCTGTTTCTTTCCCATTCGCACTTCTGGTTTCTGTGTCAACTTGGTTAAAGCTTTAGCTATCTTTGAAAAACCTTCAATGAATCTTTTGTAATATCCGGCAAGTCTTAAAAATTGTTGGATCTCCATAGGATTTGTTGGGGTAACCCAATCTCTAAAGCCTCGATCTTGTAGGTCAACCTGTAATCCTTGACTATCAATGACATGACCAAGAAATTGTACTTTTTGATTCCAAAAATCACACTTCAAAAATTTGGCATCAATTTCTCCTTTGAGTAGTCCTAAAATCGTTCTTAGGTGCCCTTCGTGCTCTTCTTCGTTCTTCGAGTAAATCAATATGTCGTCGATAAATACTATCACAAACTTATCCAAATACGGTTTGCACACCCTATTCATGAGATCCATGAATACCGCAGGTGCGTTGGTTAATCCGAATGGCATTACTTGAAACTCATAATGACCATAGCGAGTTCTAAATGCTATTTTCGGGATATCCTCCTCCCGAACTCTAAGTTGATCGTAACCTGACCTTAAGTCGATCTTTGAGTAAAGACTAGAGCTTTGCAACTGATCGAACAAGTCGTCGATCCTTGGAAGTGGATAAAGGTTCTTCACAGTTAACTTGTTGAGCTCCCTATAATCTATACACATTCTGAAAGATCCATCTTTCTTCTTCACAAACAAGACTGGTGCTCCCAAAGGCGAGGAACTTGGTCTAATGAATCTGTTAGCCTTAATATAAGGTGTTAAAAAGTGATGGTCATTCACGTTTAGGAACTTTGTAACGTGTGTTCGATATTGTATTAGAATAGTCATTGGGCTCGTGGATTGGGCCAAGCTAACCGGTTATTAGTTATGCTATGTTTAGTCATGTATTAATGTAAGCCCTATCCACAAACTAAACAAAGCCCATCCAAAGCCCATAAGGCTTTTATGTTCAAAGTATAAAAGGCACACACCTAGTCATTTGGTGTGTGTGCTTTAGTGTGTAGTGTGTGTTTTTCATATGGAATAAACCTCTTCATGTTTCATCTTTCTTTCTAAATATATACGTCCCATATACATCATTCAACTCACCATTTCCTTTCTTCTTATTAGTGTTAGTGTGATAGAGTTGGTAGATATAAGGTCCTACAAGTGGTATCAAAGCCAAACAATGATCTAGGAGTGTTTTTGGTTCATTTTTGTGGTGAAAAGCATTAAAAGATTCGATTTTTTTGCTTCTCTTAGCTTAAAGTTTGTACTTTTAGGCTTAAGGTAGTTATATTCAATTAGTTTTGTGCTTAGATAGGTTCAATCAAACGTTAAGTGGATCATTTGGGAGTTATTCGAGCTAAAAAGTCACTTTTTCTACTAAGCGAGTTGTCAACTCTCTTCTCTGCGTGTTGTGTTTTTGAGCGATTTGAGTGGAAAAAGTACTGAGCGAGTTGAGTGAAAAGTGTAAAAAGACAAACTATGAAAGCGACTTGTACTGGAAGCGAGTTGGGTTCTAAGCGAGTTAATTTTATGCGACTTGGCTGTTAAGCGAGTTGTCTCTTTATGCGAGTTGTCTTATATGCGACTTGTCATTTATGCGAGTTGTCATAAGCGAGTTGCATTAAGCGAGTTGCCCTAAGCGAGTTGTCAAAGCATGCGTTGTGCATAAGCGAGGTTGTGCTTTAAGCGCCAGTTGTCGCTAAGCGTGTTGACCAGGGTGTGAGTTGTTGACTTTTCTCAAGGCGTTTGTTGACTTTTCTCATCAAAACTTCAAACAACCATAACTTTGAACGTGACTCCGCTTTCAGCGTTCTACCCATCAAAACGATCGTGAGAATGAGGAGAATAGCACGCCGAATGAACTAGGTTAACCTTAGAGGCCTAAATCTTCTCCGAATGAAGTTATCAAGGTTTTAAGTTGTCGGACCATATTTTCATCAAGTTCTCTCTACAATAACTGTACTTAATCATCATCAATCACAACTCCTTTATCGTTGAATCGATCCTACATCAACTTTATCACTAATACTTTATCTATGGCTACTCAACAAGGCATTCATGCACGGTGCTAAAAAACTGTCCTCCTATGCTGGAAAAAGGTGGATATCTTCAATGGACTAGTCGTATGCTCCGCTACATCAAAACCAAACCTAATGGAAACTGATGATTCAATCCATTACGAATGGACCCTTCAAGCCTCGACAAGTCCAAGACTCTGGAATTCCTAATGCAACACCTCCCATCCCACCATCTTTTTCTGATCAAGATGAATCAAATACACCGACGAGGATAAGAAGCAGATCGAAGCAGATGACATGGCAATTCACATTATCCAACTGGGATTACCAAGAGACATCTTTGCTGCTGTTGATAGCTGTGAAACTGCTAACGATATGTGGGAACGTTGTGACGGCTATGCTATGGAACAGAAATTGGTCAACAAGACATGGAGAACAAGCTGCTAACTGAATGGGAGAAAGTTTACATCTACTCAGTGAGAATCCATCAATCTTACTATGGAAGGTTTGCTCTTTGATGCATGAGCTTATCAGAACAACTTGACACCCGTAAATATCGTGAGTAACATCAAATTCATCAACAATCTTCAAGAAGAATGGGGACGCTATATCACTATTGTCAATCAAACAAAGGACTTACATCAAGTAAATTTTGATCAACTCTGCGATTTTCTGAAACAAAATCAAGCCGAGCCAATGAAGTTAGGAAAGAAAGAATGGCAAAGAATCATGATCCCTTGGCACTAATTGCAAAAACAAAACTCCAAAGTTGAACACACAACAACAACCTTCTTCATCATCTTCCACCAACAATAACAACTTGCAGCAATACACTCCACAACAACAACATGTCATGTCTTCACAACAATAATTCTACCCACCCAACAACAAGTCATTCAAACAACAAACGATCCACAATACCGTGATCCATGAATCAATGATATTGAAGCTGAACAAACAGAGGCGTTGTCTAATGCATTCGCTTATTTGACTAAAGTATTCAAAGGACGCTATTCACACCAACTAACAACAACCAAAGGATTTCATCAAACACTCGCAACAGGAAAATTGCACAACCAGGTGTGAATATGGGTCAAGGAGGACAAATGGTTGGAGTTATTGGGACTCAATAGGGATATGCTACTGGATTTCACATGGGTAATCAGAATATGAAGAATACGGGTCAATATGCAAGAAATCAGGCGGTTAAGATCATGGTAATCGATGGGTCAGCAAGGTGGAAATCCGAGGGTCGAATGTTGGGAACCGTAACAGCTGGGTAATCCAAGGAATGTTGCAGCTCCAGTTGTTGGGAATTATGGAAATGTGAATCAGGTTAATCGGGTTGTAGCAATACTAAC
The DNA here is from genome assembly GCA_910596185.1 of Chrysanthemum makinoi. Classification (NCBI taxonomy): domain Eukaryota; kingdom Viridiplantae; phylum Streptophyta; class Magnoliopsida; order Asterales; family Asteraceae; genus Chrysanthemum; species Chrysanthemum makinoi. The sequence continues at coordinate 68,067,912 of OU343219.1, read as the reverse complement.
TCTGAAAATCCAGATGTGGATCCTAGTGGAGGCTTTGTGGCACAAAATACTGAGACTGATGAGGTACCAATCACTGATCCATGCTATAACAATGTCATATTTGATGTGTTTACTCATGACGAACAACATTCTGTGACACCGGCACCTACCTATGATACATACTTCGACAATCCGAGTTGTAGCAATACTAACTCTGAAAATCCAGATGTGGATCCTAGTGGAGGCTTTGTGGCACAAAATACTGAGACTGATGAGGAAACACATGCTTTATTTGAAACATTAATCAATAATTGTGGCATTGAAATGAGGAGAAAGTTAAAACAGTCAATCGCGAAGTTAAGGCCGCGAATGATAAATTGACCGCTGAGCTTGAGAGGTACAAGGAGAATGCAAAAGCTTTTGAATTTCACAAAAACAAAGAGTCGGAATTAGAAATTGGTTATAGAAATTCCATTTTCAGAGAAAAATAATTGCAAATTAAGTATGACACGCTTGATGTTAATTTGAACTTGAAAATACAATCTTTAAACGAGGAAATTTCTGATCTTCAAAACCAACTTTCTAAACAACAAGCAACTTATTCTGATCTTGAAAAAGTGAAGAAACAGTTGATTGCTGATTTTTCAAAACGAGAAGATTCTCTTCTTGATGAAATTCTGATAAAATGAAAAAATAAAAAAATTGGAAAATTTGCTTGTTACTACGGGTCATTCAGCCAAATCAACCAATATGCTAATTAATCAAAAAAATCCGTATTTTGATACAACTCAAAAAATGGCTCTTGGTAACAAACCTCCTTGTTTCCTCAAGATAGCTCAGAAAGATCAGAATGTGTTGAATAATGGAAAACCTTTGCATGAACCCATAAATGTTTCTGATTCTCATTAAACGTTAGATCTAGCTGATGAGAGTAGATCAAAAACGAAACAAAAGAATCCAGAACTCAAACCAATTGATTACAACAAATGGAACAAAATGCTTGGAATTAATTTTGTCCCTCAAAAAGAAATGTCAAAGTTTTCCATCACACCAAATGTTTCACATAAAGAGTCAAAATCAGCTTCAAAATCAGTTTCAAAACCTGTTTCAAAACCAGTTTCAGAACCCGTAGTTGTTTCCAAATCTCTTTTGAACATAGAACAAATGTCTTCAAACAATCCTTTTAACACAAGTGATGCTAGAAGCATTTTAGATGATGTTAAGACTAGAATTGGGCAACTTCAACAAATTGTTAAATCAAAAATAAAACAGCATTACAACAAACTGGTTTTCTAGTTTTGATGATGAAATGAAAAAGGTTTTTGAAACTCAGATTGCCACTCCGCTAAATAACATCAGTGCAAGGGTAATACATTTTGAACAAGCATTTTTAGAAGAAACATGTGACTTTGTCAAGGACCATAAATCCCTGGTAAAGAAAGCTAATGAATCTTTTGAACAGATCAAAGTTTTGGAAAATTTGAATGATTCTCTCTTCGAAGATGTTCTGTGTACCGATATTATGTCCATTGTTTTACAAACATATTCTGTTGAAGACCATGAAAGACTCCAGTCTGAGACCTCCACCATTGTTTCAAAATATGAAAAAGCTCTTGAAAAACTTGAAAAAGAAAATGTCTCATATTTTAAACAACTTGATCGAAAAACCGAGGAATGCAAGTATGACAAACTGTCGTATGAGCGTGCCTACAAGGATATGAAAGAGCAAAATGATCTCTTAAGGGCTCACGGAATGTCAAAAAGGAAAGGCTGTGAATACTAAGATTGCAAAACCATTGAATGAGGAGAAAGAAAATGTTCCCAAACCGGTTTTTAAACCAAAAATGTCTATCTCTCAGCCTCCTCCAAAAGTCAATGAGAAAAATGATTTGTCAAAACACCACTCCACCGCCTTGCCTAAGCTAAAAGAAAAGATTGTTGAAAATGAAAAAGCAGTTATCGAGAATCCAAAAGTTTTAGCACCTGGCCTTTTTAAGATTAGTACCACTAATGCGTCTGCCTCCACATCTAAAACATATGGAACAAACAACATAAGTTTAGACAAGCACTCTAAAGAGACTAGGAATGTTGAAACCGCTTCTCTTGATAACAATGTGAATCCTAATGCGTGTGCCTTACCTTCTACAGGACTAGATAGCTCCTCTAGGAGCAGCAGACTAAAGCCTAAGAGCAATACAAGGAACAATAGAGTATTGACTGCCTCTAAGAGTAGTAGCTTGAATAAAGAGAAGAAAGTAGAAGAACACCCTAGGAATTTACCGCTTTGTAATAAGAAAGACATTTCATCTTAATGTAATGAACCTAAAAAACTTGCTATGTTTAATGCATGCGTTGAATCTGTTTGTGTTACTTGCAAGAAATCTTTAATTAATATTCATGATGATTTTGTTTCTAAGAATGAGAATATTACGCCTGTTCAGAAGAACGTTCCAAAAAGAACTTATACTAAACCATTAGGAAGAATAGTTGCAAGATTTAGGTCTTACACTAGGGATAAGAAGCATAGTTTTTCCTTTAGGAATGGTATTTGGAAACCTACTGCCAGAATGTTCACAATCGAGAATGGTCGAATGAATGATAAACCTGTATTCCCAATAGAAACCTTCTATGAATGTGATCTGGATTTTACCTCTAACCCAAAGGAACGAAAATCAAAACGGTTTCCAAAAAATTCTTCTTCTGTTATTGGCAGGTTATCGAAATATGTCTTTGGATCGTCGACTCGGGTTGCTCCAAGCACATGGCTGGGAATCTGAAGCTGTTGATCAATTTCGTCTGGAAATTCATGGGAACCGTACGTTTCGGAAATGATCATGTGCAGCATCATGGGTTATGGAGATCTACCTTTTGGAAATTATTTGATCACTCGGGTTTACTATGTTGAAGGGTTGGGACACAATTGTTTTCACGGGCGGTCCAGATGCGATTTAGAGGTTGCATTTAGGAGAAATTCTTTCTTCATTAGAAACCTGGATGGCATTGATCTCTTAACTGGGAATCATGACACAAACTTGTATGCCATCGACATTAACCAAATGGCCTCTTCATCTCCAATATGTCTTATGACACGAGCATCTGGAACAAAGTCATGGTTGTGGCATAGAAGGCTATCCCATCTCAATTTTGACACTATCAACAAACTTGCCAAAGACAACATCGTCAACGGACTTCCAAAGTTCAAATACACAAAGGATCACTTATTTCCATCATGCGAACAAGGAAAAAGCAAAAGAGCATCATATAAACCCAAACGCGTACCAAGTTAAGAAGCAAGTTACATATGTTGCACATGGACTTATGTGGCCCAATGAGAGTTGAAAGCATAAACGGGAAAAAGTATATTCTTTTTATCGTTGATGACTATTCAAGATATACATGGGTTAAGTTTCGGAGTCAAAATACGAGCACCAGGCATCATCATCACCTTTCAAGCGTATACAAGTACTTCTACAAGCTCCAAGAACGATTGTAAGAACAGACAACAACAGAGTTACAAATCGGAGTTAAGAACTTATTTTGAAGATGTTGGATTCACTCAAGACATGTTGTTAGAACTCCACAGCAAAATGAGGTAGTTGAAAGAAGAAATAGAACTCTTGTGGAAGCTGCTCGCACAATGCTCATTTATACTAGTGCACCGCTTTTTTATGGGTCTGATGTTGTTGCCACTGCTTGTTTCACTCAAAACCAATCCCTAATCCATCCAAGATTCAATAAAACCCCGTATGAGCTAGTGAACAACATAAAACCTGGTATCTCTACCTTCAATGGTTTGGTGCTCTATGCTATCCACAACGACAGAGAAGATCTAGGAAAACTGAAAGCTAAAGGTGATATTGGAATCTTCATTGGATTTTCAGATAACTCGAGGCATCAGGGTGAATAATCAAGAAACTAGGAGGATCATGGAGACGATGAATGTGAATTTTGATGAAATTTCACCGATGGCTTCGAGAGACTGCTCTGAACCCGCTTAATCCATTGGATTCTAATCAAAACAGATTAGGACCGAACATAAAAGCAGATCTGGACACATCAGTTCAGGACTCGTACCTCAAGAAGGTCCATCAACTTGTTTGACACACCTTTGGACAAGAATGGGAGAATTTCTTTGAGTTAATGTTCGATGAATACTATGGTGGAACTTCGACAAATGCATCAAACCATCATTCCGCTGCACCAGCTCAAAATTATCACCACCACCAATGAAGATGCATCTACCACGGTCGAAACCAATGCACCTACTCCATCTACATCATCTACATCTACTCCAGCAACTCCAAGTCTTGAAACCATTCTACCAACAGTTGATGAGCAAAAAACCAAAACATCATTTCAAGAAGAACCAACTCAAAACAAAATGATGCAACGTTAGATGAAGACGTATTCGAAAAGTTGCTACGGAATTGCTGAATCATCTTAAGCTTACAAGAACCATCTAACTGCAGTGTTTAACTTACGGTATCCTTCTACTCTGAAGTGGAACAAAGACCATCCATTGAACAAGTTATGGTGAACCTTCAAGGCCAATTTAGATGAGACGCCAACTTGCCATAAACTGCGACTTGTGCATTTACCTTTGCTCAATTAGCAATATAGAGCCGAAGAACTAGCGAGGCAATGGCAGAACCCGCATGGATAGAAGCGATGCAGGAGGAACTTCTCCAATACCGTCTACATGACTCATGGGATTCAGTTCCAAGACCAATTGATATTCGTGTCATTGATCTCAAATGGTTATGGAAGAACAAAAGGGATGAAGAAATGACTGTAATTCTCAATAAAGCTCGTCTAGTGGCCAAAGGATACATACAGGAAGAAGGAATAGACTTTGAAGAGTCATTCGCGCCGGTAGCCACACTTGAAGCAGTCAGGATTTTCTTAGCCTATGCAGCTCACAAAAACATCATGGTTTATCAGATGGACATTAAGATCGCGGTCTTGAATGGAATCGGAAAGAAGAAGTGTACGTGAGTAGCCAGAAGGATTCATAGATATGGAACATCAGACTACGTCTACAAACTCAAAAAGGCAATCTATGGTTTGAAACAAGCTCCGAGAGTGTGGTATGACGAACTGTCTTCTTTCCTGATTCTTAACAATTTCACCAAAGGAACTGTTGATCCGACCTTGTTTACACGAAAATACAACAATGACATTTTGATTGTTCAGATTTACATGGACGACATCATTTTTGGATCTACTAATCCGAATCTTTCAAAACATTTTGAAAATCTCATGAAAAGCAAATTTGAAATGTCCATGATGTGGGAACTAAAGTTTTCTGGTTTACAAATACATCAATCCCAGCGTGAATTTTTATTAATCAAGCTAAATATACAATTGAGATTTTGAAAAAAACATGGTATGGATAATTGTGATTCGGTTGGAACACCAATGGTAACTTCACCAAAAATTGGAGCCGATTTATTTGAGAAACCCATCGATCGACAAGAAATATCGGAGCATGATGGTTCTCTCTATGTACCTCAATGCTAGTCGACCGATATTCAATTTGTCTGTTGCTTATTAGCACGGTTTCGGCAAAAGCCTACAGAACTTCACCTCAAAGAGGTTAAACGGATCTTTCGGTACCTAAAGACATCCACTCACTGGAACTTGGTATCTGAAGGATCGGATTTGATCTAATAGCGTCGATGGGACCACGCAGGTGATCAAGTTACAGCAAAAAGTACATCAGGAGGAGCATAATTTTTGGGTGAAAAATTAGTCAGCTGGTCTTCAAAGAAACAAGATTGCACTGCCTTATCAACCGCTGAAGCATAATATGTATCTCTATCTGCGTGTTGTGCTCAAGTTCTATGGATAATGACACAACTTACAGATTATGGCTTTACTTTCGATAAAATACCTATGTATTGTGACTCGAAAAGTGCCATAGCCATATCATGCAATCCTGTTCATCACTCAAAGACTAAGCATATCAGAGTCCGCTACCACTTCATAAAAGAGCATGTCGAGGAAGGTACTGTTGAATATTTTCGTGAAGACAGATTACCAACTCGCCGATCTATTTACTAAAGCCCTTCCAAAAGAAAGGTTTGACGATTTAGTTCGACGAATTGGAATGCGAAGCCTAACCCCTGAGGAGTTAGAACGCCTTCTCAAATCTTCTTGAAAATGATTTTCCAAAAGCTTCGCTATAAATATTTTTGAAAAAAAATACAAAATTTGAAAAAAAACAAAAAAAACAAAAGCAAATATAAATATAAAATTTCAAAAATACAAAAACAATATAAATTCAAAAATCCAAAAATATTTATCTCACGACATGTCTCTCGTATAATCGATATTCTGTACATTTCTATAAATGTCATTCAACAATGATACGGACATGTACAGATGCTTGAGCAAGAGTTCTTTAAATGTTTTCTAAAACATGTCATTTCTAAAAAAATTTTAACTCGTATTTCAAAAGAAAATCTAGGGTACGCTTCAGTGCACTACATTTAAAACTGGTGAGAAATCATCATCATCTTGCGCACCTTTTCAAGATTGTTCAAAAAGATTTTTCAAAATCTTTCAAAATATTTTGTGCTCAAGATAACTCCCTCCAAAACCCTTTAAATTGATTATGCTTTATTAACGAGGGTGTATAAAACCAAATTTTTCCAATTTCATGCTTAAAATCAAATCCATCGCTCCCAAAAGATTCTAAAATAATTTGTTTAATCTTTGATATCAAAAATATCACGAATATGCTATTTTGAGGGGAGAAACATGATTAAAATGTGATCAAAAATGTTTAATGATCAGTGTTTGAATCTCAAAAGAGCCTCACTCAGAGAAACCAATGAATTGACGGAAAGTCAGAATGTACCATCTCGAGAAACTTGTGATAGACATGCACTTTCATGGGTCTAACCTTCTTTTTAAGAAGATTTTACAACTTCAAGGTAGTTATTAGAGCTAGTTGTCACCTAAAGACTGACAATGGAACTCCTTAACTAAGCTACATAACCGGTCTCATGGGAATTGTCTATCATGAGCCGATCAATTCAAAAAGTGCAAACTCTACCCTCACTGTGCAATTTCTGCCAAATAATATAAGCACATGTGAAGGGGACTTTTTTGAAAATTAAAACTCTCAGGTGATAGCAAAATGTTTTGATAATCATAAACACTTTGAGAGATTTTCAAGAAAATGGTTTTTTGGCAACAATAGGACGGCATGAAGTAATAAAGTGTCTAGGATAGGAAAATCAGTCCTATGATCCGCCAGAGCCAGAGGGATCTACCAAGGACAATACCCATAGTTAGTATTAGAAGTCCTTAGGTATGATTGAAAAAAAAGGAGTTATGTGAGAAAGGAGAAAGAAGGGGTTGAAGAATTAAAAATAAAAACAAAAGAAAGGGTGAAAAGAAATAGCCCTCCAAAATCAACCTTAGGTCAAAAACCGGGTTTAATTCATCTGCTAGGGTTGTCACAAGATGACACCGGTATTGAGGACAAAGACGTCATAGACACAGTGATGCACTGCACATAACCTTCTAACCATTCAAATTCCTCTTAAAAGGATTTGTTTCATTCTCACTGGAATCCTGCAAATCTATGACTTTCTCTTAGAGATTGTTGGTATTGAAGGAAGGAGACCCTCTCCTAATCTCGCTTAGGAAAACCAAAAGTGTACTGATTGAGTCTAGAGCCACGAGATTCATCAAAAGATCTCATAGGAACACTAAACATTTCATCGCTTGCTGTTCTACAATAAGGACACAAGTGATTCATTCTAGAGTCCTACGCAGATCTTAGCAATCTGCCAGAACATTTATGAGAGGATTCACAAATGTGATCTCGTGATTGAATGGAAATTCCTGCCAGGGTCAACCAAGCAGCCCGACAAGCAGTCACTCGGTAATTCTTTATGGGTTATGCTTAGTGTGTCTCAAACGGTTCACGTCGTGGATTGATGTTTGGTATACTTCAGTGACTCACCGAACGTAGATGTACTTGGTATGTGTGTTAGCCTTTTGAGGGCCTCCAGTTTCAAGAACAACCTTTGCTTGAATAGAGATTTTTTCACAATATGCTGTTAACACCCTGCCATTCAAACTGTAAAGAGCGGAAATCCCGCCAAGGAGATTCTTCATGAATCGAACCTGAAGATGTGGGTCATTACTTGAATTTATTCTATGTAATGCCAACTGTCCCTTATGGGATTAGGACGATGATTCGCCGACCAAGGTGAATGGAATCAAGACATTCATCAGTAGAACAATTGTAGTAATTAATTCTTTAAGAAAAGATTACAATGATCAATTGGTGTTCGTGATTATACCTGGGAAGCTGCTGCTGGTGGATACTCGCGGGAGGAAGAGATCGTGCAGATTCTCCACATGCTTATACTAACAACATCACAAATGAAGTTCTCATCAAAATCAAAGGCAACACAAAGTCAGAATGATTCTTCGTCAGTGTCAAAGAATGTACAAAGTTTAAAGACTTGAGAACTTTACATCATTGGAAATTCAAAGTCAAATAGAAGTGTGAGCATAGTGGAGAAATACGTGGAGACACCTATTCAAAAAAGAGGAAGAAGGCAGAAACGTACATTATTGATCCAAAGCATGAAGGAACAAAGTATCAAGACTATTCAATATAACACACAAAAGTTCAAGCTCAAGGAGAGTAAAGACCTAACTAAGTGGAGCATTTCGAATGACCACCCCTTAAGGGGAGATTTTTAGCCTTAATATAATGTGTTAGAAAGTGATGGTCATTTACGTTTAGGAACTTTGTAACGTGTGTTCGATATTGTATTAGAATAGTCATGGGCTCGTGATTGGGCCAAGCTAACGGTTATTAGTTATGTTATGTTTAGTCATGTATTAATGTAAGCCCAATCCACAAACTAAACAAAGCCCATCCAAAGCCCATAAGGCTTTTATGTTCAAAGTATAAAAGGCATACACCTAGTCATTTGGTGTGTGTGCTTTAGTGTGTAGTGTGTGTTTTTCATATGGAATAAACCTCTTCATGTTTCATCTTTCTTTCTAAATACATAGTCCATATTCATCATTCAAGTCACCATTTCTTTTCTTATTAGTGTTAGTGTGATAGAGTTGATAGATATAAGGTCTTACTGAATCCTTTGTCTAAAAGTTCTTGAAACGGTTAGACAACTCCTGATCTTGATGGGCTAGTCGGTAAGGTGCTCGTGCAATCGGGTGCAGTTGCACTAAGTCAATCTGAAATTCTATTGACGTGCGGTGGAAGTCCTGGTAAGTTTCGGAAAGACTTCAGGAAATTCCTGAACAATTGGTACATTCTCAAGTCGCCTCTTTCCTACTTTTTTCTCATATATGTGCTAAGAAAGCTTAACAACCCTTCTTTATGTACTTCTCGGTTTGATGCATGATATATATATCGAAGTCTAGTTCCACTTCATTCTCCACGAATGATCAAGGTTTCGCCATTGTAAGAAAGATGAACAACTTTTTCATCACAAATGATTCTTGCACGATGTTTGGATAACCAATCCATGCTGATGATGACGTCGAAACTACCAAGCTCTACGGGCATAAGATCTATATTGAATGGATGATTTAGGAAATTGAGAGTGCAACCTGGACAATTGGTACGGAACTAACTAAGTTACGTAGCTAATTCAATGTTATAAGGAGTGTCTAGTGTGGTTGGTTTGATGTGAGGTAAAGGTGCAAATATAATGGACACGAAGCTTTATCGGCCCGAAAAAATAAAAACTGATGCATAACGATTATTGATATGGAACGTACCCGTAAGAGAATTCGGGTCCTCCTTGGATTCCTCCTCTCCCATAACATAAGCTCTTCGTTTGCATTCAACTTGGTTTTGTTCCTTGATTTTCCCTTTTGAACAATCCCCCTTGTAGTGTCCCTTCTCTCCACAACCAAAACATGTCACTAGCGGTTTCTGATTTTCCATCACAGCTGGAAGCTTGCATTCTTTAGTTTGATGACCCACTTTCTTACAATTCCCGCATAGATTAGGGCAACGACTAAGATTATGATGACTTTGAGACCCTTTCCATTAGGGTAAATTCCCCGGTAACTCTTTCCTTTGGCCTGCAGACATAGGCTTTTGCAACTTCTTGTCTCTTTGGTGGTTCTTGAGTAAGATTGCCACCTCGGTTGTTGTCCCACTTTCTCTTGTTGTTGTTATAGTTGGTGTAGTTGTTTCGGTTGTTATTGTAGTTGGTGCGGTTGTTGGTATTGTTGTTATGGTTGAGGGGTTTGTTTTTTTCCGTTTCACAACTTGGCCATGAGTTTTGAGATACGCGGATAGATTCTTCAATGTTGTGGGATCAAAAGAAATTACATCACCTTGAATAATTGTGGAAGAGTCCTCCAATGAAACGTTCTAATAGTTTCATTGTCTGAACCATAGATGGACATAAAGTAGCCAACTCTTGAAACCTCTGCTGTAGGTCTCGATTCATAACAAATGGTCACTAACTCATAAATTCCGGTTCCAACTTCTTCACTTCAATGCCAGGCAATACTTCTTAGTCAACAAACTCTTGAATTGATCCCCTGTAAGCTTGTAAGCATTTTCCATACCATAGGGCTGTGCATAAGAATTCCACAAGACATTGCCCTATATCGAGTGTAATAGTAGACATTCCTGGCAGTCGTCCTCAGGGCAATTCATCGCAGACGTACATATTCCATCTTTCAAACCAATCGGGATTAGCAAGTGCCCCTTCTGTGCCTTGAAAGTTTTGGGCAACCGCTCTTAAAATCCTTGTATGAACAATTGAACTCTAGACCCTCCTTGATCCGTGTTGTAGTAGCAAGTCGGCGGCTTAAGCGGCGGCATAAGTCTAGTAGCCGTCATTGCTTTGCCGACCTCGGCAGACGATTAGCGAACTGGCGGCAATGCGGTAGCGCTGCCTGGCAGTGATAACAAGTCTAGCGACTTGGTAGCCCATGACCTCGAGGGCGATAGCAAATTAAAGCTCTGACAGCGGCCTCTTCGGCGATTCTTGTTTCTCGTTCTTTCCTTAGTGCCTCGGGCTATACTATCCTTTACATACTTTTGGATAGCGGCTTGTGTCATTTCGGTGCAGCTTTCTTTGAAGCCATAACTCTTCAAAACCATAAGATGAAACAATGATGAGAACCCATAAGTAGAAACAAACATTACACATAAATATCCACAACCACAACATGCATAATATAAATGAAATCAAAATGGAACAACCACGAAATATCACAAATATAATCACAACACAAGTGAATAATATACATGAAAATTTGACTCACATGGACCGATATCATAGATAGCACAACCATTCCTACATAGTAGAGTCAACACTTATATTTGTCAACAACCAAAACTACAAGTTCTTTAAACTATGTCCCACACCTCGTGACTAGGATAATAGTAGTAAAAACTAACATTATATAAGTCTAATCTAGGCATCTCCTGGTGCTCCGCCTGATCGACCCTGAATCTCTCGAACCTATGTAGTCAAACTAACAACCATATCCTTCAAATCACTAATCGATCGGTAGAAGCATCTCTCTCTCTCAGTAGCAATACTCGCGCGTGCCAATGCTAACTCATGAGCACATTGTGGCTCATCTGTGACATCTGCTCTATCATACGACTCGGCATCTCCAGCCCAACTACAATATGCTCTGGTTCACTAGTTGTCTAGTCTCCAACCCTAATAAGAAACATCAATGGAAACCATACCTAGAACTAAACCTCTATCTCCTCCTCCATCAACTTCGACTCAAAGGAATCTCCTCTAACTTTCCTAAAACCACGATCAATGTACCAGCGATGATCTAGTAATGCCCTAATGTGGTGATAGTGAAATTTTAGCGGCAGATAGCCTAGAACTCTCACCAACCTCAAACCTAGCGGTGGTGCGGAGTCTCGGTGAGTGGGTGGTATAGGTGTGTCAAATCGTGCACGCTTCTTGGTGGTGTTAAGTCATATGGGTATAGGATCTCTAAGGTAATAAGATGATGATGAATATGATGATGATGATAATAGCGATCACGGTGGTGAATTAGAGGTGATGATGATGATGGAAGTGGTGATGGTGAATGAATCGGTAGTGAGAGTAGGACTTTGGTGATGATGATGGTGGTGTGGGTGCAACTTTCATCCTCGAAGGGTTAGTCTCATGTCGGATAGTATGAGTGGTAAGTGCGGTGTAGAGCCAACGGATAATAGAGGCCAGTAGTGAGTGTCAAGACAACATCCATATCAGTCGATAAGACATCCTCCATATCAGTGATGAGACATCCTCTCAAATTGGGTAAGTAATTGGGATGGTATCTATAGACATCTCTATGACAATCGATGTGAAATGAAAGTAAATAACCCGAATAAAATCGTGAATCCATAGTAAAGTGAATATGCACTTATGATGAAATGATGAGTTGCTATGATTATGTAGTTATAGTCTAGGGTCAATGATGCAACCTAGTTCTCTATAACCGAAGCTCTTATGCCAATCTGCCACACCCCCAAATTACACATTTTGCGTGAATGGAATTCTGGGGATGACCCATAGCATCACGATTCTGATTATATTGAACAACCTAAAGTTAATGGATTTAAGCATCATTTGATACATTAAAAGCATTCGAGTTACAAAAGATAGGTCCCAGGTAGTCAAATTTGCGAGAAATAAGTTTATTACAAACCAAACGATGTTTTAAAAGTGCCACAATATACAAGTGAGACGCGTCGTCACCGCGACTCTATGATAGGTCCTTATACGTGCCATGATGTAAATGCCTTAGACACCTGAAAATACATTGCTAAAATAGTCAACAATAATGTTGGTGAGAAATCATAGGTTTATGAAAATGTTTTATACGACTACCACAAGTATAGGCCATGTATGACAAAATGTCACATAAAATGTTGCTATAACCACATGACACGGCTAGACGATCATGATGTTAAGCCACGAGTGTTTTCCAAACAACTCTAATTCGATATTAAATGAAATGCATCCGTTTGACCGAGTTAGGACCACCAACCGGATGGAGGAGTCACCCTCAATAGATCTATTCACTCACCCTCGCCACTCGTAATTAACGGTTCATGATTACGATATGGGGACATTCAATTGGAAATGAGGTAACTTAAGCAATGTAATGAATTTGATATACTTGGGCTCGTAATAAAAATGATGTGCCATGTATTCTCCCACAGTAGGTTTGAAATAATGTATAAACTTGAATTAAACGGGGCTATGAAAACTCACTTGGTACAATGATGTGATGGCAAAAGTGAGTACCTGAAATGTGGGCCTCTAACCGCGACCTATGATGAATGATATGATCTTATATAAGTCATGATGTAATATTATGCATGCAACTCATATGATATCCATACCACTTGTGCATTTTATAAAATAAAGTTTATCGTCGAAAAATAAGTTTATAACGTCTTGTCAAGTTATAAATTACTTTACAAGTACTTACGTTGAAATGATATCCTACGATAGTCATTTAGTGATTTATTATGAAATTATAGTTTTTCGTCGCAAAATAATACACTTTGACAATTCATGAAAATGACCAATTTTTGAGTGATCGTAAATTATTCGTTATAACCTCGCTTGACAAACGGTTAAACATTTTGGAAAATAGAATAGGCGAACTCACTTTTACTTGAAGACATCGTTTTCTCAAAAGTATTCTATCGATATGAAAAATGGCTCCAAACATAGTCACTAGCGATAACCATTTTGGTCTAGTAAAAATATGTAAGTGTTATACTTGTGTAAAATAGTTACGATAACCATATTTATAACGCGTGTATTTTAGTCGTTATAAGTCCGTTTTCTACATTTTATATATCCTTAGCCGTTATTAATGTATACTAGTATATTTTTGACAAATCGACTCATTTAGATCAGGTTTAAAACTCATTTTTGCCCTTTAAATAAACCTTGACAGATTGCAAATTTTCAGAAAATATAGTTTTCGTCGTTAAACTTGAAAATAGCGTAACTTCTTCGTTATGAACCCGTTTTAACCCGTTCAAGCGACCACGGTTTTATTTTAAAGGATATTTTCTGATTATCTAGCCCAAAATAATCAATGACCTGTCAAAATTTCCAGATTTTACAAAAACGATCAGACCACAATCTAAAGTTATCGAAAATGATTTTTCTTGCGTAATACTTGTTTCAATCACTTCAAATCAACACCAAATCTATTCTAAACCTACCATACACCTTCTTAGGGTGTCATGGGTTTCTAAACATCATCAACAATGATATGTTTCAAGTGATTAATTATAGGATGATTATAACTCAAAATAAGTACTAAAAACAATTAAAAGTGGTATAAATACATATGATACTTGCATGATTTCTTCCTAGAATGATAAAAATAACTCAAGAATGATTATGAAAGATTAGTAAAGATCATGAAAAACTTACTAGTTATATGATGAGGTTTAAGTAACTAGGTTTCCTAAATACTCCTAGGTTTTTATTGCAAAACTTTAATAGAAGTATACTAGTGGGTAAAGGGGAGTAATCCTGCAGCCTGGTAAAATACTATCAACCAAAAAATTAAGTAAAATGGCATGTGGTTGAAATACCACATTAACCTCAAGCAACCGCTTGAACTACCACTAAATCCTTTATGACAGGCCATAAATGAGCAACTAGCTACCAACAACTAGGACAACTAGAAAGCATCAAAAAACAAGCCAAAGAAATGAACCAACAAACTTGTGATTCTTCCTTTTTTTTCTTGCCTTGGCCGAATGGTAGAGATGGAAATGGAGAGGATATGATTTGTTTTACACCTTTGTATTATGTGTTGTATGTGTATTTGATAGATAATAACTAGTATAAGCAAATATCTTAGTCTAATATGTAGTATGTGTACAAGCTAGTAGGATTAGATATTTTTTTACATGGTGACTATGGGTGGAATTAAGGGGTAAAAATGGGGAGGGTTTGGGTAATATTGATAAGTAAATGTATTATTTGTTAAGTGTAGTATGTATTTGATACATATAAGTAGTTATTTAGTGTAGCGTTAGCTAGAAATCGATTTTTACGGAACAAAATAAAATATATCGAAGTAATAAAAATTATAAAAATACTTTTCTGCAAAGAATTAAGTGAATAAATAATTATCGAGTTGAATTCTGAAAACCGTCGTAAATATATACATAACAATTTATAGACAAAATAAATTCAAAAAATGGTGAAACTAATAATATAATTTTTATAGTCTTAAAATGAGTATAAAAATATATCAGGATAATTTTGGAAGTGTCGGATCAATTATTCAAAATAAATGATTATGCGATAGCGTTTATTTAATAGGAAAATATACATTAATGAAATATGCAAACCCATGCATGAACTAATATGATGATGATGTTTAATATGTAGACTAACTCTAGTCTATATGAAGTGTTCTCAATGATTTTTAATGAATACACAGCTAAACCATTACGGTTACGCGAATTTGATACTCGTAAACCTAGTTTACGAATAATGATGAATAGTGAATCATGAATAGTGATTTTCTCCGGGAATGAATAGTGTTTCGTGAATAGTAAAATTTTGAAATACACTCTCAAAATATAAAATCGACTTAAAAAATGATGAATAGTAAAATGATGAATAGTAACCAGTGAATAGTAAATTCCAGAGATGAATAGTAAATTTGAGAAATGACCTGAAATTACGAGTTGTCACAGGTTAGTTCAACACCCACTTCTCCTGAACTAGATTTGAATATAAAATATCCTAAGTACATGAACCAAAGACAAATTTAGCTCACACAATGCTGATACTCAAGAAAAATTCAACTCCCACAATGAAGACAACTTCAATACAGTGAAGAAAACTTCAACTCATGACAACAACAATCTTGAAGACAACTTCATAAGATAGATAAAAAAAGCTAAACTAAAGGATGAAGTTCAACTATGACTTCTTCTGGGTCTTTGAAGACCAAGAGAAGTCTTCACTTTAAGCATCTGATGCGGGATCCGTAATTAATGACCAAGTCCAAAGAAGAAGTTTAGTTCATCTAGGGGTGACAATACCTTGATGAACGATGGTGATATTTTCTTCACAAAGATGCTGAGCAAAAGAACTCCTAGCATCTAAAAGGTTTCAAAGGAGAGAAAAAGATATTTTATACAAACAAAAAAGTAAAATCTACTTGCAAATGACAAACTGCCATAGTTGGTATAAAAGTACAAGCAGTGTACTCAGTTGTTCCAAAAAGTAGGTCCTAACCTAGTACTTGTTTAGTAATATCTTTCCACCCCAGTACTATTCTAGACACATGTACATTAGAAACCCCATTAAAGTATCTCTAACAAAAACCAAGTCCTCATGAGGGCACTTTACTCCCCTAACTAACTTTATTTGAACATTCATGAGTAAAATATAGTTGGTACTTAAACTTCAACACATGTTGTAAGTTTAAGTTTGAGATCACAACACATTGTCATTCCACTAAGTTTGCTATCCACAAGTAAAAATTTTCAAATTCTTTGATTCATTTAAATAAGAATTTTAAACATTGAAAATTAACTTTGTGTCATGTTTTAATAAACTGCTTTGCTTATTGTCTATTTAAATCATTATATACATTCAATTGTGTTGGAATTATATTGAGTTCATAATACAAAACAAATTCATTTTTTTTACGCTTTTTTTTTTTTTTTTTTTATTTTGATTTCGAAACCGAAATTTGCATTTAAAAAATATCATGTGATTAAACACTAATTTGAATATTACATGTGATATTAATGTTAAATCACATATTATATGTAATATCACATGTGATATTAGTGTTAAATCACATATGATATACATATCATATATGATTTAACACTATATATATGTGATATTCAAATAGTGTTTAATCACATGTGATATTCAAATTAGTGTTTAATCACATGTGATTTTTTCATGCAAGTTTAACAAAGAAAGCGTGAAAAGCGTGAAAAACACAAAATAAATTTGATGAAAGTATATCAAAGTGCACATCTATAGAAAGATAATTAAATGCTCGTCTTAATGATATATTTTTTTCGCTTAACGATTAATGGTTTGGAAGATATTAATATTTGAAATAAAAAAGATGAAAGTGGGTTTTTAATATTATTGGGATTCATCTTATCCATTAAATCAAATAAATATGGAGGGTGGAGATTGATCCCTTTATGTATAAAAAATGTTTGGAATGTAAATTATCTTTACTTATTTCTTTTTCATTTTTTATTCTTTAAACATTAAAATTAAACTTTATTAACAACTAAAAAGAATTAATTTAGTAATTCAAATATAATAAAAATACTATATTAATAATTAAAAACATTAAAATTTTGTTATATTAAACATTTCATAGGCCTATAACTATCACATAAAAATGTTACTTTTATTTAACAATTTCTTTACGTTTTGTTAATTACAAATATAAAAATTTATTAAGCAAAAGTTCAAGTAAATAAGTTTTAGACATAGTTATCCATTGATGTAAATCACTTAAGGTATATATATCAGCATATGAATCTATAAAACTTGCATAATGATCAAAGAAAGTCTTATCATACATAATACATAAACTCTTGCATCATTTATAAAACCTTGCACATTTTTATAATATTTCATTTAAATAAAATTATTTTCTGTTGGGTTAGTTCAACACCCACTTCCCCTGAACTGGATTTGAATATAAAATATCCTAAGGACAAGAAACCGAAGACAACTTCAGTTTACACAATGCAGATTCTCAAGAAAAATTTAGCTCTCACAATGAAGACAACTTCAATACACAGAAGTTGAAGACAGCTTCAACTCACAACATTAATAATGCTGAAGAAAACCTCAGCATACATAGCATAAAAGCTAAACTGAAGGATGAAGTTCAGCTCTTACTTCTTCTGGGTCTTTGAAGACCGAAAGATGTCTTCACTTTAAGCATACTGACGTGGATCAATAATTGATGACCAAGTTCAGATAAGAAGTTTAGTTCAGCCAGGGTGACAATACCTTGCTGAATGATGGTGATCTTCTCTTCACTATGATGCTAAGCAAAAAGAACTCCTAGCATCTAAAAGGTTTCAAAGGCGAGAAAAAGATATTTTATACAAACAAAAAAGTAAAATCTACATGGAAATGACAAACTATCATAGTTGGTTTAAAGAGGAGAGTTATTTTACATATCAAACTTTTCTTACATATCAAGGGACTCATCTCCACCATCCATCTAAAAAGAAATCAATGTCTGAGATTAAAAGAATTTATTATTTCAGCTATTTTTTATAATTTAAATATCTCTTAACATTAATCGTTAAGCAAAAATAATTACACCATGACAAGCATTTAATTATCTTTCTATAGGCACTTTTGATATACTTTCGGAAAAAGAAAAAAAAATATTTTTTTTCACATTTTTTCTTCTTTTTTTTTCGTTTTTCTTCGAAACTGGAATTTGCATGAAATATCATATATGATTTAACACTAATTTGAATACCACATGTGATATTAGTGTTAAATCATATATGATATGTATATCATATGTGATTTATCATATACGATTTAACACTAGTATCACATATGATATTACATATCATATGTGATTTAACACTAATATCATATGTGATCTTCAAATTAGTGTTAAATCATATCTGATTTTTTTCATTCAAATTTCAGTAACGTGAAAAAACGAAAAAAACTATAAAGAAAGTAAAAAACACGAAAAAAATTTTTTTTTGTCGAAAGTATATTAAAGTGCATATCTATAGAAAGATAATTAAATGCTCGTCGTAATGGTATAGTTTTTTTCTTTTGATGATTAACGGTTTGAAAGATATTTACATTTGAAAAAAATGATGAAAGTGGGTTTTTTTAATTGTTGAGATTAATCTCCTCATTAGAACTAATAAAAATGGAGGGTGGAGATTGATCCCTTAGTATGTAAAGAAGTTTTGGCCTCAAATGATCTTAAATCTGGTATAAAAGTGTAGGTCCAAAATTTTATAGATCTAAGCAGCCTTGAATGACTTATAATAAACTTGAATAAATTCTAATTTATTATGTGAAGAATTCTTAACAAGATCTTGATGTGTTAATGCGGAATCTTAACACACAAAGTATGAAGAACACAAGAATAACTAACTTCGTATTTTCTATTACTTTACTCAAAGGTTAAGGCTTACAACTCGTACCTTTAACCTAATACCATAGGGATCCTTTTATACACTAAGGAAACCCTAATTGACTACAAGACTTGTAGAAGAGTAAAGATATCTCTTCCTAAGATATCTCTACGCGTACATATCTATTCCTAATATAACTCTAACAAACTATTCTGTTTTTATCATAAACAGACTTAACTATCAAATATTAGTTGCGGACTTAACTCCATTGAATGTGGCGGAACTTATCAACTTAATTCGGCTTACAGGACTTTACTACTAACACTACAAGAATTAACACTATAAAGACTTAAACACACTTAAATATGTTTCACAAAATATAATTCTCTACAATTCTCCCCTAACTTGATCTTCACTTGTGAACTTCAAGTTCTTTTACACTCCTTGAGGATCTTGGAATTATTCTTTAAGCTGCATCTTTGAGTTTTCTTTATTATGTGTTACGTGTGACATTGTATCAACAATTTATCATCGACTCTGGTCTTTTTCTACTTGCAACTGTATGTACATCAAATCATAAAAGTTTCATACTATTCTAATCACATCCAGTTCGCTAACTCTTGAGAGGTGAATCATAGAAAATTTAATGGATTTGATGTCTCTTTACAAATTATCCATTACTATTGGAGTAGCCAATGTTTTGGTGTATAAGACCATGGTACATTGATAACCATCTGATTTTTAGAAAACTAGCATCTATCAATAAATTTGATTAGTCTTTACCAAAAGTTATACCCTTTTTGGACTAGTCATAGTTTTCCACTTCCTTTACCACATGCCTGAACTTGTAGGCTAGTCAACTCTTCATCTACGGATATGGGTGAGTTGAACACCACACAATTTTGGCAAATTGTCAGCCATAAACGGATTTGAGATATCTTTACCAGAGTTGTTTGGTCATGGATTAGTCAGTTCTTGTGTATGGGTTAGACATGGTGAACTCATAACCATTTGTGGTGATAGTGCAAAACACTTTCACCAAGTGAAACCCCTCAAAATCCATTTATACATTTATCAACTTATATACATAATACTCAACAGCTTAAGAAAATTCTTCCAAACATTTTTAAAATTTATTACTGTTGAGCTTTTGATTCAATTTGTTTCAAAACCTGATAACATGCATTATCTTTACCCTCACCAAAAAGCTTCTTATCAAGCATGTCCCTGCAAGTCTTACTTGAAAGTAGATAGTCCACTTCTGTTAGTATATAAACAATTAAATTATCCAATTCCAAGCAATCAACCTGACAGGTATGAAAATATTTCCATCTGAGTACTTGCTCTTGATTTCCCTGCTTCCACATCTCATTATATGCATCAGGTGGCTCAAACATTATCTTTAGATCTTTCCATAGTACTCTTTCAAACTCCTCCTCAGGTGTTTGATTACCATGCTTTTCCACCATCAATGTGTACAAATTCTTCAGGTCATCCCTGGATAAATCACTTAACAGATCAAGAAATTTAACATATACAGTGTTAGTATAATCTTCCCTTACCACCTGATAAGATGCCATGCTTCCAGTTTTGATGATATGAATTCTTGCTATATTTGCAGCCACTGGACCTTCAGGGATAGTGCCCATGGTGAACTCTTCAGATGGGGTTTCTTCAAGCTTTTCCTCCATATAAGCATCCACCTCCTTCTTCATTTCAGACTTATCTTTCTTTGTAGGCTTCTTTCCCTTAGACTTTTTTCTTGTCCATCTGATGATAGGCTTTGTAACTAAAGCTTCTTCCTCCTTCTTTACAATACTATGCTCATCAGTACCTTTCTCAGCTTCAACTACTTCTTTAATTTTCTGCTTTTTAGCCTCCTCTGATTGAAGATTAAACCCCTTTCTTTTGACCTTAGAAGCCTCCAGTTTAGAGTCCATGGGAATAAACCTTTTGACCTGATCCATTACCTTTTCAAACTCTGTTTTAAGCCTATCAGATGTCAACTTCCTTAACTGAGTTATCTTCCAGCTGGGATGACCTTGACTCTTGATATAGTTATTCATGTACTCTCTCTGTTCTCCCTTGGTCAGAGGTCTATTCATCCTTTCTATTGCCTTTGTTCTCCCGGCATCTTTTTTCTTCTCATTAATCATCTCTACCATTTTCTAGCAAAATCCTCACTCCAATGTCCGGTAGAATGTCCCTATTCACCTTAAGTTTGGCTTTGATTGTATCAGTCTTCATCGGTATAATATTTGGCGGACTCTAAACTGCCTATCTTTTCCTTTGTTCCTTAGTTAACTCGGTGGTTCTTTGGAAGCTTCTTGCAATCAATTCATCACCCTCTTGTCTTGGAAGCTTAGCTAGGCATCCTCCTCTACTTTAATTCTGGCAATCTTTGCCATACTTGCTTCATCCTCTCTGATTTGTCTCTTGGTCCTCTTAGGCTCAGAAGATTCTTCCATTATTCCCTTGCCTTTCCTTTGAGAGAACTCCTCACCAGACTTACGTCTGTGGCGGACTTAACTTCGATCACCACCAGGACTTAAGCGCATCATCATTTGCAGGAACATCGAACTTGTAGCCTCCTTTTACGATTTCCTCTTCTTCGACTTAAGTTTTGACCGAGATTTCTTGCTTCAAGACCTTGAGGACTGATTGTCTCCTAAAGATTTCTTTGGTGTTCACGAATTTGATCCACCCTCCTCCTCCATATTCCTCCCCTATGGGAGAATTTTCTTCACCCTCTCGAAAGTAATTTTGATACCCTTAGCTTTGAATTTACCTTTCAACCTTTTGACTCTTTTAATCAGTCTCATCAAAGTTTCAGCTTGAGCCTTTGTTGACCTCTGTAGATCTTTTTCCAATTTCTCTATTCTGGTTAGAAGTTTGGGAGCTAGATTGATGAGCTCCTCATGAGATAAGAGAAACTGATCCAGTAGTGGTGGGCGTTGGAGGTTGTGAGTGAGAAATGTCAGGAGATTCTTCCTCATACACTTGTAGGGAAGGTGAAGGTGGAGTTGGTTTTCTCTATTGTGGTGGTGTTGGTGTCGTTTGTGGTGATGGAGTGGGTGTCCTTTGTGGTGATAGAGTGGGTACCCTTTGTGCAGGCTCTTGTGATTGCTCTTGTGCCTCAGATGCAGCAGCAATAGATGTACCTATAGGGTTAGAAATA
The DNA here is from genome assembly GCA_910596185.1 of Chrysanthemum makinoi. Taxonomy (NCBI): domain Eukaryota; kingdom Viridiplantae; phylum Streptophyta; class Magnoliopsida; order Asterales; family Asteraceae; genus Chrysanthemum; species Chrysanthemum makinoi. Next base: position 68,045,608 of record OU343219.1, on the reverse strand, counting down.
GTAGACAACATAGCGGTGCAAAGGCCTATGAACCCCTTCAAATCCCTTTTTATATTTGCAAAAATCTTTTTGAAAGAAAGGACGACAATATATTCTTGCTTCTTTGCAGTTTCTGCATTTAAAATCATTTGCAAAAACCTAGGGTACATAAAAACTTTTCTCTTTATTTGCATTTGAAACCATAGCATCAAAAATCATTTTAGAAAAGTTAAAGAGTCTACCAGTAGATAGACAGACCAATACAGAAGAAATAGTGCTTCCAAATTGATCCCATCCACCACTTTTAGGACTCATACAATGGAGGAGATGATGCAACAAAAACATCCATTGTGGTGTAAAAGTGATTTTCCAAAAGTGAATGATGATCCTTCAGTTGGATATCCAATGTTTTGAAGTCCTTGAAAAAGTTCATCATTTGGCAACATTGTGATCCCTAAGGCATCAGCCAATTGAAGATAACTTCGACCGATTCCTTAGTGATGAATACTCTAAAGTATCAATAGTTGTAGTTAATTCTAATGTCCCATCAGCAGAGTTCTAGCGTGCGATGGCCAAATGTTGACTAGGGAGATATAGATAGTGGGATTATGAATGAGAGCATACCTAATATGGGTACCTTTTAGGAAATCCACTATATTTCGAAGCCGTGCTTTCATTTGGCTTCTTGAGGAAGCCCACTTGGTTGTGCTTATCATTGAACTTTAATTGAACCATAATCGTGGTGAATTGTAAGTTCACGTAGTCTGCGAGACTTAGGGTTAATCTTTGGTGAAAAGACTTTATCGAGAGAAAAGATTTGAACTTTTAAAGATTTTAAAGAAAGTAGATAATGGATAAATATAAATTTTATTAAAAAGTATCCATATATATACTTCTTACCGCCTAAGAGTAGGTAACGGTACTACTAATATAGTAAGCAATTTTCCCTCGACCAGCACTAATGGTAATATTTTTGCACTACCAAACTTAAAATAGTCAAACAGACTTAAATGTGACATCACCATATTTAACTCTGAATAGTAGCACATCCATCAGAATAGCTTCCATACCTCCCCTATCTTTGATAAATATTTCATTTCCCTGAAAAATTTGTATAAAACCAAGAGAAATACAATAGGTAGATCTTAAAAACAAAATTAACTCAAAAATCTACCAGAATTAATTCATAGAACAACCAAAGAAAATTGTTCAAGCACACCAAAGTTATTGTAGCAAACACATAAATCAAAAGATGTTCTTAAAATCACCAAATCACACCAACACAAAATGTTCATAATACTTCCATAAAAATATAACTATTCATAGGGTAGCCTATGTTGCCTCCAAAGGTAACAGAACCTTCTTGGACTTCCTCAAACTCCTCCAAGTGATCCTTGTTATCAGTCATATGCCCAGAGCATCCACAATCAACAATTTCTTTGCTTCCTAGCTTCTGGTGTGGATGTTCCTGCATATCAAAAAGAGAAATTTGTTTCTCTTGTTGACCCATGCCTATAAAGGCTTGGGTCTGCCTTGTGGACTTTGAGAATTCAAAGTATAAGCTAACATTGGTCCACTATTATTCTTGGAGTGTGGTTTGGTCTGTCTCCAAGTATAACTTGTTGAGGGCTTAACATCAGTCCCCTAATTACCCCTTGCAGCATAAGATTGAAACAGTTTAGCTGCATTATGATCTATGGGTTTTCCTACAGGTGAGTGAGAACCATAATGAAGTCTTTGATTAAATTGGTTCACCTGTGGTTTTCTAAACTTGGGACTGGGTGAAAGACTGGTAGGTTTTGATTTAACATTCATATACCCAGAATTAACTTTAGCTTGGCCAAACTTAACATGACCAATATTAACTCTAAAAATATTACCAGTATTAATGTTTTGCCTACGAATTAGTTTGTACGTTACCACCCTTGGCCTAATAAATTGAAGTACTACCAGTATACCGGTACTGGTCTTGTGACAAAATGATTTGCATGGTTAATTCTATTTGTATTATTGCACATTGGTCTAACTAACCCTTACCAGTGTTTACAGTCATTTTCTTTCTTAACTCAGCCTCCTTAGCCATTCTTTTCTCATGATAGTCACAGTCTCTTATCAAATGACTTAGGCTTCCACACACAAAACAACCCTTCTTTGTGAAAGAGTATCCGTCCCTAAATTCTCTTTGAATTAACCCATTCCAGTTCTTTTTGTATACTTTAGGTGTCTCAGGTTTGACCTGTTTCCTAGGGGTTTGAACACAATTAGGTTTAACAATTTCTGGTTTAGACACAAAAGTTTTGATAGACTCAGCTTGTTTTGGCACATAAGTCTTACTATTTAAGACAGGTTTAGAAATCTTTATGGGTTCAGACTTAAGCTCTAGAGAACATTCAGAGACATTCCCAATGGACCCTTCACTATCATTAGATTGACAGGAAGAATACTCACTATCTTTATCTTCTAAGACACTGGTTCGAGAACTCTTCTCACAGAATCCTTTAATGTCATGGAATTGACAGGCAGAAAATTCAATGGAATAGTCTTGAGAGGCAATTGTTTCAGGATTTCCCATTTTGATGTAATCAAATAAAGAATCATCAAACTTTTGTTCAGGTTTAGGTGTGTAGTCTTCATTAAGTGGTGGTGGAACTCTTTTATAATTATCAGTTTTAACAAATCTATTATAAAGTGCTTTACCAACATTGTCTTCTTCTGAACTACCATAAACACCAGTTTTCATCTCTTGTTCATAACTTAAACCTCACTATCTGATTGAATCTGATAACCTAAGCCCAATTTACAACTAGATCTTATCCCAGAATTAATTAACATGTGTACATTTTTAGAAGACTCTCCCCAAGACTTAACTATTTTCTTTTACTCATCTCTTTCTTGTTGAGCTTTCATACCTATTCTTCTATATTTCCTTAGCTTTTCATCCTTAGCAAAATTTTCATTAGCTTGAAACATTAATTATTCATTTAGAGATGAATTTTGATTTTGAAGGTTTGAAATTTATGTTTCTAAGGTTTGTACAGCATAATATATAACCAAAAAAAGTTAAGTACAAATGGAATGTGGTGATGTACCACATAACCTCAAGCAAAAGCTTGATAAACTAGTGTTTATGACAGGGCCATAAACACAACAAACCTAGCTAATTTAAATCACCTAACTAGGTATAAAAACAAGAAAAATCTTGAATCAAGCGATCCGCATCCACATTACCATAGGCACGAAGTGAGCAATACCCAAAAAAATGTTTTTATAGCATTGGTATAAGCTAGAATTTGAACTGTTCTCTCAACGGAGTTAATTGTTCATCACTTTGTGTTTTAATAAGATTATATGAATCAACACATAGATTTGAACATAAAGATACCTCACTGTTTGAGCCAATGGCCATAAAAGCAGAGTGACTGGTAGATTCCTCATCAGCATGTTCTCCCCAATTTATAGCACCTCCATCCATGGTCAGCAACTCAACCTTTTGATCTTCTTTCTTCCCAGCTTCCTTCTTCAGATAGGGATGTTAATACAAATAAACCGTAAAAATATTTATTAATATTTAGCGATCTCTTTGTGTTTTGTTGATAACAAATATAATGTTATAATAAGTAAAATTATAAGGATACATGTTATTTATGTAAAGCATTTACATATAGTCATTTAATACAAATTGTTGTAATAAATCATTTGTTGTAATAGTTTATTAGGATGGGTAAAAACCACAACTCATGACCCATGGTATTAACCCATGACCCGTGGTATTAACCCATGATTCATTGACTAGATGCATTGCATCTATTAGATACATTGTATCTAAATAAATAACCATGGACCAATCCATAACCCATGACCAATGACCAATAACCCAAAAACCCAAGGGCAAAGAGGAACGTCCCATGGATCCCTGGAGTTACACTAGACGGATCCCTTAAGGAAGGGATGCTTGGGATCCGTACAACAGTGACAAGATTTTTCCTATAAATAGAGAGCCATTTCTTCATTTTTACTCACCCCTCATCTTACTAACTCTCTCATATATTCTTACACTCTTTTAACAAAAGATCACTTGATCTAGAGAGTTGTTCTTCTTTCTTCTATTGTGATTCTCATATAGGTCCTTCTCTAAGGCGAGATCACAAGCATTCTACAAGTCATCCAAGCAAGGGGTCCTTGATTGATTTGTTCCTCCACAAGATTTCTGTAGGAAAGATCTTGTATTTGATATTTCACATATTTGTTGTGTAATAGTCATGTTGGTTTGGTCCTCCGTGTCACGAACTCGGTATTTAGCTTTGTACCGGAAAAAGGTGTAAGCAACGTTGTGAAGGCTTCTACGCCAAGTTGAAGGTGTTTTTTGACATAGTGCTTGAACTCTCGAGTAGGTGACTCGGGGAGTGGAGTAGGGCAAGGAAGGTGTCCTTGTAGCCTAACCACTATAAATCGGTTGTATCATTTCTATCCCTTACTTTACTTTCTTTACTTGCATTACTCTTAGATCTATACTTTATCTTCATCCATACGATTTCACATAACATTGAATCTAAAGTTTTTGAAACTAACTTAAAACCGCAAAACTATTCACCCCTTCTAGTTTTCCACAATTGGCATCAAGAGCTAAGTTTATAAAAGTTTTAAAGTAAACCGTTATTTAAAAAACTTTGATCATTATATGGGTTAAAATTAAAAGGAAGAACCAATCCATACAGCGACCTCCACTACATGAAACTAATGGTTTTATATATTGGAAAAATAGATTCGAAATGTATGTGAAGTCTAAAGATATTGATCTTTGGTACATCATTGTTGAAGGCGATTTTGAGGCCACTAAAAGATGAGAATCACGATTTTAGTTAACATACCC
>OU343219.1:67940518-68040659 GCA_910596185.1 Chrysanthemum makinoi | reverse complement strand
TAAATGATATATATTACAAGCATTATCGAAATTGACACTAAATATTGGGACTATTGATGTTATCAAATATCCCCAACGAACTCTACTTGCCCTCAAGTAGACCTTATTAGAAAGATTCCTAAAAAGATATCTCATAACCTTTGGAAAATATAAGTTTACAAATCCCTACGCTAGAATAAAACAAATTCGAACACCTCACGAAATGGAAAACAAACAATCAAATCTCTCAAACTAATCTAAGTGTCAATTTCGGATCACTGTCAATTCAGATCATAGCATGTATTCTATCATAAGCTTGGCGGTTACACAAATCTCCACCACTAGAGTTAAGGGCTAAACAATTTTCGAAGGCAATATGGGTAGACACAACAAAGGTTAAGGGGTGGCTCGTCATTACTAACATGTCCGCGTAGTAGACAAAATCAATGATACATGACCAAATCCTTGGCCAAGACACCAAAGATTGCTCGCTGCATCACCTAAACATGCTTCATGACTAAAGGGTAGGATAAGACATGGGATATATAAATGGTGTAAAACAAAAATCAAGCAAGTAGTCTAAATCTATAACCAAGTCATCACCACTTCTGTCAGCCCAAAGTTCTAGCTTTGAAGTCAAGAAACCGGATCATGAAATACTAGGTAGATGTGTCATTAGAGGACGCCATGATGGGCACACTACCTTTTCTCCAACTGTTGGCATAATTACCAACTCCAATCTTCGAATGTGACCGAGGTGGCCTCCTCGATACTAAATCTATATAAAGCTCATAACATAGTGCTTATAACAATGCACTTTACAACAACTAAATAACATAACAACTTTTTTTTTAATCATAACTATAACAACTAAACATAATATCCCCCCACTTGAGGTGAACAACGGGAATTCAGGGGGTCTTCAATGATCTTCAAAAATATGTCGTCAACGAAAGTGTGATTTCCGAACCTTTCCACTTGAACATTGAATTTAGGCAAATGATGACTTCCCAATAACAAATAAAGACTACAGGGTAGGCTAAGGTGTATAGGTGTATCGAAACAATATATTGGGTTAACAATATGAAAGGAATGACTTCGGATGGGTGTATCTAGGGATATCTTGCACTAAAGGTGAGTGCAACAAAGGGTTTCACATGAGGGTCGAGAAGTCGAGGTGACTAATCGATAGACACACAATGGTAGGCTATTTGGTTGATAATCCTATAATATTGCCTTCTTAAACTGAAAAGTCCAAATACATCAAGCTAACTCAACATACCTCATCTATGGTCTCGAAATGATGCAAAGGCCAAGTTCTAAAGTTTACAAGCTACCGGCACACTCATAATTTGGTGGATTTGGGGTAAAATATTGGAAACGGATAAGGCTAATCTCACCATATAATAACAAGGGTTGTATGTGCTCGGATATGGTCTAATTGTAACGTCCTTAGTTTTGAATAGCAGCGGAAGCTAATCGAGGATATTACTTATTAGCACAAAGTACACATTACAGAAAACGACTCTAAAATGAGACATTTTAAAATACATTATCATTCGAATTTGTTCATAATATCAGAGTAGAGGTCCCATAATGTACATAATAAGTTTAAAAGTTTTTCGAATGATAATATGCATAGTCTTCAAAATGCCCATTCCGTGTGCCAGACATATCTTACGGACCTGAGATAAAACATGCCGAAAAGTCAAAACAATGGTTGAGTGAATTCATAGTTTTGAAAACAGTAGTGGACAATAGTTCGTAGTATAATTGCAATGTGTACAATTATCTTCTTGATAGTTATTATTGCTCTAAGCTCATATATACATACATATATATATATATATATATATATATATATATATATATATATATATATATATATATATATATATATATATATATATATATATATATATATATATATATATATATGTACATATATGTATATATATATATATATATATATATATATATATATATATATATATATAAATAACTTTAGGTATTTTGCCATATACCTAGGTAATTCAAATAAAGTGCGTTTGGTTACCGATCCGGCTAACACAACCAACTTAGGCATGCTATTTACGCTCACTCCTAGTGATTAGTGGTCCCGATATGCCTATCCATAATATTTGCGCTCACTCCTAGTGATTAGTGGTCCATGATGTTGGGGACTTTTGGCATAAACAACTTAGGCATGCTATAATACTGTCAAGGCATTCAATTTGCAAGTAATTGTCCATAATAAAACAATTTAGCATGTATCTCCCCCAAGTAGTTTATAAAACAGTTAAACAAAAGTTGGGGCTATGAACTCACCGTGGTTATCAGTAGTAGTTTATAGCAACAACAGTGTATGTTGAGACTGCGATCTTTAGTGATTACCTACGAAAGTATAGTAATCATGTTCTAGTATAGTTTTCAATATAAGTGTACAAGTATATGTAATTTGTTGGCTTATGATGTTGCTCATGGATATTAAGTTAAGGTATCCCTTAAGTGTTTGTTTGGCTTATAGCCTTTTTGTAAATGACCTCGTACCACCGTTCGGGATATCAAAATCAAGAGGTCGTGTAGTAATGTGCATACGAGCAGGGACACTTTAAATTGTAAATCCACAACTCGTCGATACGATACCCCGAAGAGGCCTCTTTATGATAATGAAGTTCCCTACTATTGTAGTACTTATCATTTATAAGTAAGTATTTGACGAGACAAATGTTGAATAAAACATGTGTTGTGTTTCATCAAAGACTATTGTTGAACTTGTGTGATAGTGTTATGAATTGTATGTCGTCAAATAGTTTAGCGTAACATTTATCATGTGTAAGTGTTATTCACTCAATGAGTGTTGTGATTATGGCGTTTCATATTATGATGTTGTGGAATATAAAGGTTTTAAAAATAGTTTTTAGATTAATAAGTTCATGGTTTTAAATAGGAGTTAAGACTTGTGAAAATGGTATTTATATAGTTTTGTCAAAGTCTAGTAAAATTCCATCTAATGAACAAGTTTTTGAAAACAAGTTTCGGGTTAACAAACCCAAACTAGCCGTGCGGCTAATTTATGGTTAAACAACTTTGAAACAATAATTATAGTCATATCTAGTGGCTATATTTAAGTTAAAATAGCTTGAGACATCATCCTTGGCTTAACCTTGGCTTGGTTTTGGTCTCAAAGAATCAAAATACAACTAAGTTTCCTTAAACATGGTTGTTTTCTAGTCAACAACAGGTCCGTTTAGTATTTGCCGTTTTTAGGATTTTTCGTTCACTATCTGCTTATGTGCTCCTAATTTTTTGTAGAAAAAATCATTCTGAGCAACTTTCGTGTTGTCTACTTTTGCTGATTCGGACCAGAAAAGGGTTAAAATCGCGTTTTAAAATCGTTTCAAAAGACTTTTGACTTAATAACCAATTTTCATCTAGTCATCTTCTTTTAACCATAACTTTTTATCTATAAGTCCATTTCAAGTGATTCAAAAGCTCAAATTCTAGTTTTTACTTCCTCTAACAACTTTTTAAACTTAATCAAGTCAAAAGATTATGATTTTTATGTTAAAACTCATGATAACTCACTAGTTTCTTACTAGTTGTCTTAATGAGTTTCTACACTTGTTTTTACCCATCAATTTTATGTACAACATCAATCAAGCCTTATTACATGTACTACTTATATCAAATTATATCAAATAATCATAAATATCATTACAACCATATTGAATGACAAGAAATTTAAACAAACTTCTTACAAGACTTAGGTTGAGTAGTTACAAGAACAATCAAGCTTAAACCCTTTCAATCTTTAACTCTTTTCTTCAACCTCTTAACCCAAGCTTTACTAACCTTCTTACCCTTGTAATAAACCTTTTTATTCAGCCCCTTATGCCTTGAATATCTTCTAATTCACCCTTGATATCAACAAAATAACCCTAGGATCATGTAGGAATCAAGTCTAGCTCCATCTTCTTTGTAATTCTTGAAGTACAAAACAAAGTAAGGATTGGTGTTTTGGGGTTGAAAGTGGACGGCAATGGAAAAGACCAAGAGAGGGTTTGTGTGTGATTTTGCATGTGAAATGATAAGTATGAGGTGAATTTGGTTTAAGTAGGGGACAAGGTTGAGTGAGTAAGAGTGCATGTATGTTAAGAGAAGGCCATTTGGCTTGTGATGAGGCTTTTACACGCCACCTCACTTTTGAGGTGATAGTGTGTGTGTAATTTTTATAACATTTGGTTTATGAGGTGTAGTTTGGTCCCGGTAATTACTAATGTTAAGCTCTTAAGTCACGAAACTTAAAACAGGGTAACGTAAAAATGTAATACTTCCAAAAATGTTAATACTTATCAACATACTCCAACTAGGTATATTAAAAGTATGATAAGTCTAGTATGGTGTTTCTATGTTGTTAAAACCTAATAATGTAGGTTCGGGCACGCGTATTACGTAAAGGTAAAATGTGTACCTAAAATTGGCAAAGTGGCAATAATTCATATGAATTATGACTAGTGGTGAAACTAAAGTATTTTTGAACACATAAAATTTTCCTACTCTTGTGTTGGTTGTGAGGATAATTCACACTATTTAATTTTTGAGATTACTTGTATAAATAATTAAAAGTAATTTATATAACGTAAAATAGTAAAATATAAACCTTAAATATGCGAGGTGCTACACTAATCTTGTTAGGTTAAGAAAAACATTCAAAACTTTAAAAATGGCATAATTTTTGAACATAAACTAGAAAAATGAGGGAAAAATAAGGTTCAAGAGATAATTCTACTCCCGTCCCCCCACTTGAATTGTATAAAGTCCCTTTTGTACTAAGCGTTAAATAAAGGTGAAGAGAAAAGTAGAATTAGAGCGAGAACTTTCCTGAAATTTGCTCCAAAAAGAAAGAAGGCCCACGAAAAAGAGACGTGCCTTCGTATAAGCATCCATGAACAAACTTCAATCCCTGAAATCACACTACCGACAAGAATAATTCTAAAAAGAAAAAAATGAAAAATAAAAAACAAACCTAACTCACTTTCGTAGGAATCACGGTTGCATTTAGCATATGCAACAAGCCTTTTAAACCACTTGGTGTCCCAAGTGGACGAGTGAAGTCTCGTGAATGTTTACAGGGAACACACCCACAAAGTTCATTTTAAATATTAATACAAGGTTATTGTGTTTTAAAATGAGAGAAGTAAAGCAGAGGAAAGTTACGTCGTAACTCCTTGAGGGAGTTACGCCGTAACTGGCAAAACCTGACATACGCTGTAAAAGTGTAGCTTTGGCATAACCACGGAGACGGTATTATGCTGTAATCGGTAATGCATCTAAAATTCTGCTGCAGGGGGTAGGTTACAGCGTAACCACTGAGATGAGTTACGCCGTAACTATGGTCAGATCAGCAAGTTGCAGCAGCAATCACTCCAATTTTCCTGGAAAAATGGTTAAAAACATAAAACCCTACAGAAATGGAAATAAAGCAAAAGAAAGGGATAATTCGGGTTGTCTCCCGAAAGAGCACTTTTCTTTATTAACAAGTCTTTAAGTTAGACTCAGAGCCACGAGGCTTTATGGGGGCCTTTGGACTTGGCCGACTTCCTCAACTAGATGGCGGCACTCATTCTTCCATTTGTTAAAACCCTTTTTTCTTGCAGTGTTACCGATGCCATATGTTCCAAATTTTTGTGAAAGCCACTAATTATATGACTTTCCCTAGTCATCTCTTTCAGCTATAAGACTGCTTGTTATACTTATGCTTGATCTTTCACCATTCGCTATTGCATTAGTAGGACGATAGTCATTGTACTTGTATTTTAATTGCTTAACCAATCCCTTATCGATTTTTGATTCTTCAAATCTTATTTTTTACCAATCTTCAAATGCTAATTTCTTAAATGTAATATCATGTCTTTCAGTCTCGTGAGGGTATATCCATTCGTCCGCCATTCTTTCACAAGATTCTTGAAAAGGATTACACGAGGGTCATGCTGTCACTGATTCGTTATCCACGGTTAATATCGGTTAATACCTTGGATCTTGACAGTCTTTCCCTGTTTCTGCTTACAATTATCAACATTCTCTCCACTATTATTAGTACTAGGATAATAATGTAGAGGAGGATCGGGTGATTGAACATCAACAACATCAACATTATTTGAACTTCCAAATTTTGGTTTTAAATGCTCCTTCATACTGAAAGTTATTTGTTCATTTTCAGTTCCCAAAGAAATTTGTTTTTCAAAAACCTTAATTTGAGCCCTACAAGTGGCCAGTAAAGGTGTAACAACAATTAAGTTGTAAGCCTCCCGCTTCCCCATGTCAATTACCACAAAATCAGTGGGAAAAAATAATTTCCAATTTTCAGGAGCACATTATTTACTACTCCCCTAGGTGCAGCTTTAGAGGAATCAGCCATTTCTATCATCATTGTTGTTTCTTTTAAATTGGTAAGGTTTATTTTATCAAGCAAAGTGGTAGAAATAAGGATTACCCCGGCCCCTAAATCAGCTAATGCCGGAATCTTAATATTACAAAGTGGTATTGTTGCTTCTCAGGGAGTTGGCTTGGCAGGATCTCGTCGTCTTCCGATTTACCATCTTCTTTCTGGTAGTTAATCTCGGATATATCATTCGTGATAGAAGATGTGCACTGTTCTTTCTTTGCCTTATCTTGCGCAAATATGGCTTTGCGGGCAATATCTTTGGCATTACTGGTCTCAAGGTTTTTAGCTAATTGCCCAATTTATGTTTCGAGGTTTTTAATTGCAGCATCTTGGTTCTACAGGTTAATGTTGGTGTCTTCTTTCACCTTGACCATCCATTCCTTGAGCTTATCTCCCTTTTTTGCATATTCTTCGATTTGCCTATGCATTATTTCTTCAAGGCTTGGTCTAGGAGGATTGTTGTTGATTCTTGTGTAGAATCCTGGGGACTTTTCTCGATATTTGCCCCCGTTATCATAGTATCTGTTGAAAGGGTTCCCACTTACATATTTTACTTCTCCGATCCTTTTGACTTCCTCGTTGGAGGAACATTCCTTAGTAGGTGGAGCTCCCTTTCGTTCTACTTGAATGGAATGCACATTTTCCTTGAGCTTCTGCATGTCTCTTCCGAGGCTTTCTAATTTGTTTTTTATTGCTGCAAGGCCTTCCATATTTTCATTCTTACTTCGGTTGCTCCCCTCATTGTGCCATTTGTGAGAATGGTCAGCCATCTTTTGAATAGTTTCCAAAGCCAATGTTGGAGTCATCCCAGGAATCGGCCCTTGGGAATTGATCATTTGCCTTGAGGAGATGTTAAGACCTTTGTAAAAGACGTTCACTTTTTGTTGGCTGTTGAGGTCATGAGTAGGGCATTTATATAATAATTCGTTATACCTTTCCCATGCCTAGTACAACGTTTCATCACCCTCTTGTTTGAAATTATGGATTTCTTCTAATTGCTTAACAGTCTTAGATGGAGGACAGTATCTCTAAATGAAATACTTTTTTAGGATAGGCCAGGTGTTGACTGTTTCGGCAGGTAATCGATCAACCTATCTTTTAGCAGCTCCCGTAAGAGAAATAGGGAATACCCGTAACATTACAGCATCATTTGAGACTCTAGGAATTTTGAATAGGCTGACAATGTATTCCACGTTGTCTATATGTTCATGAGCATCATCGGTAATGCTTCTAGAGAAAGGATTTGCACGCAATTCCCTCATGAATTGAGGTTTGATTTCGAATTGAGCATCTTCTGCGATAGCCTTCCTAACAATCCCTGGTCCTTGTTCTTCCATTGTTAATGCTAAATATTCCTCAAAAGTGAGGTTATCAATGTTAACAACTTCCATGGTACCTAAAAACTTGAATAGTGATCGTTAGAATTTTAGAAAATTTTAAAACAAAACGAAGATGAAAGACTTAATAGCAATCCTAATATAACTCCCCGGCAGCGGCGCAAAAAACTTGATGCAGGTTTTACTGACCAGGTTTTAATATTTATATAGTCTCGTTATACTTATGGTCTAACCTAATGCACTAACGGGCAGTTTACCCGGTCGTGTGTAGTGTAGTATTTGGTAAAACCGAGGTCGTATCAAGAGCTATGTGTGTTGGACTATTACTAAGGGCGTGCTTGGTTAGGGGTTAAGGGGGGGGTGGGGAATGGGTAAAGTATTCAAAAGGGCCCACATCACAAATAAATTGATGCTTGGTTGGGAGGGTAGGGTTTGATTACCGTAGTGGGTAATGAACCATTATAGAGTAAATTGGGGGTAAGGTATTGATTACCCACCTCACTCATTCCTTTGCATTCCTTTCCCTTTCCCTTTCCCTTTTCCTTTCCCCACTTTGAACCAAGCGGACCCTAAGTCTAGGTGTCACAGTTTTTAATATGATTTCGATAAGAAATTAATTAATTAACTACTAACGCAGATAAGAGGAAAAGGTTCAATCAATAGAGGAGAATGGTGCTAACCTAGTCAATCATCCTTGCTAGTAATGTCTACGTCTAATTACTTCCAATTACTTCAGGTGGGGTCAATGTCGAGAGGACAACATTTGCTCAATTCGCCCTAACCTATCAGCAAAGATGCCACCACTGAAGAAGTAAGGTGTCCCCTCATAAGTCAAGTTGTTCCTGGCCCCCTAAGCCAAGTCATTAAGTACCGCTACATGCTAGACTTAGAATAATGAGTGCCCGGGCGTTAGCAACTTAAACACTCACCCCTAATTCTTAATTTCATCTAAACGGTAGGTGATCACCTCAGTCAAACAAGTAGAAAGGGTCGTCAGTTGGTCATATCTTTCCCTTCCTGTCTCAGTCTTCTCACTTAGGGTCAGTTGGTCATATCTCCTAAATAACTAGCCTCTACCGCCATTCAAAACTACCGAAACAAGGGTAGCTACCAATAAACTATGCATGCATACACTTAGAAATGATTATACGGAAGTAATGTAAACGCAAACAAAACAATTAAGGAATCATAATTTGGCCAGCACCAAGAGGTGCTTAGCCGCTCATATTAACCCTACAAATCAATTTAATATTCAATGTTACGAAATACATAAATCGAAAGTAAAGAAAAGATAATGCTTATGTAGAGGGGTGATTTCTCCTTGGAGACAACTCCGTATGCTCCTCTAAACCTGCCTTTGGCTTTTTCCCATGTTCTTTGGTTGTGGTGTGTGGAATGGGATGCTTTGAAATGCTGGAAATCATGAGGTATTTATAGGCCAGATCTGGGTTACGGCGTAACTAATAGAATAGTTACGCCGTAATCTTCAATTTCTTCGTAATTTGCACTAGATCTGCTGGTTACGGCGTAACCTTGTAAATGGTTACGCCGTATCTTCAATATTTTTTGGTTACGCTGTATTTTAAACAAGAGTTACGGCGTAGTTATCAGCGGCGTGGAACCTCATTTGACCTAATATGGTTACGTCGTAGTCTTTTGTGAGAGTTACGTCGTAATCTTCTAATGAGTTGGCTTTCTGAGTCAAGCTTTAGTTATGGCGTAATGTGAGAGATGAGTTACGCCGTAACTTCTTCAAAGTGAGCATACTCTGATAAATCTATGATAATTCTCCAATTCCGCATCTCTTTAGCTCCAATACTCGTAATTTACCTGAAAGTGGAAAACAATGAAAAACAAGCGTAAATCCATATAAATGATATAAATTACAAGCATTATCAGGGGAAATTGACACTTAATATTCAGGACTATTTGATGTTACCAGTAAGTGTGTTAGAAAACTATTAGCTCAAACCATTTACGTATTTTATTTGTTTCGTTAAAATGATTTTACGTTTGTTATCGACAAAACATTAGAAGATCGTAAAATATAAATAAATGTTTTTACAGCTTATTTGTATTAACACTGAGGTATGTTAACTAAAATCCCATTCTCATCTTTTGTAGTGGCCTCAAAATCGCCTTCAACAATGATGTACCAAAGATCAATATTTTTAGACTTCACATACATTCCGAATCTATTTTTCCAATATATAAAACCATTAGTTTCAAGTAGTGGAGGTCGCTGCATGGATTGCCCTTCCTTTTAATTTTCAAAACCCATAATGATCGAAAAGTTTTTAAAATACGGTTTACTTTAAAACTTTTATAAACTTAGCTCTTGATGCCAATTGTGGAAAACTAGAAGGGGGGGGGGGGTGAATAGTTTTGTCGGTTTTAAGTTAGTTTCTAAAAACTTTAGATTCAATGTTATGTGAAATTGTATGGATGAAGATAAAGTATAGATCTAAGAGTAATGCAAGTAAAGAAAGTAAAGTAAGGGATAGAAATGACACAACCGATTTATAGTGGTTAGGCTACAAGGACACCTTCCTTGCCCTACTCCACTCCCCGAGTCACATTCTCGAGTATTCAAGCACTATGTCAACAAACTCCTTCAACTTGGCGGAGAAGCCTTCACAACGTTGCTTACACCTTTTTCCTGTACAAAGCTAAATACCGAGTCTGTAACACGGAGGACCAAACCAACACGACTATTACACAACAAATATGTGAAATATCAAATACAAGATCTTTGCTACAGAAATATTGTGGAGGAACAAATCAATCAAGGACCCCTTGCTTGGATGACTTGTAGAATGCTTGTGATCTCGCCATAGAGAAGGACTTATATGAGAATCACAATAGAAGAAAGAAGAACAACTCTCTAGATCAAGTGATCTTTTGTTAGAAGAGTGTAAGAATATATGAGAGAGTTAGTAAGAAGAGGGGTGAGTAAAAATGAAGAAATAGCTCTCTATTTATAGGCAAAATCTTGCCACTGTTGTACGGATCCCAAGGATCCCTTCCTTAAGGGATCCGTCTAGTGTAACTCCAGGGATCCATGGGACATTCCTCCTTGCCCATGGGTTTTTGGGTTATGGGTCATTGGTCATAGTTTATGGATTGGTCCATGGTTATTTATTTAGATACAATGTATCTAATAGATGCAATGCATCTAGTCAATGAATCATGGGTTAATACCACGGGTCATGGGTTAATACCATGGGTCATGAGTTGTGGTTTTTACCCATCCTAATAAACTATTACAACAAATGATTTATTACAACAATTTGTATTAAATGACTATATGTAAATGCTTTACATAAATAACATGTATCCTTATAATTTTACTTATGATAACATTATATTTGTTATCAACAAAACATAAAGAGATCGCTAAATATTAATAAATGTTTTTACGGTTTATTTGTATTAACATTCCTATCTGAAGAAGGAAGCTGGGAAGAAAGAAGATCAAAAGGTTGAGTTGCTGACCATGGATATAGGTGCTGTAAATTGGGGAGAACATGCTGATGAGGAATCTACCAGTCACTCTGCTTTTATGGCCATTGGCTCAAACAGTGAGGTATCTTTATGTTCAAATCTATGTGTTGATTCATATAATCTTATTAAAACACAAATTGATGAACAATTAACTCAGTTGAGAGAACAGGAAGTTCAAATTCTAGCTTATACCAATGCTATAAAAACATTTTTTTGGGTATTGCTCCCTTCGTGCCTATGGGTGGATGCGGGACGTTCACTTGATTCAATATTTTTCTTGTTTTTATACCTAGTTAGGTGATTCGTAATTCAGCTAGGTTTGTTGTGTTTATGGCCTGTCATAAACACTAGTTTATCAAGCTTTTTGCTTGAGGTTAATGTGGTACATCAGCCACATTCCATTTGTACTTAACTTTTTTTGGTTATATATTATGCTGTACAAACCTTAGAAACATAAATTTCAAACCTTCAAAATCAAAATTCATCTCTAAATGAATAATTAATGTTTCAAGCTAATGAAAATTTTGCTAAGGATGAAAAGCTAAGGAAATATAGAAGAATAGGTATGAAAGCTCAACAAGAAAGAGATGAGTAAAAGAAAATAGTTAAGTCTTGGGGAGAGTCTTCTAAAAATGTACACATGTTAATTAATTCTGGGATAAGATCTAGTTGTAAATTGGGCTTAGGTTATCAGATTCAATCAGATAGTGAGGTTTAAGTTATGAACAAGAGATGAAAACTGGTGTTTATGGTAGTTCAGAAGAAGACAATGTTGGTAAAGCACTTTATAATAGATTTGTTAAAACTGATAATTATAAAAGAGTTCCACCACCACTTAATGAATACTACACACCTAAACCTGAACAAAAGTTTGATGAGTCTTTATTTGATTACAGCAAAATGGGAAATCCTGAAACAATTGCCTCTCAAGACTATTCCATTGAATTTTCTGCCTGTCAATTCCATGACATTAAAGGATTCTGTGAGAAGAGTTCTCGAACCAGTGTCTTAGAAGATAAAGATAGTGAGTATTCTTCCTGTCAATCTAATGATAGTGAAGGGTCCATTGGGAATGTCTCTGAATGTTCTCTAGAGCTTAAGTCTGAACCCATAAAGATTTCTAAACCTGTCTTAAATAGTAAGACTTATGTGCCAAAACAAGCTGAGTCTATCAAAACTTTTGTGTCTAAACCAGAAATTGTTAAACCTAATTGTGTTCAAACCCCTAGGAAACAGGTCAAACCTGAGACACCTAAAGTATACAAAAAGAACTGGAATGGGTTAATTCAAAGAGAATTTAGGGACGGATACTCTTTCACAAAGAAGGGTTGTTTTGTGTGTGGAAGCCTAAGTCATTTGATAAGAGACTGTGACTATCATGAGAAAAGAATGGCTAAGGAGGCTGAGTTAAGAAAGAAAATGAATGTAAACACTAGTAAGGGTTAGTTAGACCAATGTGCAATAATACAAATAGAATTAACCATGCAAATCATTTTGTCACAAGACCAGTACCTGTTAATACTGGTAGTACTTCTGTTAATTCTATTAGGCCAAGGGTGGGTACTGGTGTACAAACTAATTCTGGTAGGCAAAACATTAATACTGGTAATATTTTTAGAGTTAATATTGGTCATGTTAAGTTTGGCCAAGCTAAAGTTAATTCTGGGTATATGAATGTTAAATCAAAACCTACCAGTCTTTCACCCAGTCCCAAGTTTAGAAAACCACAGGTGAACCAATTTAATCAAAGACTTCATTATGGTTCTCACTTACCTGTAGGAAAACCCATAGATCATAATGTAGCTAAACTGTTTCAATCTTATGCTGCAAGGGGTAATTGGGGGACTGTTGTTAAGCCCTCAACAGGTTATACTTGGAGACAGACCAAACCACACTCCAAGAATAATAGTGGACCAATTTTAGCTTATACTTTGAATTCTCAAAGTCCACAAGGCAGACCCAAGCCTTTACAGGCATGGGTCCCCAAGAGAAACAAATTTCTCTTTTTGATATGCAGGAACATCCACACCAGAAGCTAGGAAGCAAAGAAATTGTTGATTGTGGATGCTCTGGGCATATGACTGATAACAAGGATCACTTGGAGGAGTTTGAGGAAGTCCAAGAAGGTTCTGTTACCTTTGGAGGCAACATAGGCTACCCTATGAATAGTTAGATTTTTATGGAAGTATTATGAACATTTTGTGTTGGTGTGATTTGGTGATTTTAAGAACATCTTTTGATTTATGTGTTTGCTACAATAACTTTGGTGTGCTTGAACAATTTTCTTTGGTTGTTCTATGAATTAATTCTGGTAGATTTTTGAGTTAATTTTATTTTTAAGATCTACCTATTGTATTTCTCTTGGTTTTATACAAATTTTTTAGGGAAATGAAATATTTATCAAAGATAGGGGAGGTATGGAAGCTATTCTGATGGATGTGCTACTATTCAGAGTTAAATATGGTGATGTCACATTTAAGTCTGTTTGACTATTTTAAGTTTGGTAGTGCAAAAATATTACCATTAGTGCTGGTCGAGGGAAAATTCGTTTTTACTATATTAGTAGTACCGTTACCTACTCTTAGGTGGTAAGAAGTATATATATGGATACTTTTTAATAAAATTTATATTTATCCATTATCTACTTTCTTTAAAATCTTTAAAAGTTCAAATCTTTCTCTCTCGATAAAGTCTTTTCACCAGCATTAACCCTAAGTCTCGCCGCACTACCAGAACTTACAATTCACCACGATTATGGTTCAATTAAAGTTCAATGATAAGCACAACCAAGTGGGCTTCCTCAAGAAGCCAAATGAAAGCACTGGCTTCGAACAGATAGTGGATTTCCTAAAAGGTACCCATATTAGGTATGCTCTCATTCATAATCCCACTATCTATATCTCCCTAGTCAAACAGTTTTGGCAGACTGCCACTGCTAGAACTCTTGCTGATGGGACATTAGAATTAACTACAACTATTGATACTTTAGAGTATTCAGTCACTAAGGAATCAGTCAGAAGTTATATTCAATTGGCTGATGCCTTAGGGATCACAATGTTGCCAAATGATGAACTTTTTCAAGGACTTCAAAACATTGGATATCCAACTGAAGGATCATTCACTTTTTGGAAAATCACTTTTACACCACAATGGATGTTTTTGTTGCATCATCTCCTCCATTGTATGAGTCCTAAAAGTGGTGGATGGGATCAATTTGGAAGCACTATTTCTTCTGTATTGGTCTGTCTATCTACTGGTAGACTCTTTAACTTTTCTAAAATGATTTTTGATGCTATGGTTTCAAATGCAAATAAAGAGAAAAAGTTTTTTATGTACCCTAGGTTTTTGCAAATGATTTTAAATGCAGAAACTGCAAAGAAGCAGCAATATATTGCTGTCCCTTTCACCAAAAATATTTTTGCAAATATAAAAAGGGGATTTGAAGGGGTTCATAGGCCTTTGCAGCCTGCTATGTTGTCTACTATTTCTAACCCTATAGGTACATCTATTGCTGCTGCATCTGAGGCACAAGAGCAATCACAAGAGCCTGCACAGAGGGTACCCACTCCATCACCACAAAGGACACCCACTCCATCACCACAAAGAACACAAACACCACCACCATAGAGAACACCAACTCCACCTCCATCTTACCTACCAGTGTATGAGAAAGAATCTCCTGAAATTCCTCACTCACAACCTCCAACGCCCACCACTACAGCAGATCCAGTTTCTCTATCTCATGAGGAGCTCATCAATCTAGCTCCCAAACTTCTAACCAGAATAGAGAAATTGGAAAAAGATCTACAGAGGTCAACAAAGGCTCAAGCTGAAACTTTGATGAGACTGATTAAAAGAGTCAAAAGGTTGAAAGGTAAATTCAAAGCTAAGGGTATCAAAATTACTGACTCAGAGGGTGAAGAAAATTCTTCCAAATAGGGGAGGAATATGGAGGAGGAGGGTGGATCAAATTTCAGAACACCAACAAAGAAATCTTTTTAGGAGACAATCAGTCCTCAAGGTCTTGAAGCAGCTGAAATCCTGGTCAAAAACTTAAGTCAGAAGAAGAGGAAATCAGAAAAGGAGGCTACAAGTTCTGATGTTAAGCCTGCCAGTGATGATGCAGTTAAGTCTGGTGGTGATACTGAAGTTAAGTCTGCCAGTGCATCTGTTAAGTCTGGTGAGGAGTTCTCTCAAAGGAAAGGCAAGGGAATAATGGAAGAATCTTCTGAGCCTAAGAGGACCAAGAGACAAATAAGAGAAGATGAAGCAAGTATGGCAGAGATTGCTAGAATTAAAGTAGAGGAGGATGCTGCAGTAGCTAAGCTTCCAAGACAGTAGATGGGTGATGAATTGATTGCAAGAAGCTTGCAGCAACCACCAGAGTTAACTAAGGAACAAAGGAAAAGACAGGCTGCAGTTTTAGAGTCTGCCAAATATTATACTGATGAAGACTGGGATACAATCAAAGCCAAACTTAAGGTGAATAGGGACATTCTACCAGACATTGGAGCTGAGGATTTTGCTAGAAAAATGGTAGAGATGATTAATGAGAAGAAAAAGATGCTGGGAGAACAAAGGCAAAAGGAAAGGATGAATAGACCTCTGACTAA
The DNA here is from genome assembly GCA_910596185.1 of Chrysanthemum makinoi. Taxonomy (NCBI): domain Eukaryota; kingdom Viridiplantae; phylum Streptophyta; class Magnoliopsida; order Asterales; family Asteraceae; genus Chrysanthemum; species Chrysanthemum makinoi. Next base: position 68,024,778 of record OU343219.1, on the reverse strand, counting down.
GGGAGAACAGAGAGAGTACATGATTAACTATATCAAGAGTCAAGGTCATCCCAGCTGGAAGATAACTCAGTTAAGGAAGTTGACATTTGATAGGCTTAAAACAGAGTTTGAAAAGGTAATGGATCAGGTCAAAAGGTTTATTCCCATGGACTCTAAACTGGAGGCTTCTAAGGTCAAAAGAAAGGGGTTTAATCTTCAATCAAAGGAGGCTAAAAAGCAGAAAATTAAAGAAGTAGTTGAAGCTGAGAAAGGTACTGATGAGCCTAGTATTGTAAAGAAGGAGGAAGAAGCTTTAGTTACAAAGCCTATCATCAGATGGACAAGAAAGAAGTCTAAGGGAAAGAAGCCTACAAAGAAAGATAAGTCTGAAATGAAGAAGGAGGTGGATGCTTATATAGAGGAAAAGCTTGAAGAAACCCCATCTGAAGAGTTCACCATGGGCACTATCCCTAAAGGTCCAGTGGCTGCAAATATAGCAAGAATTTAGATCATCAAAACTGGAAGCAAGGCAGCTTATCAGGTGGTAAGGGAAGATTATACAAACACTGTATATGTTAAATTTCCTGATCTGTTAAGTGATTTATCTAGGGATGACCTGAAGAATTTGTACACATTGATGGTGGAAAAGCATGGTAATCAAACACCTGAGGAGGAGTTTGAAAGAGTACTATGGGAAGATCTAAAGATAATGTTTGAGCCACCTGATGCATATAATGAGATGTGGAAGCAAGGAAATCAAGAGCAAGTACTCAGATGGAAATATTTTCATACCTGTCAGGTTGATTACTTGGAATTGGATAATTTAATTGTTTATATACTAACAGAAGTGGACTATCTACTTTCAAGTAAGACTTGCAGGGACATGCTTGATAAGAAGCTTTTTGGTGAGGGTAAATATAATGCATGTTATCAGCTTTTGAAACAAATTGAATCAAAAGCTCAACAGTAATAAATTTTAAAAATGTTTGGAAGAATTTTCTTAAGTTGTTGAGTATTATGTATATAAGTTGATAAATGTATAAATGGATTTTGAGGGGTTTCACTTGGTGAAACTGTTTTGCACTATCACCACAAATGGTTATCAGTTCACCATGTCTAACCCATACACAAGAACTGACTAATCCATGACCAAACAACTCTGGTAAAGATATCTCAAATCCGTTTATGGCTGACAATTTGCCAAAAATTGTGTGGTGTTCAACTCACCATATCTGTGTAGATGAAGAGTTGACTAGCCTACAAGTTCATGGCATGTGGTAAAGGAAGTGGAAAACTATGACTAGTCCAAAAAGGGTATAACTTTTGGTAAAGACTAATCAAATTTATTGATAGATGCTAGTTTTCTAAAAATCAGATGGTTATCAATGTACCATGGTCTTATACACCAAAACATTGGCTACTCCAATAGTAATGGATAATTTGTAAAGAAACATCAAATCCATTAAATTTTCTATGATTCACCTCTCACAGGAGTTAGCGAACCTGGATGTGATTAGAATAGTATGAAACTTTTATGATTTGATGTACATACAGTCACAGTTGCAGAAAAAACCATGGAGTGCTGATAAATTGTTGATACAATGCTGCACAGAACACATAATAAAGAAAACTCAAAGATGCAGCTCAAAGAATAATTCCAAGATCCTCAAGGAGTGTAAAAGCACTTGAAGTTCACAAGTGAAGATCAAGTTAGGGGAGAATTGTAGAGAATTATATTTTGTGAAACATATTTAAGTGTGTTTAAGTCTTTATAGTGTTAATTCTTGTAGTGTTAGTAGTAAAGTCTGGTAAGCCAGAATTAAGTCTGTTGATAGTTAAGTCTGCCAGTACTAATGGAGTTAAGTCTGGCAGAACTAATATTTGATAGTTAAGTCTGTTTATGATAAAAACAGAATAGTTTGTTAGAGTTATATTAGGAATAGATATGTACGCGTAGAGATATCTTAGGAAGAGATATCTTTACTCTTCTACAAGTCTTGTAGTCAATTAGGGTTTCCTTAGTGTATAAAAGGATCCTTATGGTATTAGGTTAAAGGTACGAGTTGTAAGCCTTAACCTTTGAGTAAAGTAATAGAAAATACGAAGTTAGTTATTCTTGTGTTCTTCATACTTTGTGTGTTAAGATTCCGCATTAACACATCAAGATCTTGTTAAGAATTCTTCACATAATAAATTAGAATTTATTCAAGTTTATTATAAGTCATTCAAGGCTGCTTAGATCTATAAAATTTTGGACCTACACTTTTATACCAGATTTAAGATTATTTGAGGCCAAAACTTCTTTACATACTAAGGGATCAATCTCCACCCTCCATTTTTATTAGTTCTAATGAGGAGATTAATCTCAACAATTAAAAAAACCACTTTCATCATTTTTTTCAAATATAAATATCTTTCAAACCGTTAATCATCAAAAGAAAAAAACTATACCATTACGACGAGCATTTAATTATCTTTTTATAGATATGCACTTTAATATACTTTCGACAAAAAAAATTTTTTTTCGTGTTTTTTACTTTCTTTATAGTTTTTTTCGTTTTTTCACGTTACTGAAATTTGAATGAAAAAAATCAGATATGATTTAACACTAATTTGAAGATCACATATGATATTAGTGTTAAATGACATATGATATGTAATATCATATGTGATACTAGTGTTAAATCGTATACGATAAATCACATATGATATACATATCATATATGATTTAACACTAATATCACATGTGGTATTCAAATTAGTGTTAAATCATATATGATATTTCATGCAAATTCCAGTTTCGAAGAAAAACGAAAAAAAAAGACGAAAAAATGTGAAAAAAAATTTTTTTCTTTTTCCGAAAGTATATCAAAGTGCCCGTCTATAGAAAGATAATTAAATGCTTGTCGCGATGGTGTAATTATTTTTGCTTAACGATTAACAGTTTAAGAGATATTTAAATTATAAAAAATAGCTGAAATAATAAATTCTTTTAATCTCAGACATTGATTTCTTTTTAGATGGATGGTGGAGATGAGTCCCTTGATATGTAAGAAAAGTTTGATATGTAAAATAACTCTCCTATTTATACCAACTATGATAGTTTGTCATTTCCATGTAGATTTTACTTTTTTGTTTGTATAAAATATCTTTTTCCCGCCTTTGAAACCTTTTAGATGATAGGAGTTCTTTTTGCTTAGCATCATAGTGAAGAGAAGATCCCCATCATTCAGCAAGGTATTGTCACCCTGGCTGAACTAAACTTCTTATCTGAACTTGGTCATCAATTATTGATCCACGTCATTATGCTTAAAGTGAAGACATCTTTCGGTCTTCAAAGACCCAGAAGAAGTAAGAGCTGAACTTCATCCTTCAGTTTAGCTTTTATGCTATGTATGCTGAGGTTTTCTTCAGCATTATTAATGTTGTGAGTTGAAGCTGTCTTCAGCTTCTGTGTATTGAAGTTGTCTTCATTGTGAGAGCTAAATTCTTCTTGAGAATCTGCATTGTGTGAGCTGAAGTTGTCTTCGGTTTCTTGTCCTTAGGATATTTTATATTCAAATCCAGTTCAGGGGAAGTGGGTGTTGAACTAACCCAACAGAAAATAATTTTATTTAAATGAAATATTATAAAAATGTGCAAGGTTTTATAAATGATGCAAGAGTTTATGTATTATGTATGATAAGACTTTCTTTGATCATTATGCAAGTTTTATAGATTCATATGCTGATATATATACCTTAAGTGATTTACATCAATGGATAACTATGTCTAAAACTTATTTACTTGAACTTTTGCTTAATAAATTTTTATATTTGTAATTAACAAAACGTAAAGAAATTGTTAAATAAAAGTAACATCTTTATGTGATAGTTATAGGCCTATGAAATGTTTAATATAACAAAATTTTAATGTTTTTAATTATTAATATAGTATTTTTATTATATTTGAATTACTAAATTAATTCTTTTTAGTTGTTAATAAAGTTTAATTTTAATGTTTAAAGAATAAAAAATGAAAAAGAAATAAGTAAAGATAATTTACATTCCAAACATTTTTTATACATAAAGGGATCAATCTCCACCCTCCATATTTATTTGATTTAATGGATAAGATGAATCCCAATAATTTAAAAAACCCACTTTCATCTTTTTTATTTCAAATATTAATATCTTCCAAACCATTAATCGTTAAGCAAAAAAAATATATCATTAAGACGAGCATTTAATTATCTTTCTATAGATGTGCACTTTGATATACTTTCATCAAATTTATTTTTGTGTTTTTCACGTTTTTTTACGTTTTCTTTGTTACTGAAACTTGCATGAAAAAATCACATGTGATTAAACACTAATTTGAATATCACATGTGATTAAACACTAATTTGAATATCACATGCGATATTAGTGTTAAATCACATATGATATGTATATCATATGTGATTTAACACTAATATCACATGTGATATTACATATAATATGTGATTTAACATTAATATCACATGTAATATTCAAATTAGTGTTTAATCACATGATATTTTTTAAATGCAAATTTCGGTTTCGAAATCAAAATAAAAAAAAAGACAAAAAAACGTGAAAAAAATGAATTTGTTTTGTATTATGAACTCAATATAATTCCCAACACAATTGAATGTATATAACAGTTTAAATAGACAATAAGCAAAGCAGTTTATTAAAACATGACACAAAGTTAATTTTCAATGTTTAAAATTCTTATTTAAATGAATCAAAGAATTTGAAAATTTTTACTTGCGGATAGCAAACTTAGTGGAATGACAATGTGTTGTGATCTCATCTCAAACTTAAACTTACAACATGTGTTGAAGTTTAAGTACCAACTATATTTTTACTCGTTGAATGTTCAGCAGCCTAGTTAGGTTAGGGGAGTAAAGTGCCCTCATGAGGACTTGGTTTTCTGTTACAAGAGATACTTTAATGGGGTTTCTAATGTACATGTGTCTAGAATAGTACGGTGGAAAGGATGTTACTAAACAAGTACTAGGTTAGGACCTACTTTTTGGAACAACTGAGTACACTGCTTGTACTTTTATACCAACTATGGCAGTTTGTCATTTGCAAGTAGATTTTACTTTTTTGTTTGTATAAAATATCTTTTTCTCTCCTTTGAAACCTTTTAGATGCTAGGAGTTCTTTTGCTCAGCATCTTTGTGAAGAAAATATCACCATCGTTCATCAAGGTATTGTCACCCCTAGATGAACTAAACTTCCTCTTTGGACTTGGTCATTAATTACGGATCCGCATCAGTATGCTTAAAGTGAAGACTTCTCTTGGTCTTCAAAGACCCAGAAGAAGTCATAGTTGAGCTTCATCCTTTAGTTTAGCTTTTATGCTATCTATGCTGAAGTTGTCTTCAGCATTGTTGTTGTCATGAGTTGAAGTTTTCTTCAGCTTCTGTGTATTGAAGTTGTCTTCATTGTGGGAGTTGAATTTTTCTTGAGTATCAGCATTGTGTGAGCTAAATTTGTCTTTGGTTCATGTACTTAGGATATTTTATATTCAAATCTAGTTCAGGAGAAGTGGGTGTTGAACTAACCTGTGACAACTCGTAATTTCAGGTCATTTCTCAAATTTACTATTCATCTCTGGAATTTACTATTCACTGGTTACTATTCATCATTTTACTATTCATCATTTTTTAAGTCGATTTGATATTTTGAGAGTGTATTTTAAAATTTTACTATTCACGAAACACTATTCATTCCCAGAGAAAATCACTATTCATGATTCACTATTCATCATTATTCGTAAACTAGGTTTACGAGTATCAAATTCGCGTAACCGTAATGGTTTAGCTGTGTATTCATTAAAAATCATTGAGAACACTTCATATAGACTAGAGTTAGTCTACATATCATTAGTAACATCATCATCATATTAGTTCATGCATGGGTTTGCATATTTCATTAATGTATATTTTCCTATTAAATAAACGCTATCGCATAATCATTTATTTTGAATAATTGATCCGACACTTCCAAAAATTATTCTGATATATTTTTATACTCATTTTAAGACTATAAAAATTATATTATTAGTTTACCCGATTTTTTGAATTTATTTTGTCTATAAATTGTTATGTATATATATTTACGACGGTTTTCGTAAATTCAACTCGATAATTATTTATTCACTTAATTCTTGCGAGAAAAGTATTTTTATAATTTTTATTACTTCGATATATTTTATTTTGTTCCGTAAAAATCGATTTCTAGCTAACGCTACCCTAAATAACTACTTATATGTATCAAATACATACTACACTTAACAAATAATACATTTACTTATCAATATTACCCAAACCCTCCCCATTTTTACCCCTTGGCCGACCACCCTTAGTCACCATGTAAAAAATATCTAATCCTACTAGCTTGTACACATACTACATATTAGACTAAGATATTTGCTTATACTAGTTATTATCTATCAAATACACATACAACACATAATACAAAGGTGTAAAACAAATCATATCCTCTCCATTTCCATCTCTACCATTCGGCCAAGGCAAGAAAAAAAAGGAAGAATCACAAGTTTGTTGGTTCATTTCTTTGGCTTGTTTTTTGAAGCTTTCTAGTTGTCCTAGTTGTTGGTAGCTAGTTGCTCATTTATGGCCTGTCATAAAGGATTTAGTGGTAGTTCAAGCGGTTGCTTGAGGTTAATGTGGTATTTCAACCACATGCCATTTTACTTAATTTTTTGGTTGATAGTATTTTACCAGGCTGCAGGATTACTCCCCTTTACCCACTAGTATACTTCTATTAAAGTTTTGCAATAAAAACCTAGGAGTATTTAGGAAACCTAGTTACTTAAACCTCATCATATAACTAGTAAGTTTTTCATGATCTTTACTAATCTTTCATAATCATTCTTGAGTTATTTTTATCATTCTAGGAAGAAATCATGCAAGTATCATATGTATTTATACCACTTTTAATTGTTTTTAGTACTTATTTTGAGTTATAATCATCCTATAATTAATCACTTGAAACATATCATTGTTGATGATGTTTAGAAACCCATGACACCCTAAGAAGGTGTATGGTAGGTTCAGAATAGAGTTGGTGTTGATTTGAAGTGATTGAAACAAGTATTACGCAAGAAAAATCATTTTCGATAACTTTAGATTGTGGTCTGATCGTTTTTGTAAAATCTGGAAATTTTGACAGGTCAATGATTATTTTGGGCTAGATATTCAGAAAATATACTTTAAAATAAAACCGTGGTCGCTTGAACGGGTTAAAACGGGTTCATAACGAAGAAGTTACGCTATTTTCAAGTTTAACGACGAAAACTATATTTTCTGAAAATTTGCAATCTGTCAAGATTTATTTAAAGCGCAAAAATGAGTTTTAAACCATATCTAAATGAGTCGATTTGTCAAAAATATACTAGTATACATTAATACGAAGCTAAGGATATATAAAACGTAGAAAACGGACTTATAACGACTAAAATACACGCGTTATAAATATGGTTATCGTAACTATTTTACACAAGTATAACACTTACATATTTTTACTAGACCAAAATGGTTATCGCTAGTGACTATGTTTGGAGCCATTTTTCATATCGATAGAATACTTTTGAGAAAACGATGTCTTCAAGTAAAAGTGAGTTCGCCTATTCTATTTTCCAAAATGTTTAACCGTTTGTCAAGCGAAGTTATAACGAATAATTCTGATCACTCAAAAATTGGTCATTTTCATGAATTGTCAAAGTGTATTATTTTGCGACGAAAAACTATAATTTCATAATAAATTACTAAATGACTATCGTAGGATATCATTTCAACGTAAGTACTTGTAAAGTAATTTATAACTTGACAAGACGTTATAAACTTATTTTTTGACGATAAACTTTATTTTATAAAATGCACAAGTGGTATGGATATCATATGAGTTGCATGCATAATATTACATCATGACTTATATTAGATCATATCATTCATCATAGGTCGCGGTTAGAGATTGCGCCACATTTCAGTGTACTCACTTTTGCCATCACATCATTGTACCAAGTGAGTTTTCATAGCCCCGTTTTACAAGTTTATACATTATTTCAAACCTACAGGGGACAATACATGGCACATCATTTTTATTACGCTTCCAAGTATATCAAATTCATTACATTGCTTAAGTTACCTCATTTCCAATTGAATGTCCCCATATCATAATCATGAACCATTAATTACAGAGTAAGCGAGGGTGAGTGAATATATCTATTGAGGGTGACTCCTCCATCCGGGTTGGTGGTCCTAACTGGTCAAACGGATGCATTTCATTTAATATCAGAATTAGAGTTGTTTGGAAAACACTGTTGGGGCTTATCATGATCATCTAGCCGTGTCATGTGCTTATAGCAATTGTAACATTTTTATGTGACATATTTGTCATACATGGCTTATACTTGTGGTAGTCGTATAAAACATTTTCATAAAACTATGATTTCTCACCAACATTATTGTTGACTATTTTAGCAATGTATTTTCAAGTGTCTAAGGCATTTACATCATGGCACGCATAAGGACCTATCATAGAGTCGCGGTGACGACGCGTCTCACTTGTATATTATGGCACTTTTAAAACATTGTTTGGTTTGTAATAAACTTATTTCCGCAAATTTGACTACCTTTTGGGACCTATCTTTTGTAACTCTGAATGCTTTTAATGTATCAAACGATGTGCTTTTCAAACGACACTTTAGGTTGTTCAATATAATCAGCTGTGATGCTATGGCGTCATCCCCGTGAATTCCATTCATTTTGCGAAACAAGTAATTTGGGGGTGTGACAGATTGGCATCAGAGCTTCGGTTATAGAGAACTAGGTTGCATCATTGACCCTAGACTATAACTACATCATCAAAGCATCTCATCATTTCATCATAAGTGCATATTCACTTTACGTGTGGATTCATACGCATTTTATTCGGGTTATTTACTTTCATTTCACATCGATTGTCATAGAGATGTCTATAGATACCCATCCCATCACCATTTCATCAGACTCTGACATGGAGGATGTCTCATCAGACTCTGATATGGAGGATGCCTTATCAGACTCTAATATGGATGTTGTCTTGACACTCACTACTATGGCCTTATCATCTGTTGGCTCTACACCAGACTTACCACTCATACTATCCGATACTAAGACTAAACCCTTCGAGGAGGGCGAAGTTGCACCTACACCACCATCATCACCAGCTAGTCCTACTCACAGCCTGATTCATTCACCATCACCACTTCCATCATCATCATCAGCCTCTAATTCACCACTAGGATCGCTATTATCATCATCATCATATTCATCATCATCTTATTACCTTAGAGATCCTATACCCATATATGACTTACCACTCAAGCCACACGATTTGACACACCTATACCACCCACTACTGAGACTGCACCACCTGCTAGGTTTGAGGTTGCTGAGTGTTCTAGGGCTACTTGTGACAACCCGTACTTTCAGGTCATTTCTCGACACAATTTATGCCTCACTATTTCAACATTTATAGTAAACTTGGTTTACTTGTTTCAAATTCGCGTAACCTTTATGGTTTAGCGGCGAATTCATGATCATAACATCACGTACATTTCATATGGACTAAGTTTAGTCTACATTTCATTGACATCATTTGCATCATGATAGTTCATTCATGACATTTCATTTCACATTTAACGCGTAATTTTTATATTAAATAAACGTTATCGCGTGAGTTATTATTTTGAATATTTAATCCGTTACTTTCAAAAATGATCCCGACATATTTTATTACTTACATTTAGTTATATAAACTATATTTTGAGTTTTCCTAGTGTTTTAAATTTATTTGGTGCATAAATCGTTAAAGTTATACTATTACGGCGTTTTCTTAAAACTACTCGATAATTATTTTATCACTCAAATTTCACAAGGAATGTATTTTACAATTTTTATCATCTCATTACATTCTACTTTGGTCTATTAAAATCTCTTTACATAAAAACTACCATTTACCTTTACTTGCACATTTAACTACACATTACTTACACTTTTCTTAAAAATTGTTACAACTATACATTTTATACATTATATAGAATAAAGAAAGAAAAAAAAATATATTTGGGAGACATAATCCCCCCAAAATCCGGCCAAGGGGGGGGATTGGGTGATTGTATTTATTAAGTTGGTACTTTCTTGATTTTGTAAGATATTACTTCACCAATTCACTTCACATTTTCATCCAACCATTATTCAAGCTAAGAAAAGGTCTCTCTTCCTTTTCCCTTGTCTCCATAACCGGCCAAGCAAGAGGGTGAAGAAGAAATCATCAAAACTTTTCCATTTTCAAGTTTATCAACCTAGATATCACTCTTTATTAGGTTTTGAAATAAAAACCAAGAGTGTTTAGGCTAAACCTTGTTCTTTGCACCTCATCATATTCACTTGTAAGCATGTTTCTTTCATTTTTCATGTTTCCTTTTCATTTCATATGTATTTTTTTCATTTTTGGAGAAAATATGCAAGACATATGTTGATTATACCATTTTTACATGATTTTAGAAATATATATATATAAAGTCATCCTATAATTATCCCCTTGGTATACTTTGGTCTTGATGATGTCTAAGAACCCATGACACCCTAAGAAGGTGTATGGTAGGATTAGATTAGCTTTGGAGTTGATTTGAAGGGATTAGAATAGGTTTTGTCCGAGAAAAACTATTTTCGATAAGTATAAATTGTAATCTGTCCTTGTTTTGATTTTCTGGAAAATCCGACCATAGCCACGACATTTTGGCCTTGATAATTAGAAAATATACTTTAAAACGAATCCGTGGCGGCTTGACGGATAAAACGGAGTTATAACGAAAGTCGTGGTGAATTTTAAAGTTTGACGACGAAATTTATACTTTTAGAAAATTCAGCATCTTTGTTTTATTTTGTCCGAAGTCAAAACGTGCCTTAAGCTTCACAAATTATTTCGACTTATCAAAAATATATTAGTATACTTCGATACGAAGCTAAGGACGTATTATACGTAGAAAACGGATTTGAAAGCGACCAATATATGCATGCGTTTTCATAAAATTGTCGTAACTATTATTTTAGAAAAACTATATTATTTCTACGATACAAGTGTTACGGTAGCTGTAACGTCCATGTTGAGGGCTGTTTTTAACGAGATTGTGAAACTTTTTGGAACGAAATGTCTTCTAGTAAAATCAAGATCACCGAGCATATTTTTCAAAACGACAAACCGTTTGTATAGCGGAGTTGTAGTAAATTATTTATGGATGTTTAAACTTGGCCGAAACTCATTTTCTGCACAACAATTCAACAAAATCACTATCTTTAACCCTTGATATCTTTATGTTAGAGACCTTTTGGACGAAAACTCACAGTGAAACTTTTAGATATCGATACAAACTTTCCAAAACAATCGAGTTCGTTCTCTAACGATCACGTTTACCGCTTATGACTAGTTTTCCAAAGCCATTTTGTTAATTTCATGAATATTCGACGACATTGTTTTGCGACGAAAAGTGGAAATTTCACCAAAAATCATTATTAAATCATTGTAGGATGACATTTTGACGTAAAAACTTGTAAAGTCATTTTTGAATGGTCAAGACGCCAAGAGAGTATTTTTCGACGATAAGTAATATTTTCAAAACTCGCAAATGGTATAAATAACATACGAAATGCATGCATAACATTACATTGCAACTCATTACATGTCATATCATTCATCATAGGTCAAGATTTACGTATCACACTACATCTCGGTGTACTCACTTTTGTCTTCGCATCATTCCACCAAGTGAGTCATAGCCCCTACTCTTTTCATTATTTTGAATTACTTTTGGGGGAGATACATGCTCATTAACTTTTATGACATTCATGATTATTTGAAACTACATGTTTATCTGAACTGAATGTTTAGTCATACGAAGTAACAGATTTGCCATGCTTAGAATTGTCATATCAAAATTCATTGGACTAATGGTCTTGGTATATTCATTGGACTGATGGTCTTGGTATATTCATTGGACTGATGGTCTTGGTATATTCATTGAGCTAATGGTCTTGGTATATTCATTGAGCTAATGGTATTGGTATATTCATTGGTCTAATGGTCTTGGTATATTCATTGAGCTAATGGTCTTGGTAATATCATGAACTAATGGTCTTGGAACGATTTGAACATACACTATATACATTTTGGCAATGGGTTGTGAATACACATGTTGCAAGTTTTGTATGGTAGGGACTTGGGAACCGAGTGGATTCACAATGCCTTGCCGCTTTTACATAAACGATTTCGATACATTGAGCCATGCACTATTATGTGAATTCATTTGACATCATGCACTTGAACATTAACTCTACATATTCTGGCAGTGGGTTGTGAACACACAGGTTGCAAGTTTTGTATGGGCGGGACTTGGAACCGAGTGGATTTACAATGCCTTTGCTACATAAACGATTTTGAAAGTCTTTACATTTCAACAATTTACAATGCCTTTCTTTGCATAAACGATTTCGATACATTGAGCCATGCACTATTATGTGAATTCATTTGACATCATGCACTTGAAAATTAACTCTACATATTACGGCGGTGGGTTGTGAACACACGGGTTGCAAGTTTTGTATGGGGGACTTGGGAACCGGAGTGGATTTACAATGCCTTTTCTACATAAACGATTTTGAAAGTCTTTACATTTCAACGATTTACAATGCCTTTGCTGCATAAACGATTTTGAAAGGCTTTACATTTCAACTCAAACTCTATGAACTCACTCAACCTTTGTGTTGACACTTTTAGCATGTTTTATCTCTGGTATCTAAGGCATACACTTCATGGCATGCATTTGGACACATCATGGAGTCGTGGTGACGACGCGTCTCACCTGGGTTTTACATACTTTAAAACATCGTTTGAATTGTAACAACTTATTTCCACACAAGATGATTTTCAATTGGGACCTATCTTTGTAAACTCCGATTGTTTTATTAAATCAAACGATGTATTTTCCAAACGACACTTTAGGTCGCTTCAATATAATCTGTGATTGTGATGCTATGACAGTCTATCCCCGTGAATTCCATTCCGCCGCAAAAGCAAGTAAATGGGGGTGTGGCAGATTGGCATCGAGCTTCGGTTATAGAGAACTAGGTTGCATCATTGACCCTAGACTATAACTACATCATCATAGCATCTCATCATTTCATCATAAGTGCATGTTCACTTTACATGCGGTTTATAAGTACATTTTTTTCGAGTTATTTACTTTCATTTCATATCGATTGTCACATTGATGCCTTCAAATACCCATCCCATCATACTCAAATCACTTTGACGTGGAGAATGCCCTGTCATTCCCTATCACAATTTTTACACCGGTTGACTTAACACCAAACATCATATGAGTCGATTAGTCCAAGCATTGCATAGTTACTCCTAAATTATACATAGCCTGATCACCTATGTCTAATTCAGGAAGAATCATGCAATGAAGGGAGTAGTAGTCTCATATGAGTAAGCAATTCCGTAGTCGAGCCAAATTTTCAAAAGATTTTCTTCAAACCACTTGTTTCCAGTTTGATCCGCGTGGCAGTTCTTGTTTGATGAGTTGCAAAGATCGAGCTAGAAACAAGTTGTTACCTAAACCGATTTAGCCTAATCTCATGACAGTTCTTGTTTGATGAGTTGTGAGATTAAGTAAAAATCGGTTACCAAAATGTCTTTTGAGGGTTTTGCTCGAGAATGGAAAACTTGCCTCATCAAACCCAAACCCGATAGACTAACACTGGCTGAATTAGGGGTGAATTCCTTTTGGATGGGCGAATGTGACAACCCGTACTTTCAGGTCATTTCTCGACACAATTTATGCCTCACTATTTCAACATTTATAGTAAACTTGGTTTACTTGTTTCAAATTCGCTTAACCTTTATGGTTTAGCGGCGAATTCATGATCATAACATCACGTACATTTCATATGGACTAAGTTTAGTCTACATTTCATTGACATCATTTGCATCATGATAGTTCATTCATGACATTTCATTTCACATTTAACGCGTAATTTTTATATTAAATAAACGTTATCTCGTGAGTTATTATTTTGAATATTTAATCCGTTACTTTCAAAAATGATCCCGACATATTTTATTACTTACATTTAGTTATATAAACTATATTTTGAGTTTTCCTAGTGTTTTAAATTTATTTGGTGCATAAATCGTTAAAGTTATACTATTACGGCGTTTTCTTAAAACTACTCGATAATTATTTTATCACTCAAATTTCACAAGGATGTATTTTTACAATTTTTATTATCTCATTACATTCTACTTTGGTCTATTAAAAATCTCTTTTACATAAAACTACCATTTACCTTTACTTGCACATTTAACTACACATTACTTACACTTTTCTTAAAAATTGTTACAAGTATACATTTTATACATTATATAGAATAAAGAGAGAAAAAAAAATATATTTGGAGACATAATCCCCAAAATCCGGCCAGGGGGATTGGGTGATTAATATTTATTAAGTTGGTACTTTCTTGATTTTGTAAGATATTACTTCACCAATTCACTTCACATTTTCATCCAACCATTATTCAAGCTAAGAAAAAGTCTCAAGTTTGTTGGTTCTTCCTTTTCTAGTTGTCCTTGTCTCCATAACGGCCAAAAGAGGGTGAAGAAGAAATCATCAAAACTTTTCCATTTTCAAGTTTATCAACCTAGATATCACTCTTTATTAGGTTTTGAAATAAAAACCAAGAGTGTTTAGGCTAAACCTTGTTCTTTGCACCTCATCATATTCACTTGTAAGCATGTTTCTTTCATTTTTCATGTTTCCTTTTCATTTCATATGTATTTTTTCATTTTTGGAGAAAATATGCAAGACATATGTTGATTATACCATTTTTACATGATTTTAGAAATATATATATATAAAGTCATCCTATAATTATCCCCTTGGTATACTTTGGTCTTGATGATGTCTAAGAACCCATGACACCCTAAGAAGGTGTATGGTAGGATTAGATTAGCTTTGGAGTTGATTTGAAGGGATTAGAATAGGTTTTGTCCGAGAAAAACTATTTTCGATAAGTATAAATTGTAATCTGTCCTTGTTTTGATTTTCTGGAAAATCCGACCATAGCCACGACATTTTGGCCTTGATAATTAGAAAATATACTTTAAAACGAATCCGTGGCCGCTTGAACGGAATAAAACGGAGTTATAACGAAGTCGTGGTGAATTTTTAAAGTTTGACGACGAAATTTATACTTTTCTGAAAATTCAGCATGCTGTTTTTATTTTGTCCGAGTCAAAAGCGAGCCTTAAGCTTCACAAATTATTTCGACTTATCAAAAATATATTAGTATACTTCGATACGAAGCTAAGGACGTATTATATGTAGAAAACGGATTTGAAACGACCAATATATACGCGTTTCATAAAATTGCCGTAACTATTATTTTCTGAAAAAAACTATATTATTTCTACGATACAAGTGTTACGGTAGGCTGTGACGTCCATGTTGAGGGCATTTTTAACGATTGTGAAACTTTTTGGAACGAAATGTCTTCTAGTAAAATCAAGATCACCGAGCATATTTTTCAAAACGACAAACCGTTTGTATAGCGGAGTTGTAGTAAATTATTTATGGATGTTTAAACTTGGCCGAAACTCATTTTCTGCACAACAATTCAACAAAATCACTATCTTTAACCCTTGATATCTTTATGTTAGAGACCTTTTGGACGAAAACTCCTGAACTGAAACTTTTAGATATCGATACAAACTTTCCAAAATCGTCAAGTTCGTTCTCTAACGATCGACGCATTACACCGTTCGACTAGTTTTCCAAAGCCATTTTTTTTGTTAATTTCATGAATATTCCGACGACATTGTTTTGCGACGAAAAGTGGAAATTTCACCTAAAATCATTATTAAATCATTGTAGGATGACATTTTGACGTAAAAACTTGTAAAGTCATTTTTGAATGGTCAAGACGCCAAGAGAGTATTTTTCGACGATAAGTAATATTTTCAAAACTCGCAAATGGTATAAATAACATATGAAATGCATGCATAACATTACATTGCAACTCATTACATGTCATATCATTCATCATAGGTCAAGATTTACGTATCACACTACATCTCGGTGTACTCACTTTTGTCTTCGCATCATTCCACCAAGTGAGTCATAGCCCCTACTCTTTTCATTATTTTGAATTACTTTTGGGGGAGATACATGCTCATCAACTATTTTTATGACATTCATGATTATTTGCAACTACATGTTTATCGAATGAATGTTTAGTCATAATGGCAATACCTCATTTGCCATGCTTAGAATTGTCATATCAAAATTCATGGACTAATGGTCTTGGTATATTCATTGGTAAGCGATGGTCTTGGTATATTCATTGGACTGATGGTCTTGGTATATTCATTGAGCTAATGGTCTTGGTATATTCATTGAGCTAATGGTCTTGGTATATTCATTGGTCTAATGGTCTTGGTATATTCATTGAGCTAATGGTCTTGGTAATATCATGAACTAATGGTCTTGGAACGATTTGAACATACACTATATACATTTTGGCAAGGGGTTGTGAATACACATTTTATTGCAAGTTTTGTATGGGCGGGACTTGGGCGAGTGGATTCACAATGCCTTTGCTGCATAAACGATTTCGATACATTGAGCCATGCACTATTATGTGAATTCATTTGACATCATGCACTTGAAAATTAACTCTACATATTTCGGAGTGGGTTGTGAACACACAGGTTGCAAGTTTTGTATGGGCGGGACTTGGAACTGAGTGGATTTACAATGCCTTTGCTACATAAACGATTTTGAAAGTCTTTACATTTCAACGATTTACAATGCCTTTGCTGCATAAACGATTTCGATACATTGAGCCATGCACTATTATGTGAATTCATTTGACATCATGCACTTGAACATTAACTCTACATATTCTGGCAGTGGGTTGTGAACACACTGGTTGCAAGTTTTGTATGGGCGGGACTTGGGCGAGTGGATTTACAATGCCTTTGCTACATAAACGATTTTGAAAGTCTTTACATTTCAACGATTTACAATGCCTTTGCTGCATAAATGATTTCGAACGGCTTTTCATTTCAACTCAAACTCTATGAACTCACTCAACCTTTGTGTTGACACTTTTAGCATGTTTTATCTCTGGTATCTAAGGCATACACTTCATGGCATGCATTTGGACACATCATGGAGTCGGTGGTGACGGCGTCTCACTGGGTTTTACATACTTTAAAACATCGTTTGAATTGTAACAACTTATTTCCGTACAAGATGATTTTCAATTGGGACCTATCTTTGTAAACTCTGATTGTTTTATTAAATTAAACGATGTATTTTCATCAAACGACACTTTAGGTCGTTCAATATAACTGTGATTGTGATGCTATGACAGTCTATCCCCAGGAATTCCATTCCGCTGCAAAACAGGTAATTTTGGGGGTGTGACACTCTGGCTGCTAAACAGCCTACTATTACCACATTAGGGGCATTACTAGATCATCAGTAGGTACAAATTGATAGGGTTTTAGGACAGTTAGAGGAGATTCCTTTGAGTCGAGTTGAGGCGATGGAGGAGGAGATAGAGGGTTTAGTTCTAGGTAGGGCTTCCATTGATGTTTCTTATTAGGGGTTGGAGACTAGACAACTAGTGAACCAGGAGCATATTGTAGAGTTGAGGCAGGAGATGCCAGAGTCGTATGATAGAGCTGAGATGTCACAGGATGAACTACAGCGACAGGCTCATGAGTTAGCATTGGCACGTGCGAGTATTGCTACTTCGGAGAGTAGAGATGATACTACTCAGCATCAGATTAGTGATTTGATGGATATGGTTGTTAGTTTGACTACACAGGTTCGAGAGCTTCAGGGTCGATTAGGCGGAGCACCAGGAGATGCCTAGATTAGACTTGTATCATGTTAGTTTTTACTACTATTATCCTAGTCACGAGGTGTGTGACATAGTTTAAAGAACTTGTAGTCTTTTGGTTGTTGTACAAACAAATGTATCAAGTGTTGACTCTACTATGTAGGAATGGTTGTGCTATCTATGATATCGGTCCATGTAGGCCGAAATTTTCATGTATATTATTCACTTGTGTTGTGATTATATTTGTGATATTTCGTGGTTGTTCCATTTTGATTTCATTTATATTATGCATGTTGTGGTTGTGGATATTTATGTGTAATGTTTGTTTCTACTTATGGGTTCTCATCATTGTTTCAACTGATGGTTTTGAAGAGTTATGGCGCCAAAGAAATCTGCACCGGAAATGACACAAGCTGCTATCCAAAAGTATGTAAAGGATAGTATAGCCGAGGCACTATGGAAAGAACGAGCAACTTGATGGCTGCTGCTTTGAAGAGGCTGCGCTCTTCGTAGAAGCTGACTTGACTCTGCTCGAGGTTCGCGGCTAGACTACTGGCGCTCTGCTAGACTTGCCTTGAGGCGCGACTGAAGCACGCTAATCTTTGCGAGGCTGCGAGCTTGAAGCTACTAGATTTGTGGCTGGTGCTGAAGCTGCCAGACTTGCTACTACAACACGGACTGCAGGAGGGTCTAGAGTTCAGAATTGTTCATACAAGGATTTTAAGAGCGGTTATCCCAAAAATTTCAAAGGCACAGAAGGGGCCACTGCTATGATCCGTTGGTTTGAGAAGATGGAATATGTATTTCTTCTATGCAATTGCCCTGATGACTGCAAGGTGAAGTTTGCTACTAGTACACTCTTAGATAGGGCAATGTCATGGTGGAATTCTTATGCATAGCCTATGGGTATGGAAAATGCTTACAAGCTTACATGGGATCAATTCAAGAGGTTGTTGACTAAGAAGTATTGTCCACGCATTGAAGTGAAGAAGTTGGAAACGGAATTTTATGAGTTAGTGACCATTTGTTATGACATCGAGACCTACATCAGGAGGTTTCAAGAGTTGGCTACTTTATGTCCATCTATGGTTTCAGACAATGAGAAACTATTAGAACGTTTCATTGGAGGACTTCCACAGATTATTCAAGGTGATGTAATTTCTTTTGATCCACAAACAATTGAAGAATCTATCCGAGTATCTCAAAAACTCATGGCTCAAGTTGTGAAACGGGAAAACAAAACCAACATCAACCATAACAACAATAACAACAACCGCACCAACTACAATAACAACCGAAACAACTACACCAACTATAACAACAACAAGAGAAAGTGGGACAACAACCGAGGTGGCAATCTTACTCAAGAACCACCAAAGAGACAAGAAGTTGCAAAGGCCTATGCTGCAGGCCCAAAGGAAAGGAAAGGTTACACGGGGAATTTACCTAAGTGTGAATGGTCTCAAAGTCATCATAATCTTAGTCGTTGCCCTAATCTATGCGGGAATTGTAAGAAAGTGGGTCATCAAACTAAAGAATGCAAGCTTCCAGCTGTGATGGAAAATCAGAAACCGCTAGTGACATGTTTTGGTTGTGGAGAGAGGGGACACTACAAGGGGGATTGTTCAAAAGGGAAGAATCAAGGGAACAGGAACCAAGGTGGAATGGCAAACGGAAGAGCTTATGTTATGGGAGGAGGAGAAGCCAAGGAGGACCCGAATTCTATTACGGGTACGTTCCATATCAATAATCGTTATGCATCAGTTTTATTTGATTCGGGAGCCGATAAAAGCTTCGTGTCCATTATATTTGCACCTTTACTCAACATCAAACCAACCACACTAGACACTCCTTATAACATTGAATTAGCTAACGGTAACTTAGTTAGTTCCCGTACCATTGTCCGTGGTTGCACTCTCAATTTCCTAAATCATCCATTCAATATAGATCTTATGCCCGTAGAGCTTGGTAGTTTCGACGTCATCATCAGCATGGATTGGTTATCCAAACATCGTGCAAGAATCATTTGTGATGAAAAAGTTGTTCATCTTTCTTACAATGGCGAAACCTTGATCATTCGTGGAGAATGAAGTGGAACTAGACTCAGTATTATATCATGCATCAAAACCGAGAAGTACATAAAGAAGGGTTGTTAAGCTTTCTTAGCACATATAACAGAAAAGAAATCGGAAGAGAGGCGACTTGAGGATGTACCAATTGTTCAGGAATTTCCTGAAGTCTTTCCCGAAGACTTACCAGGACTTCCACCGGCACGTCAAGTAGAATTTCAGATTGACTTAGTGCCAGGAGCTACACCAGTTGCACGAGCACCTTACCGACTAGCACCATCAGAGATGTAGGAGTTGTCTAACCAGTTTCAAGAACTTTTAGACAAAGGATTCTGTAGGACCTTATATCTATCAACTCTATCACACTAACACTAATAAGAAGAAAGGAAATGGTGACTTGAATGATGAATATGGGACGTATGTATTTAGAAAGAAAGATGAAACATGAAGAGGTTTATTCCATATGAAAAACATACACTACACACTAAAGCACACACACCAAATGACTAGGTGTATGCCTTTTATACTTTGAACATAAAAGCCTTATGGGCTTTGGATGGGCTTTGTTTAGTTTTTGGATTGGGCTTACATTAATACATGACTAAACATAACATAACTAATAACCAGTTAGCTTGGCCCAATCCACGAGCCCAATGACTATTCTATTACAATATCGAACACACGTTACAAAGTTCCTAAATGTGAATGACCATCACTTTCTAACACATTATATTAAGGCTAAAAATCTCCCCTTAAGGGGTGGTCATTCAGAAGATGCTCCACTTAGTTAGGTCTTTACTCTCTATGAGCTTGAACTTTGTGTGTTGATATTGAATAGTCTTGATACTTTGTTCCTTCATGCTTTGTGATCAGATAATAACGTTTCTGCCTTTCGTCAGATTCTTTGGAATAGGTGTCTCCACGTATTTCTCCACTATGCTCACACTTCTATTTGACTTTGAATTTCCAATGATGTAAAGTTCTCAAGTCTTTAAACTTTGTACATTCTTTGACACTGACGAAGAATCATTCTGACTTTGTGTTGCCTTTGATTTTGATGAGAACTTCATTTGTGATGTTGTTAGTATAAGCATGTGGAGAATCTGCACGATCTCTTCCTCCCGCGAGTATCCACCAGCAGCAGCTTCCCAGGTATAATCACGAACACCAATTGATCATTGTAATCTTTTCTTAAAGAATTAATTACTACAATTGTTCAACTGATGAATGTCTTGATTCCATTCACCTTGGTCGGGCGAATCAGTCGTCCTAATCCCATAAGGGACAGATGGCATTACATTGAATAAATTCAAGTAATGACCCACATCTTCAGGATTCGATTCATGAAAGGAATCTCCTTAGCGGGATTTCCAGCTCTTACAGGTTTGAATGTCGAGGGTGTTAACAGCATATTGTGAAAAAAAATCTCTAGTTCAAGCAAAGGTTGTTCTTGAAACTGGAGGCCCTCAAGAAGGCTAACACGACATACCGAAGTACATCTACAGTTCAGGTGAGTCACTGAAGTATACCAAAGCATCAATCCACGACTGTAGACCGTTTGAGACACACTAAGCATAACCCATAAAGAATTACCGAAGTGACCTGCTGTCAGGGCTGCTTGATGTTGACCCTGGCAGGAATTTCCATTCAATCACTGAGGATCACATTTGTGAAACCTCTCATAAATGTTTTGGCAGATTGCTAAGATCTGCGTAGGACTCTAGAATGAATCACTTGTGTCCTTATTGTAGAACAGCAAGCGATGAAATGTTTAGTGTTCCTATGAGATCTTTTGATGAATCTCGTGGCTCTAGACTCAATCAGTACACTTTTGGTTTTCCTAAGCGGAGATTAGGGAGAGGGTCTCCTTCTTCAATACCAACAATCTCTAAGAGAAAGTCGATAGATTATGCAGGATTCCCAGTGAGAATGAAACAAATCCTTTTAAGAGGAATTTGAATGGTTAGAAGGTTATGTGCAGTGCATCACTGTGTCTATGACGTCTTTGTCCTCAATACCGGTGTCATCTTGTGACAACCAGTAGCAGATGAATTAAACCCGGTTTTTGACCTAAGGTTGATTTTGGAGGGCTATTTCTTTTCACCCTTTCTTTTGTTTTTATTTTTAATTCTTCAACCCCTTCTTTCTCCTTTCTCACATAACTCATTTTTTTTCAATCATACCTAAGGACTTCTAATACTAACTATGGGTATTGTCCTTGGGTAGATCCCTCCGGCTCTTGCGGATCATAGGACTGATTTTCCTATCCTTAGACACTTTATTACTTCATGACTGTCCTACTGTTTCCATAAAACCTTTTTCTTGAAAATCTCTCAAAGTGTTTATGATTATCAAAAACATTTTGCTATCACCTTGAGAGTTTTGATTTTCAGAAATACTCCCCCTTCACATGTGCTTATATTATTTTGGCAGAAATCTGCACAGTGAGGGTAGAGTTCGCACTTTTTGAATTGATCGGCTCATGATAGACAATTCCCCATGAGACACGGTTATGTAGCTTAGTTAAGGAGTTCCATTGTCAGTCTTTAGGTGACAACTAGCTCTAATAACTACCTTGAAGTTGTAAAATCTTCTTAAAAAGAAGGTTAGACCCATGAAAGTGCATGTCTATCACAAGTTTCTCGAGATGGTACATTTACTGACTTTCCCGTCAATTCATTGGTTTCTCCTGAGTCGAGCTCTTTTGAGATTCAAACACCGATCATTAAACATTTTTTATCACATTTTAATCATGTTTCTCCCCCTCAAAAATAGCATATTCGTGATATTTTTGATATCAACGGATTAAACAACATTTTTAGAATCTTTTGGGGAGACAGATGGATTTGATTTTAAGCATGAAATTGGAAAAATTTGGTTTTATACACCCTCGTTAATAAAGCATAATCAATTTAAAGGGTTTTGGAGGGAGTTATCTTGAGCACAAAATATTTTGAAAGATTTTGAAAAATCTTTTTGAACAATCTTGAAAAGGTGCGCAAGATGATGATGATTTCTCACCAGTTTTAAATGTAGTGCACTGAAGCGTACACTAGTGATTTTCTTTTGAAATCGAGTTTTGATTTTTGATCAAGTCCGGGTTTCGTCTGAAGTATACAAAAAATTTTTTGAGAAATGACATGTTTTAGAAAACATTTAAAGAACTCTCGCTCAAGCATCTGTACATGTCCGTATCATTGTTGAATGACATTTATAGAAATGTACAGAATATCGATTATACGAGAGACATGTCGTGAGATAAATATTTTTGGATTTTTGAATTTATATTGTTTTTGTATTTTTGAAAGTTTTATATTTTTATATTTTGCTTTTGTTGGTTTTTCAAATTTTGTATTTTTTTTTCAAAAATATTTATAGCGAAGCTTTTTGGAAAATCATTTTCAAGAAGATTTGAGAAGACGTTCTAACTCCTCAGGGGTTAGGCTTCGCATTCCAATTCGTCGAACTAAATCGTCAAACCTTTCTTTTGGAAGGGCTTTAGTAAATAGATCGGCGAGTTGGTAATCTGTCTTCACGAAAAATAATTCAACAGTACCTTCCTCGACATGCTCTTTTATGAAGTGGTAGCGGACTCTGATATGCTTAGTCTTTGAGTGATGAACAGGATTGCATGATATGGCTATGGCACTTTTCGAGTCACAATACATAGGTATTTTATCGAAAGTAAAGCCATAATCTGTAAGTTGTGTCATCATCCATAGAACTTGAGCACAACACGCAGATAGAGACACATATTCTGCTTCAGCGGTTGATAGGGCAGTGCAATCTTGTTTCTTTGAAGACCAGCTGACTAATTTTTCACCCAAAAATTATGCTCCTCCTGATGTACTTTTTGCTGTAACTTGATCACCTGCGTGGTCCGCATCTGAAAACGCTATTAGATCAAATCCGGATTCCTTCAGATACCAAAGTTCCATGTGAGTGGATGTCTTTAGGTACCGAAAGATCCGTTTAACCTCTTTGAGGTGAAGTTCGGTAGGCTTTGCCTGAAACCGTGCTAATAAGCAAACAGCAAATTGAATATCGGGTCGACTAGCAGTGAGGTACATGAGAGAACCAATCATGCTCTGATATTTCTTCGGATCGATGGGTTTCTCAAATAAATCGGCTCCAATTTTTGGTGAAGTTACCATTGGTGTTCCAACCGAATCACAATTATCCATACCATGTTTTTTCAAAATCTCAATTGTATATTTAGCTTGATTAATAAAAATTCCACGAGGGGATTGATGTATTTGTAAACCAAGAAAAAACTTTAGTTCCCCCATCATGGACATTTCAAATTTGCTTTTCATGAGATTTTCAAAATGTTTTGAGAGATTCGGATTAGTAGATCCAAAAATGATGTCGTCCACGTAAATCTGAACAATCAAAATGTCATTGTTGTATTTTCGTGTAAACAAGGTAGGATCAACATTTCCTTTGGTGAAATTGTTAAGAATCAGGAAAGAAGACAGTTCGTCATACCACTCTCTCGGAGCTTGTTTCAAACCATAGATTGCCTTTTGAGTTTGTAGACGTAGTCTGGATGTTCCATATCTATGAATCCATCTGGCTGACTCACGTACACTTCTTCTTTCAGATTTCCATTCAAGAACGCAGTCTTAATGTCCATCTGATAAACCATGATGTTTTTGTGAGCTGCATAGGCTAAGAAAATCCTGACTGCTTCAAGTGTGGCTACCGGCGCGAATGACTCTTCAAAGTCTATTCCTTCTTCCTGTATGTATCCTTTGGCCACTAGACGAGCTTTATTGAGAATTACAGTCATTTCTTCATCCCTTTTGTTCTTCCATAACCATTTGAGATCAATGACACGAATATCAATTGGTCTTGGAACTGAATCCCATGAGTCATGTAGACGGTATTGGAGAAGTTCCTCCTGCATCGCTTCTATCCATGCGGGTTCTGCCATTGCCTCGCGAATGTTCTTCGGCTCTATATTGCTAATTGAGCAAAGGTAAATGCACAAGTCGCAGTTTATGGCAAGTTGGCGTCTCATCTAAATTGGCCTTGAAGGTTCACCAATAACTTGTTCAATTGGATGGTCTTTTGTCCACTTCAGAGTAGAAGGATACCGTAAGTTAAACACATGCGAGTTAGATGGTTCTTGTAAGCTTGAAGATGATTCAGCAGATTCCGTAGCAAACAGGTTTTCGAATACGTCTTCATCTAACGTTGCATCATTTTTGTTTTGAGTTGGTTCTTCTTGAAATGATATGTTTTGGTTTTGCTCATCAACTGTTGGTAGAATGGTTTCAAGAATTGGAGTTGCTGGAGTAGATATAGATGATGTAGATGGAGTAGGTGCATTGGTTTCGACCGTGGTAGATGCATCTTCTGTTGGTGGTGGTGGATAATTTTGAGCGGGTGCAGCGGAATGATGGTTTGATGCATTTGTCGAAGTTCCACCATAGTATTCATCCAACATTAACTCAAAGAAATTCTCCCATTCTTGTCCAAAAGGTGTGTCAAACAAAGTTGATGGAGCTTCTTGAGGTACGAGTCCTGAACTGATGTGTCCAGAAGTCTGCTGCTTATGTTCGGGTCCTAATCTGTTTTGATTAGAAGCCAATGGATTAAGCGCGGGTTCTAGAGCAAGTCTCTCAGAAGCCATCTGTGAAATTTCATCAAAATTCACATTCATCATCTCCATGATCCTCCTAGTTCTTCAGTTATACACCCTGAATGCCCTCAAGTTATCTGAGTATCCAATGAAGATTCCAATATCACCTTTAGCTTTCAGTTTTCCTAGATCTTCTCTGTCGTTCGTTGGATAGCATAGAGCACCAAACACGTGAAGGTAAGAGATACCAGGTTTTATGTTGTTCACTAGCTCATACGGGGTTTTATTGAATCTTGGATGGATTAGGGATTGGTTTTGAGTGAAACAAGCAGTGGCAACAACATCAGCCCATAAAAATAACGGTGCACTAGTATAAATGAGCATTGTGCGAGCAGCTTCCACAAGAGTTCTATTTCTTCTTTCAACTACCTCATTTTGCTGTGGAGTTCTAACAACTGATGTCTGGTGAGTGAATCCAACATCTTCAAAATAAGTTCTTAACTCGATTTGTAAATTCGTGTTGTTGTCTGTTCTTACAATCATTCTTTGGAGCTTGTAGAAGTACTTGTATACGCTTGAGAAAGGTGATGATGATGCACGGTGCTTATTTTGACCTCGAAACTTAACCCATGTATATCTTGAATAGTCATCAACGATAAAAAGAATATACTTTTTCCCGTTTATGCTTTCAACTCTCATTGGGCCACATAAGTCCATGTGCAACATATGTAACTTTGCTTCTGAACTTGGTACGCGTTTGGGTTTATATGATGCTCTTTTGCTTTTTCCTTGTTCGCATGATGGAAATAAGTGATCCTTTGTGTATTTGAACTTTGGAAGTCCGTTGACGATGTTGTCTTTGGCAAGTTTGTTGATAGTGTCAAAATTGAGATGGGATAGCCTTCTATGCCACAACCATGACTTTGTTCCAGATGCTCGTGTCATAAGACATATTGGAGATGAAGAGGCCATTTGGTTAATGTCGATGGCATACAAGTTTGTGTAACGATTCCCAGTTAAGAGATCAATGCCATCCAGGTTTCTAACGAAGCAAGAATTTCTCCTAAATGCAACCTCTAAATCGCATCACACGCTGAAAACAAATTGTGTCCCAACCCTTCAACATAGTAAACCGGAGTGATCAAATAATTTCCAAAAGGTAGATCTCCATAACCCATGATAGCTGCTACATGATCATTTCCAAAACGTACGGTTCCCATGAATTTCCAGACGAAATTGATCAACAGCTTCAGATTCCCAGCCATGTGCTTGGAGCAACCCGAGTCGACGATCCAAAGACATATTTCGATAACCTGCCAATAACAGAAGAAGAAGTTTTTGGAAACCGTTTTGATTTTCGTTCCTTTGGGTTAGAGGTAAAATCCAGATCACATTCATAGAAGGTTTCTATTGGGTATACAGGTTTATCATTCATTCGACCATTCTCGATTGTGAACATTCTACCAGTAGGTTTCCAAATACCATTCCTAAAGGAAAAACTATGCTTCTTATCCCTAGTGTAAGACCTAAATCTTGCAACTATTCTTCCTAATGGTTTAGTATAAGTTCTTTTTGGAACGTTCTTCTGAACAGGCGTAATATTCTCATTCTTAGAAACAAAATCATCATGAATATTAATTAAAGATTTCTTGCAAGTAACACAAACAGATTCAACACATGCATTAAACATAGCAAGTTTTTTAGGTTCATTACATTAAGATGAAATGTCTTTCTTATTACAAAGCGGTAAATTCCTAGGGTGTTCTTCTACTTTCTTCTCTTTATTCAAGCTACTACTCTTAGAGGCAGGCAAGACTCTATTGTTCCTTGTATTGCTCTTAGGCTTTAGTCTGCTGCTCCTAGAGGTGCTATCTAGTCCTGTAGAAGGTAAGGCACACGCATTAGGATTCACATTGTTATCAAGAGAAGTGGTTTCAACTTTCCTAGTCTCTTTAGAGTGCTTGTCTAAACTTATGTCGTTTGTTCCATATGTTTTAGATGTGGAGGCAGACGCATTAGTGGTACTAATCTTAAAAAGGCCAGGTGCTAAACCTTTTGGATTCTCGATAACTGCTTTTTCATTTTCAACAATCTTTTCTTTTAGCTTAGGCAAGGCAGGTGGAGTGACTGGTTTTGACAAATCATTTTTCTCATTGACTTTTGGAGGAGGCTGAGAAATAGACATTTTTGGTTTAAAAACCGGTTTGGGAACATTTTCTTTCTCCTCATTCAATGGTTTTGCAATCTTAGTATTCACAGCCTTTCCTTTTTGACATTCCAGCTGAGCCCTTAAGAGATCATTTTGCTCTTTCATATCCTTGTAGGCACGCTCATACGACAGTTTGTCATACTTGCATTCCTCGGTTTTTCGATCAAGTTGTTTAAAATATGATACATTTTCTTTTTCAAGTTTTTCAAGAGCTTTTTCATATTTTGAAACAATGGTGGAGGTCTCAGACTGGAGTCTTTCATGGTCTTCAACAGAATATGTTTGTAAAAAAATGGACATAATATCGGTACACAGAACATCTTCGAAGAGAGAATCATTCAAATTTTCCAAAACTTTGATGAGTTCAAAAGATTCATTAGCTTTCTTTATCGTGGATTTATGGTCCTTGACAAAGTCACATGTTTCTTCTAAAAATGCTTGTTCAAAATGTATTACCCTTGCACTGATGTTATTTAGCGGTGTAATCTGAGTTTCAAAAACCTTTTTCATTTCATCATCAAAACTAGAAAACGGTTGTTAGTACTGATGTTTATTTTTGATTTAACAATTTGTTGAAGTTGCCCAATTCTAGTCTTAACATCATCTAAAATGCTTCTAGCATCACTTGTGTTAAAAGGATTGTTTGAAGACATTTGTTCTATGTTCAAAAGAGATTTGGAAACAACTACGGGTTCTGAAACTGGTTTTGAAACAGGTTTTGAAACTGATTTTGAAGCTGATTTTGACTCTTTATGTGAAACATTTGGTGTGATGGAAAACTTTGACATTTCTTTTTGAGGGACAAAATTAATTCCAAGCATTTTGTTCCATTTGTTGTAATCAATTGGTTTGAGTTCTGGATTCTTTTGTTTCGTTTTTGATCTACTCTCATCAGCTAGATCTAACGTTTAATGAGAATCAGAAACATTTATGGGTTCATGCAAAGGTTTTCCATTATTCAACACATTCTGATCTTTCTGAGCTATCTTGAGGAAACAAGGAGGTTTGTTACCAAGAGCCATTTTTTGAGTTGTATGAAAATAGATTTTTTATTAATTAGCATATTGGTTGATTTGGCTGAATGACCCGTAGTAACAAGCAAATTTTCCATTTTTTTGATTTTTTCATTTTTATCAAGAATTTCATCAAGAAGAGAATCTTCTCGTTTTGAAAAATTAGCAATCAACTGTTTCTTCTCTTTTTCAAGATCAGAATAAGTTGCTTGTTGTTTAGAAAGTTGGTTTTGAAGATCAGAAATTTCCTCGTTTAAAGATTGTATTTTCAAGTTCAAATTAACATCAAGCATGTCATACTTAATTTGCTATTATTTTTCTCTTAAAATGGAATTTCTATAACCAATTTCTAATTTCGACTCTTTGTTTTTGTGAAATTCAAAAGCTTTTGCATTCTCCTTGTACCTCTCAAGCTCAGCGGTCAATTTATCATTCGCGGCCTTAACTTCGATTGACATTTTAACTTTCTCAATTTCAATGCCACAATTATTGATTAATGTTTCAAATAAAGCATGTGTTTCCTCATCAGTCTCAGTATTTTGTGCCACACAGCCTTCATTAGGATCCACATCGGATTTTGAGTTAGTATTGCTACAACTTCGGATTGTCGAAGTATGTATCATAGGTAGGTGCCGGTGTCACGAATGATGTTCGTCATGAGTAAACACATCAAATATGACATTGTTATAGCATGGATCAATGATTGGTACCTCAGATACTGCATTGGCGTCATAAACAGGAGGTGTGTCGATTCAGTGTCGTACTTAGCCTCAGAAGATTTGCCATGAAGATCATTGCATTGATATCTTCTCGGTCTTCCAATTCATCCATAATTGCTACAAAGTCATGTTCCTTAGCACTCAATTTCATCCTGCTTCGCCTTTTGTACCAACAGCAATGCTTTCAAGATCACTGCAGAATCCTTCTTTTTGAGCTTTAGGGCAATTCCTTGCAATGTGACCCATTCCTACGTAACCCGATTAACCTAATTCACATTTCCATAATTCCCAACAACTGGAGCTGCAACATTCCCATTCGGATTACCCACATTCTGTCCCAACATTTCGACCCATCGGTTCCACCTTGCTGACCCATCTGATTACCATGATACTGAACCGCCTGATTTCTTGCATAATGACCCGTATTCTGCATATTCTGATTACCCATGTGAAATCCAGTAGCATATCCCTGTTGAGTCCCAATAACTCCAACCATTTGTCCTCCTTGACCCATATTCACACCCGGTTCTGTAATTTTCCTGTTGCGAGTGTTTGATGAAATCCTTTGGTTGTTGTTAGTTGGTGTGAATAGCGTCCTTTGAATACTTTAGTCAAATAAGCGAATGCATTAGACAACGCCTCTGTTTGTTCAGCTTCAATATCAGTGATTCATGGATCCTGGTATTGTGGATACTGTTGTTGTTGAATGACTTGTTGTTCGGGTGGGTAGAATTATTGTTGAGCGGTGACATGTTGTTGTTGTGGAATGTATTGCTGCAAGTTGTTGTTGTTGGTGGAAGATGATGAAGAAGGTTGTTGTTGTGTGTTCACTGGAGTTTATGTTTTTGCAATTAGTGCCAAGGGATCATGATTCTTTGCCATTCTTTCTTTCCTAACTTCATTGGCTTCAGCTTGATTTTGTTTCAGAAAATCGTAGAGTTGATCAAAATTTACTTGATGTAAGTCCTTTGTTTGATTGACAATAGTGATATAGCGTCCCCATTCTTCTTGAAGATTGTTGATGAATTTGATGTTACTCACGATATTTCTGGGTGTCAAGTTGTTCCTGATAAGCTCATGCATCAAAGAGCAAAACCTTCCATAGTAAGATTCAATGGATTCTCCTGGAGTAGATGTAAACTTCTCCCATTCAGTTAGCAGCTTGTTCTCCATGTCTTGTTGACCAATTTCTGTTCCATAGCATAGCCATCTAACACGTTCCGACATATCATAAGCAGTTTCACAGCTATCAACAGCAAAGATGTCTCTTGGTAATCCCGGTTGGATAATGTGAATTGCCATGTCATCTCCTTGATCGCTTCTTATCCTCGTCAGTGTATTCTGATTCATCTTGATCACGAAAAGATGGTGGGATGGGAGGCGTTGCATTAGGAATTCCAGGGTCTTGGACTTGTCGAGGCTTGAAGGGTCCATTCGTAATGGATTGAATCGTCAGTTTTCCATTAGGTTTGGTTTTGATGTAGCGGAGCATTCGACTAGTCCATTGAAGATATCCACCTTT
Organism: Chrysanthemum makinoi; assembly: GCA_910596185.1. Classification (NCBI taxonomy): domain Eukaryota; kingdom Viridiplantae; phylum Streptophyta; class Magnoliopsida; order Asterales; family Asteraceae; genus Chrysanthemum; species Chrysanthemum makinoi. Next base: position 67,993,688 of record OU343219.1, on the reverse strand, counting down.
TTCCAGCATAGGAGGACAGTTTTCAGCACCGGCTGCATGAATGTCTTGTTGAGTAGCCATAGATGAAGTATTAGTGATAAAGTTGATGTAGGATCGATTCAACGATAAAGGAGTTGTGATTGATGATGATTAAGTACAGTTATTGTAGTGAAAACTTGGTGAAAATATGGTCCGACAACTTAAAAACCTTGATAACTTCTGTTCGGAGCAGATTTAGGCCTCGAAGGTTAACCTATTTCATTCGGCGTGCTATTCTCCTCATTCTCACGATCGTTTTGATGGGTAGAACGCTGAAAACGGAGTTACGGTTCAAAAGTTATGGTTGTTTGAAGTTTTGATGAGAAAAGTCAACAAACCGCACTGAGAAAAGTCAACAACTCACACCCTGGTCAACACGCTTAAACGACAACTCGCTTAAAGCACAACTCGCTTAATGCACAACTCGCATACTTTGACAACTCGCTTAGGGCAACTCGCTTAATGCAACTCGCTTATGACAACTCGCATAAATGACAAGTCGCATATAAGACAACTCGCATAAAGAGACAACTCGCTTAACAGCCAAGTCGCATAAAATTAACTCGCTTAGAACCCAACTCGCTTAAGCTACCAACTCGCTTCCAGTACAAGTCGCTTTCATAGTTTGTCTTTTTACACTTTTCACTCAACTCGCTCAGTACTTTTTCCACTCAAATCGCTCAAAAACACAACACGCAGAGAAGAGAGTTGACAACTCGCTTAGTAGAAAAAGTGACTTTTTAGCTCGAATAACTCCCAAATGATCCACTTAACGTTTGATTGAACCTATCTAAGCACAAAACTAATTGAATATAACTACCTTAAGCCTAAAAGTACAAACTTTAAGCTAAGAGAAGCAAAAAAATCGAATCTTTTAATGCTTTTCACCAAAAAAAATGAACCAAAAACACTCCTAGATCATTGTTTGGCTCTTATACCACTTGTAGGGCCTTATATCTATCAACTCTATCACACTAACACTAATAAGAAGCAAGGAAATGGTGAGTTGAATGATGTATATGGGACGTATATATTTAGAAAGAAAGATGAAACATGAAGAGGTTTATTCCATATGAAAAACACACACTACACACTAAAGCACACACACCAAATGACTAGGTGTGTGCCTTTTATACTTTGAACATAAAAGCCTTATGGGCTTTGGATGGGCTTTGTTTAGTTTGTGGATAGGGCTTACATTAATACATGACTAAACATAGCATAACTAATAACCGGTTAGCTTGGCCCAATCCATGAGCCCAATGACTATTCTAATACAATATCGAACACACGTTACAAAGTTCCTAAACGTGAATGACCATCACTTTTTAACACCTTATATTAAGGCTAACAGATTCATTAGACCAAGTTCCTCACCTTGGGGAGCACCAGTCTTGTTTGTGAAGAAGAAAGATAGATCTTTCAGAATGTGTATAGATTATAGAGAGCTCAACAAGTTAACTGTGAAGAACCTTTATCCACTTCCAAGGATAGACGACTTGTTCGATCAGTTGCAAAGCTCTAGTCTTTACTCAAATATCGACTTAAGGTCAGGTTACCATCAACTTAGAGTTCGGGAGGAGGATATCCCGAAAATAGCATTTAGAACTCGCTATGGTCATTATGAGTTTCAAGTAATGCCGTTCGGATTAACCAACACACCTGCGGTATTCATGGATCTCATGAATAGGGTGTGCAAACCGTATTTGGATAAGTTTGTGATAGTATTTATCGACGACATATTGATTTACTCGAAGAACGAAGAAGAGCACGAAGGGCACCTAAGAACGATTTTAGGACTACTCAAGAAGGAGAAATTGTATGCCAAATTTTCGAAGTGTGATTTTTGGAACCGAAAAGCACAATTTCTTAGTCATGTCATTGATAGTCAAGGATTACAGGTTGACCCTACAAAGATCGAGGTCAAGAGATTGGGTTACCCCAACAAATCCTATGGAGATCCAACAATTTTTAAGACTTGCCGGATATTACAAAAGATTCATTGAAGGTTTTTCAAAGATAGCTAAAGCTTTAACCAAGTTGACACAGAAGAACCAGAAGTACGAATGGGGAAAGAAACAAGAAGCTGCCTTTCAGTTATTGAAGCAAAAGCTTTACAGTCCGTCAATTTTGGCACTACCCGAAGGGATCGAAAACTTCGTTGTATACTGCGATGCTTCACACAAGGGGCTTGGAGATGTGTTAATGCAGAACGAGAAGGTGATAGCTTATGCTTCTCGACAACTTAAGGTTCATGAGAAGAATTATACCACTCATGATCTTGAGTTGGGAGCCATAGTATTTGCACTCAAGATTTGGAGGCACTACCTTTACGGTACTAAGTGTACAATATTTACGGACCACAAGAGTTTGCAATATATACTTGATCAGAAGGAACTTAACATGAGACAATGTCGTTGGTTGGAATTACTTAGCGATTACGATTGTGAAATCAAGTATCACCCGGGGAAAGCCAATGTCGTGGTAGATGCCCTTAGCCGAAAAGAAAGACACAAGCCTTTGAGAGTCAGATCGTTAGGAATGACGATTAGTTTACCTCTACCATCAAAAATACTCGAGGCTCAGATTGAGGCACTTAAGGAGGAAAATCGACCAAGTGAACAACTCTATGGTATGCCCGAGAATGCAAATGGCTTTGTAAAGAGATCAGATGGAGTATTATGCTTCAAGGATAGAATTTAGGTACCACTTTATGGCGGAATATGAGAGTTGATTATGCATGAGTCACACAAGTCAAAGTATTCTATTCACCCAGGTTCTGATAAGATGTATCAGGATCTCAAGAAACTTTATTGGTGGCCTAATATGAAAGCAGAAATTGCCACGTATGTTAGCAAATGCCTTACTTGCTCTAAGGTAAAAGCTGAATACCAGAAACCTTCAGGATTACTTCAACAACCAGAAATTCCTCAATGGAAATGGGAACGCATTACAATGGATTTCGTCACTAAACTTCCTAAGACATCGGGAGGTTACTACGCTATTTGGGTAATTGTTGATCGTCTTACCAAATCAGCCCATTTTATTCCAATTAGAGAGACTTATTCCATGGAACAACTGTTGGGTTCAGTAAATACCCAAACCCCTAAATCTAGGATTTGAATAGAAAATAGCCCAAGTACTTAGACCGTTAAACGTAATCAGGTCACTGAGTGCATAGTATCTCAGTGAGTCATCTTCGGATACTCGATGCGAAGATGGACGTCTCTCCACTCGAGTAAGCGGACTTAAAGGGTGAAGGACTGAGTCAAGAAGAAGATGATGGATTCAGTGAGTGATGACAATAACTCACTGAATCCCTAAGAAACCTCTCCAACTGCTTACACTGAAGACAAACTGAAGTAGAAGACTGAAGGATAAATAGGAGAAGAAAGAGCGGGACAAGGCGGGATAAGTTTGAATCAAATAAGAAGAAGTCCTTATCAACATAAGTCAACTTTCCCTGAATGGCTAACTTACAAGCTCGGTGTCATCACGAGATATGGAAACGACCTTGTCTTTTACTTAGAATAGTCTTTGTAAATAGCGAGACAAAATACATCGATATTTTGTCTTACGTATGATGTCGATTTTGTCACTTAGGAAAGAGTTAAAACTCATACATGTATAAATAGCATAAGAGATGGAGTGAAAAGTTTAAGCTTGTGAATTGTAAAAACACACATACACGCAAGCCATATTTTCACTCCTCCAAATACAACTTAGTTCTTGAGATAGCTCAGTGAGCTCTAAGAGTTGTGCTTTCGGACTTAGCTGAGCTTAGAGGAGTCACCCAACTTTGTCATTTCAATCCCAAGTACTATTCCGCAAATACTTGGGTACGTATTCTTTGTTGATTTATTTCTAATAAGAATATGATGTTGAAAATTACTCTGTGTTTTACTTATGTTAATTTCAGTCATAGTTCACTATTAACTTGTTTTATATATTTAAAGCTGTTTTAAAGCGATAGTGAGCGGGGAACAACAAGTGGTATCGAGGACAGGCTAATTATAAAACCCGTTTTAGGCCGCTCTAAAAGTTTTAAATTAGGATCCTAAATGGCTGAAATTGATGTACCCCAACTAGTCGATAATAAGGGTGGAGCTTATTAAATTTGTTGCCCTAGACTTGAAGTTGGCAAATTCAACAAATGGAAAAAGCGAATGCTTTGCTATTTGATTGGGATGGAACCTTATTATATCAAGTGTATAAATGAAGGTCAATTTGTCCCAAAGATTGCTGAAGGGTTGCCCAAACACGAAGCTCAGTGGACCTAGGATGAAAGGAGAGTGGTCAACCAGGACCAAAGACTCAAAAGTATCATAATATCTTGTCTTCCTGGCGATATTATGGAGTCTGCATTATAAGCTGTAGTATAGCTAAGCAAACCACAGGATGACCTAGTTCATAGTCATGAAGGACCATCTGATACCAAGGAAAACAAGATAATGGACACGAAACTTGAGTATAACACCTTCAGGGCTAAGGACTCAGAAACTCTCTCTCAAACTTACACCCGGTACAAAACTCTTTTAAATGAACTTTCAAATGATGGTGTTAAGTTGTCCAAACATGAAATCAATGTTGGTTTTGTCAACAGTCTCCCTGAGAAGTGGTTGAATTTCTCTCAGGGACTTAGGAATGATAATCATATCCAAAATCTTGAGCTTCCTGAAATTTATGGGAAATTTGTCTATGAGTAAAACCTCATCAACAACGATACCCGACTTAAAAAGTCTCGGGAAGTCAAGAAGTCCCAGACCACCACTTCGGCACCCATATCAACTGCTTTCTTCTCTAACAATGTGGTTCAAGATTTTCAAGAAAATTCAGATGATGAGCTTGATGAGAGATCAAGTGAGGAGTACCTAAACGACTTGAACAGAATTTCGGGAAAGGGCACTCCTTGCTAACTCTCTAAGGTTTATAAAAAGAAACAAAGGTTTTCTAGTGCTAAAGCAAATGAGGACACTGAATGCTTTAAGTGTCACAAAAGAGGTCATTTTACAAAAGTTGTTTTTCTAAAACAATTTCAGAACCCTCTTATAAACCATCAGGTTCAAATCAGTCCTCAAGCTTTAGCAAATTTCAACCAAAAATGTATCAGTCTCATCAAAATTTTCAAAATAAATCTGATAATAACAAAACCATTGATTATGAAGCCAAGTATAAGAAAGCTAAAGCTAAGCTTTCATTGCTTGAGGCCATCCCTCGGAGACAACAACAAATGTTAAAAAATGTGCATGCGGGGGCAAGAACAAAGGCCTCGTTCTTTGAAACCTTTGGCTGGGATGAAGAGCAGTCTCATCGATGATGAAATGGTACATGTCGGTGCTTGATGGCTCTCTCGAGAAGAGGACAAGCTAGCTGTTGGGAAGAATCATGCTAGGAACGAGGAATGGGTCAACATCACAATGAAGAAGGTAAACATTTTACTTTCTATGGATGATGACTCGATTGGCGATCTTATATGAATTATCTAAATGTAGACCTTAAGTTTGTAGAAGAGAAAAGACTGAATCTTTTTTCTAAGTACAACAAGTTAAGTTTTGAATTGAATAAGTGTAGGGATGAATTGCTTATCTTAAAACAAGCTAAGCTTGAGGCTGTCACTTTGCAAATTCAAAACACTGAACTAGTTAAAAGAAATCGGAATCTTCAAGATGAACTTAAAAAGGCAAATGAATTGCTTATCTTAAAACAAGCTAAGCTTGAGGCTGTCACTTTGATCTTTGTGGGAGCCCCGGTAGCAAGAAGAGAGTCATAGGTGAAGATCATCTCACGACTCTCTCAACAAAGACCAATCTCCTAAGCCATTTGTGTCCGGTGGCATGATTACAAATATGTTGACTAATCCCAATTCCAATGATTGGATTGAGCGGGTTAATCACGAGTAAGCTTCCAAATTTTGATTACGGAAGGATTCTAGAGCACGAAAGTCAAGCTCTAAAGAGCATGCTTGGACTCCCGATGTGCCCGATGTCTTGAACACATCTCTGAGTGCAGCGGAATCTCAAGCGCTTCCACCACTGAAACCTCTTGGTCTGCTCAAGCTCGAGCTTACTCCCTGCAATTCAATCCTCATTCACCAAAAGAAAGGTGCGGACTTGGTAGAACCATCCGAAAAGACCAACAAAACAAACTCAACCAGTCTACTCCTCACTGAAACTTCAACATCCTCTGTCCCCACTGAAGGTGACCAAATTCGGCAACTTACTGAACTTGTGAGGAAGCTTACTGAAAAAATGGAATCCATTGAAAAGGTCCCTGAACAAATCAAGGAGACAAAGTCAGCTTCCTCCAATTCCTCAAAGTCTAAGTCAACCTCCAAAACAAACAAAAGTGTGAGTTGTGTCATTACACGGCCATACCACGACAACTACTATAGAATCCTTTTTGCATGATGCAAAAAGGATGATCACAGGCTGAGACCATCTACAGTATGTCGGTCAAGCAAACTATACCAAAGTTGGTCATCAGTATGCTTCATCCTCCAAAATTGCTCCCAAGAATAGAGCAAAACCTTTTCCTCTGTGCCCTCACTGTGGGTTTAATGATCATCATCGGGATGATTGTCTCATGAACACATCTGTGATATATGCGGTAATCCAGCTCATGAGACATCCCAACATGACAGTGTCATTCATGCAAGGATAAATTCCAAACAACCCGAGTCAGAGTCATCCTCAACCTCTAAATGCAAAACTGTGGTAGCACTATGCACACAACCAGCGACCATGAGTCGATTGCAAATTTCAGAGAGACCTTGAGACCCAAGCCCACCAATAAGTGGGTCACTAAAGAAACTAATTGATTTACTACTTGTGCAGAGACATGCCGAGGGAGCCTATTTGGCATCCTAGGCAGTGGATGCTCAAGAAGCATGACTGGTGTGAAGGAATATCCGCACAAGTATGTAAAGGAACCAGGGCCCAAGGTAGTATTTGGTGATAACTCATCATGTCCCCCTGAAGGTTATGGTTCAGATGGCGCAAATGGAATAGTTTTCTCTAGAATAGCCTATGTCAATGGTCTCAAATACAATCTCATCGATTGTGGAGTCAACTATGTGATGCTAAATACATTGTACAATTCAATGATAAACAAGGTACCATTTTCAATGCCAACAAGGAAGTTGTGTTGATAGCTCCTAGGGGAGATGATGTTTATGTGCTAGACATGTCAACACTCTCCCAAGATGGAACGTGTCTCTTTGCTAAAGCCACTGAAACTATCAATTGGCTGTGGCATAAGAGACTCTCATACCTAAACTTCAAAAACCTCAACAACTTGGCAAAACAAAACAAGGTCCTTGGCTTACCGTCACTGGTTTTTGAAAAAGACAAACCATGCTACTTTGTGAAAAGGGTAAACACCACAGAGCATCATTCAAAACCAAACAAAATTTCTCCATCAAAAGCTGCCTTCACCTCATGCATATGGATCTCTTTGGACTGTGGAGTCCCAGATCAATCCGGCATGAGAAGTATACACTTGTCATTGTTGATGAGTTCTCAAGATACACTTGGGTATACTTTCTTTCCATAAGAGTCAGGGCGGTGATACAATAATGTCATTCATCGGGAAGATTGAAAACTAGAATGACATTCTGTTAAACAAATCGAAGCTGACAATGGTGCTGAGTTAGAAATCAAGAGCTTGAGAGTTTCGTGATGAAAAGGAATTTCTCAAAATTTCTCATCTCCATATACCCTGAACAAAATGGGGTTCTTTGAAAGGAAAAACAGAACTCTCATTGAGGCTGCTAGAACTATGTTAAAATGCTTAGCCCTCTCAAAGCATTTCTAGACTAAAGCAGTCAAAACTGCCTGCTACACTCAAAGCAGGTCAATCATTGTCAAAAGGCATAATAAAACCCCATATGAGATCTTCAAAGGTAGACTTCCCGACATCAGCTATTTTCATGTGTTTGGATGTTCTGTGTTCATTCATAACCACAAGGATCATCTAGGCAAGTTTGATGCAAAAGGTGATGATGGATACTTCTTAGGCTACTCATCGATCTCCAAAGCCTTGAGGGTTTTAACACAAGGAGACAACAAGTTGAGGAAACCTTTCATGTCACCTTTGATGAAAGTCTTGAAAGCATCGGGTTCACCAACACCTCGATGGAGGAAATAGGAATTGATAACTCATCAAGATATCCTCACGATGAGTACAACAACTGAATTCAATTCCTCATATCAAGCTGATGCTGACATCTCATATTATGTCTTACCTCACAACCTTCCCCAACCAACTATCAGTGAGTTCATTGATAATCGGTCGGTCCCTGCTGGGATAGGAAACACGATTCAAATGATCGAGGAACCAGTAACTCATGAACCTCACCACTGAACAAGACATATCTCTGAGATGTTCTAAATGATTCTGTGGCTCTTGCACCTGAACTCACATCTGAACTCCCAATGACATCTTCAAGCTCAGATCCCAGACCACAAAGTAAGTGGACAAGATCTCGGGACATTGAGCTTGTAAACATCATTGGTGAACCCACTGAGGGCATGCTCACTAGAAGCATGGTACGCTAATCTAACTGCGGCTTGACTAATGAATGTCTATATGTTGATTACCTATTAGATATAGAACCCAAAAGTGTCACTAAGGCTCTTAAACACCCAAGTTTGGGTTCAGGGCTATGCAAGAAGAGCTGCAACAGTTTGACAAAAACAAGGTCATGAGCTTGATCAAATGTCCTCAGGATGTAGTAGTCATAGGAATGAAGTGGGTTTTCAGAAACAAAGCTGATGAAAACGGCACTGTCATTAAAAACAAAGCGGACTTGTAGCCAAAGGTTACGATCAACAAGAAGGCATTGACTATGATGAGACATTTTCTCTTGTTGCAAGAATGGAAGCCATCAGGATCTTCCTTGCTTATGCAACATACATGAACTTCGGGGTCTACCAAATGGATGTTAAAAGTGCATTCTTAAATGGTGATCTCAAGGAAGATGTGTATGTTAAGCAACCCCGGGCTTTGAGAATAGTGAATTCTGACTATGTGCGCAAGCTTGACAAAGCCCTTTATGGACTTAAACAAGCTCCAAGGGCATGGTATGAAACTCTCTCGGCCTTCACGATACAAAACAAGTTTGTCAGAGGAAAGATAGACAACACACTGTTTGTCTATAGAACTCAACAGGATGTGATACTAGTCCAAGTTTATGTTGATGACATCATCTTTGGCTCAACAAACTACAAACTCTGCAAGCTTGAGTTTGCTGATGACAAGAAGTTTGAAATGAGCATGATGGGGAACTCACATACTTTCTTGGACTACAAATCGAGGCAAACTGATAAAGGAATATCCATCAGTCAAGAGAAATACACCAGAAATCTCTTGAGGAAATATGAGATATCATTGCCTCAGTGAAGACTCTAATGGTCCCACCTAACAACCTTGGACCGATCTCAGCTGGCAAATCGGTCAATCAAACTCATTCGAGAGGATTGTTGGATCAGATGTATCTAACTGCTTCTAGACCAGACATCCAATTCTCGGTCTGTCTAATAGCAAGATATCAGTCCAATCCTAAAGAATCCCATCTCACTACAGCCAAAAGAATACTCATGTACACGAAGGGAACCCCAAATCTTGGACTCTATTATCCAAAATTCTTAGGGTTTGATCTCAAGGGTTACTCGATTACGATTATTCTGGCTGCAACATGGACGAGAAAAAGTACCTCGGGGTCCTGTCAATTTCTTAGAGGAAAACTGTTTTGTTGGAGTGATAAAAGCAACAATCAGTGGCTATGTCCTCAGCTGAAGCTGAATATGTGGCTGCTATGGCAGGATGTTGCCAATGTATTATGGATGAAAATTCAACTCAGTGACTACGACATCCATTACAAAATGGTGCCCATCTTCGTGATAACACCAGTGCTATTGCAATCTCCAACAACCCTGTCCTCCACCAAAGAACCAAACACATTGATATCGGATATCACTTCATCAGGGATCACATAATGAAAGGAGACATAGAACTTCATTTCATCCCTCTGAATATCAACAGTGATATCTTCACCAAACCCTTGGATGAACCCACCTTGAGGAGACTGAAAGCTGAATTGGGAATGCTTGACATTGAAAGTCAGGCATTTGAAAACCAATCTCATAAGTTCTCTTAAATGGTCCATCCTCCCGAACACCAAAATAAACCTCTCACTGAATGAGTAAGACTCATTCAGGGTCCATGACATTTGACAAAGAGCATTGAATGAGTAACTAAATGATCCAAGTATGAGTTACTTAAATGTCCTAGGTTGGTAACTATGCCAATTTAATATAGGAATATATGTCTCTTTGTCTTACTGTCATCCTACTTGGCATTTAATGCCTCCTCTCACAAGAATATCAAATTGACATTTTATCTCTGCAAAAGTGCACTTTCAGTGTGCAATGCAACTGTTCCCTTGAAAAATGGGATTTTACTGCGGGTAATGGTGTGGTAGCATTAAATGTGGAAATTCAAACGTTTTTCAAAAACCGACTCTTAATATTCCCATTTGTGCACAAATCACCCCTCTTACCACTCTATAAATACCCTCTTCCAACACACACAAATTATTTTCTGCAACAAAACTCTGTCAAAATCATTTCTAAAACTCAAAAATATTTGTGTGTGCTCAAAAACTCTTAAAACCTCTTTTGAAAAACCTTCTTGTAAACATTTACAAAAGTTTTTCATCACAAACTCGAGAGATCAAAAAAAAACTTTGTTTATTCTAGTCAAAATATTTTCAAAACCCTAAAATCTTTTAAATGGAAATGGGTAGAACTCAATCTCTCGGTTGCTTCTCGATGGGTAGGGGATCTTACAAACGTTGAATTTAAAACTAATAATGTCATAGGCAACTTTGAATACCACAGCTGTCCGGCCTATAAAGACATTATGAAATTTTTGTTTAATTGCCCACTTGAAAGCGGCCTTTATTCAATGTCCCTCCATTGTTTACCAAAATCTCCTCGGGAATTTTGGGCAGCGATAAGGCCTTTGACCCGACACCCCTCTACGATGAGAACAACCTCAGACCTCTCAGGGAATATCTCATCAGATTCAGTCTACACGGGGGGCAACAACAATTCACCATGGATTACAAAATGTTTTGCACTTCAACAGGGTTGGATTATAACAAAGGAGTTTATGTCGCCCATCCTGAACCCTCCACATTGAAGGATGGGTTAAAACAAATCGTTTTAGATCCAACATTTTTGGACAGGACCCCAGTTACCAAAAGCTCATTTCCCGTGGCTTGAAGGATCCTATTCACTTTTGTGATTCAGGTCCTCGGCGGCAACCACTCATCCACTGAACAAGTTAACTCTATTCAGTTGATGATGGCATACTACTTAATGAATGGGGTCACTGTCGACATAGGGAGATCATTTACAGTGATCTCGTAACCAAGCTACAGAGCAAAACTAGGGACGAAATCGTTTAGTATCCTAGGTTTGTCTCTTGCGCTTTACAAGTGTTATTGGGTTCAAACTACCCTCAGGAAGAAAAATTTGGTGCTTTACCAGGCTTGCTGAGCCAATCAAATTTTCAAAAAGACCGATCCCTTGTCACTCCTATTGAATTGTGGCGGACCATATGGTTCTTGTAAACAACAGGAGGGATCATGTCTCCAAATCCGCTCCTAAAAAGAAAGGGAAGTCTCAGACTGGGACTAAGACTAAACCCAAGTCCCGGGGCCACGAGGCTTGAGGAACACGGCATAAAAGGCACAAAAGGCCCGAGACTAAAAGACACCCACTGATGACGTGGCAACATCCACCCCATGACAACGAAGGACTGATACATCACGGTCGGTGCCCTTGGTCACAATTACTACTCCCCAAGATCAGAGGGACACATACAACCCGCTGGTAGGGGCGCGCCTTCCTAGCAGTGATGACATTAGCAAATCAAGCCTTTGTGCGAGGGCACAGTCGATCCCAAAGACTCGGAGGGAATCAAACAACCCGATAGGGATACAACTATCAGCGACTCTGCTAAAGGCGGGAAGCGCCCCGGTGTCTTAGGGGTCACTGGGGACAAAGACTTCGGAGGAAAGGAACAACCGCGATACGGAAACCACAACGAATCGACTCAGCGAAGGCACTGGGAAAGCGCCCACCGGTGTCCGAGGGGTCAACCGAGGACAAAGACTTCGAGAGGAAACACACCACCGGCTGATATGGAACCCATCACCAACCCACTGTTGTTAACTGTTGCTGATGTTCTTGGCATATTATTTTCTCAAGATGAGCTTCTGAACCGATGATGATGTTTTATCGGTGGGGAAGACATGGGCCGAGGTTCAAGCTGAACAAGGACCTCGGCCTGATCCACAGGAGCATCTTGAATCACCAGTCAAGCCCGACAATGATGACTCCTCTTCCTCCACTGATGAATTTGAAAGATTTGATAATGTTCTCCCCCTCACGAAAGGCAGCTTGTTGAGGTGGATCACCAAAGCGTCTCGAAGGTTATACTCGAGGGTCAGCTGACTCTGGGATCAACATCTTGAGGCTGCTGCAAGTTATGTTGATCTAAAGGCTGAGGTACATGGCTTTGATGAAAATGTTCATGAGCATAGGGATCTGATGTATGACAACCTTCACAGACTGGATGATAACATGGCTAAATTCCTCAGGCATCTTCAAGGTGTGGGTACAAAGATTGATGAAATCAAGGAATTTGTCAAAGAAGACCCAGCACTCAACTCTAAAGGGCTAGAGGCAACTGAGGCGAGCGTACTGAAACAATCCTCAAGCCTCACTGAACTGCGATATGCTCAGTCTGCTGTTGGGGTCTTCCATCTCGTCCAGTCACTTCAAGCTACATTGGACTCTTTGAATACCTTGAGGTGGCTACTTTGACTCAGGCATCCTCATCTCTGGCCTAGAATCTTGGGCCCAGAATGACTGCTCTGGAAGGTTCTTAGGCTAATTTGGAAGCTAAAGTCACTGGTATTCAATCGATACTTCGGACATCAAGGCTATGATCTCTGAAATTTATCAGGCCTTCAAGGGTCAAGCTGCTCCATCCCCCTCAGCACCAACTCCAACTCTTGCCCTCACTGAAGCTCAGCAGCAGGTTGAGGGGAGAATATTGCTGAAGAACCTCCTTCTCACCTTGAGGGGGCCAACACCATCAACATCGGTGGCTCAAATATCATCATCACCACCGGTCTCAGCAACACCTATCTCATCAATCCCCCAACAACATCATCAACAACAACACACGGACGATGTAATCACACCAATAACAACAACACCACCACCCCTGGTAGCAACTTCATCTTCCTCGGGCGGGGACAAAGGAAAAGGAAAAATGACACATCCTGAGCACGAGAAGATTCCCTAAAAATCGGCGACCTTGAATACCTTCTCACACCTCAACGCGCTTAGTAAATATCTTGCTAAAGAAGAACGAGATTGAAACAAGGCTGAAGAAGATAAGAAGAATAGAAGCAGCAATGGCAAGGTTGTCGTTGAAGAAGTGAAAACTTAGGAATTGATCCTAAGAAACTCCAAAAAGTCGAGGCGGGACAAAAGTTCAAAGGAGCTCGGTTTGCTCGGATGGCTGAAATGAGGAAAACGAGTTGGAAGAAAAGAAGAAGAAAATTGAAGCCATCGGGAAAAGCGAATTGAGCATTACAACTGGACAATGACAAGCAGAAGGCTTCTGAAAGGATCAGATGTCAGAATCATCCCCAATACCAAACCACGGCCATGAGCGTTTACAAGGGGATGATAAAAGACACCGAGGTTCATGATCCCTCAAATTCACTGACTTTAGGATCACTGAACTCGATGAGCTTAGTCCAATTATTGAAAAGAAGAATAATGCGGTAGTTAAGGACACGATGAAAATGCTCAGTAAAAGATATGAAAGGCGAGGGATTGTCCATGGCCCAGGAATTGACCGCCTTAATTGCACCTCAAGGATCTCAACCACAATCATCCACTGGCAAAAGGAAGAGAGTTGAGTTCCAACACGAGATTAAAGTGCGGACTGGAGTGTAATAGGGAGCTGCCTGAAGGAGTGAAATTTGTGAACTGTTTAGTGATTGAGAAGCACGAAGAGGGCTATTCCACATTGATGTCTATGGAAACCCTGCTTTTTAAAGATGGAGTGATATTGATCGGTGGTGTAGTTGCAATCTTTGAGCTACATACGGTGGCCTCTCAAATCCAAACCCCGCAAACATCGAGGTTCGCCAAGACCTGAATGCCAAGATAAGAGAGCACCCTGACAAAGAAACACTCCTTAAAAAGAAGCCTAAGCTTGAAGCACTGGGGATCCATCTCAACTGACATCATTTTGATTTATCTTTTGTACTAGTGATAGGAACCTTGTAATTTGATCAATAAACGATGTATTTTTTGTTAAAATATTGATGTTCCTTATTGTATCCATTACTACATTGTGTAAGAAGAAGCCATTTGCTCACTTACAGCGATCAAACACTAGGCTATTTGTATATCTAAATAGGGAGACTGTTGGGTTCGAGTAAATACCCAAACCCTAAATCTAGGATTTGAATAGAAAATAGCCCAAGTACTTAGACCGTTAAACGCCATCAGGTCACAGTGCATAGTCTCATTGAGTCATCTTTAGGATACTCAGTACTGGATGGCGAAGATGACGTCTCTCCACTCGATAAGCGGTACTTAAAGGGTGAAGACTAAGTCAAGAAGATGATGGATTGGTGATGATGACAATAACTCACTGAATCCCTAAGACACCTCTCCAACTGCTATTACTAGACAAACGAAGTGAAGTAGAAGTGAAGGATAAATAGACTGAAGAAAGAGCGGGACAAGGCGGGATAAGTTTGAATCAGATAAGAAGAAGTCCTTATCAACATAAGTCAACTTTCCCTGAATGGCTAACTTACAAGCTTAGTGTCATTACTGAGTTATGGAAAGCAACCTTGTCTTTTACTTCGAATAGTCTTTGTAAACAGAGACAAAATACATCGATATTTTGTCTTACGTATGATGTCATGTCCGTTTTTTGTCACTTAGAAAGAGTTAAAACTCATACATGTATAAATAGCATAAGAGATGGAGTGAAAAGTTTAAGCTTGTGAATTGTAAAAACACACATACACGCAAGCCATCTTTTCACTCCTCCAAATACAACTTAGTTCCTGAGATAGCTCTGTGAGCTCTAAGAGTTGTTGCTCAGGACTTAGCCTGAGCTTAGAGAGGAGTCACCCAACTTTGTCATTTCAATCCCAATTACTATTCGCATAAGTACTTGGGTAGCGTATTCTTTGTTGATTTATTTCTAATAAGAATATGATGTTGAAAATTACTCTGTTTGTTTTACCTATGTTAATTTCAGTCATAGTTCACTATTAACTTGTTTTATATATTTAAACTGTTTTAAGCGATAGTGAGCGAGGGAACAACAACAACTTACTAGACTTTATATCAAGGAAATAGTCTCGAGGCACGGTGCACCAATTTCCATCATTTCCGACAGAGATAGTCGATTCACTTCAAACTTCTGGAAATCATTACAAGATGCATTTGGAACCAAGTTAGAGATGATGCGCCTATCATCCTCGCCTTAACACCGATGGTGAGGCGAAATAACGATTCAAACAATAGAAGATATGCTGAGAGCATGTGTGATTGATTTTGGAAATGGTTGGGCTAACCATTTGCCATTAATCGAATTCTCTTACAATAATAGTTATCACACGGTATAAAAGCGGCACCATTGAGGCACTCTATGGTTAAAAGTGCGATCACCTGTCATTGGCTGAGTTTGGAGATGCACAACTCCGGTCGAAATGGTTAGGTGATACAACAGAAAAGATAGTTCAGATCCGAGATAGACTCAGAAGCGCCGAAATTAAACCGAGAAAGTTATCTGACGTTCGGCGCACACCATTAGAATTCCAAGTTGGCGACAAGGTTATGTTGAAAGTATCGCCTTGGAAAGGCGTGATCTGATTCGAAAAATGCGGGAAGTTGAACCCGAGGTACATTGGGCCAATTAAAATCTTGAGTAGAGTTGGTCCTGTAGCATATTGACTTCGAGCTTCCATCGAACTCAGCCAAGTACATAACACATTTCACGTTTCAAAACTCAAGAAATGTCTTTAGGATAAATCACTTCGTAATTCCATTAGAAGAAATTCAACTCGACGATAAGCTCAACCCGTTCGAGGAACCAGAAATCATGGACCGAGAGGTCAAACAGTTGAAGCAAAGTCGAATTCCTATCGTGAAAGTTCGTTGGAATTCTCGAAGAGGTCCCGAGTTTACTTGGGAGCGGGAAGACCAGATGCGACTCAAATATCCTCACCTTTTCTCCGACAACACCGTAGGAACCAACATGGACTGAGTTCAGGGACTGAATTCCTTTTTGGGTGGGCGAATGTAACAACTCGTAATTTCAGGTCATTTCTCAAATTTACTATTCATCTCGGGAATTTACTATTCACTGGTTACTATTCATCGTTTTTGAAGTCGATTTGATATTTTGAGAGTGTATTTCAAAATTTTACTATTCACGAAACACTATTCATTCCCAGAGAAAAATCACTATTCATGATTCACTATTCATCATTTTTCGTATACTAGGTTTACGAGTATCAAATTCGCGTAACCGTAATGGTTTTGCTGCGTATTCATTAAAAATCATTGAGAACACGTCATATAGACTAGAGTTAGTCTACATATCATTAGTAACATCATCATCATATTAGTTAATGCATGGGTTAGCATATTTTATTACGCATTATATTTTCCTATTAAATAAGCGATATCGCATAATCATTTATTTTGAATAATTGATCGACACTTCAAAATTATCCTAATATATTTTTATACTCATTTTAAGACTATAAAAATTATATTATTAGTTTACCGATGTTTTGAATTTATTTTGTATATAAATTGTTATATATATATATATTTACGACGATTTTAAGTAAATTCACTTCGATAATTATTTATTCACTCAATTTTTTCTTGAGAAAAGTATTTTTATAATTTTTATGACTTCGATATATTTTATTTTGTTAGTAAAATCGTTTTCTAGCTAACGCTACCCTAAATAACTACTTATATTTATCAAATACATACTACACTTAACAAATAATACATTTACATATCAAAATTACCCCTTGTACGACCACCTTAGTCACAATGTAAAAAAATATCTAATCCTACTAGCTTGTACACATACTACATATTAGACTAAGATATTTGCTTATACAAGATATTATCTATCAAATACACATACAACACATAATACAAAGGTGTAAAACAAATCATATCCTCTCCATTTCCATCTCTACCTTTCGGCCAAGGCAAGAAAAAAAAGGAAGAATCACAAGTTTTTCAAGAACAAGTAATAATCATAACAGTAGTATACTTCTATTAAGGTTTTGCAATAAAAACCTAGGAGTATTTAGGAAACCTAGTTACTTAAACCTCATCATATAACTAGTAAGCTTTTCATGATCTTTACTAATATTTCATAATCATTCTTGAGTTATTTTATCATTCTAGTAAGAAATCATGCAAGTATCATATGTATTTATACCACTTTTAATTGTTTTTAGTACTTATTTTGAGTTTTAATCATCCTATAATTAATCCCTTGAAAAATATCATTGTTGATGATGTTTAGGAACCCATGACACCCTAAGAAGGTATATGGTAGGTTTAGAATAGATTTGGTATAGATTTGAAGTGATTGAAACAAGTATTAAGCAAGAAAAATCATTTTCGACAACTTTAGATTGTGGTCTGATTGTTTTTGTAAAATCTGGAAATTTTGACAGGTCATGGATTATTTTGGGCTAGATATTCAGAAAATATACTTTAAAACGAAACCGCGCGGTTTGCTTGAAGGCTGGTTAAAACGGGTTTATAACGAAGAAGTTAAGCTATTTTCAAGTTTAACGACGAAAACTATATTTTCTGAAAATTTGCAAGCTGTCAAGGTTTATTTAAAGGGCAAAAAATGAGTTTTAAACCTTATCTAAATGAGTCGATTTATCAAAAATATACTAGTATACATTAATAGGAAGCTAAGGATACATAAAACGTAGAAAACGGACTTATAACGACTAAAATACACGCGTTATAAATATGGTTATCGTAACTATTTTACACAAGTATAACACTTACATATTTTTACTAGACCAAAATGGTTATCGCTAGTGACTATGTTTGGAGCCATTTTTCATATCGATAGAATATTTTTGAGAAAGCGATGTCTTCAAGTAAAAGTGAGTTCGCCTATTCTATTTTCCAAAATGTTTAACCGTTTGTCAAGCGAGGTTATAACGAATAATTTACGATCACTCAAAAATTGGTCATTTTCATGAATTGTCAAAGTGTATTATTTTGCGACAAAAAACTATAATTTCATAATAAATCACTAAATGACTATAAGTAGGATATCATTTCAACGTAGTACTTGTAAAAGTAATTTATAACTTGACAAAGGCGTTATAAACTTATTTTTCCAGAGCATAAACTTTAGTTTCTAAAATGCACAAGTTAATTTATGGATATCATATGAGTTGCATGCATAACATTATGTTGGAATCACTCCTAAACTATATTACAAGTGTTAGTAATTAATATGTAATAGTTAAGCAATTAGGCCTTTATGTTTGTTATTATGCTAAGAGCTTATGTAGAAGGCCATAAGCCTTGGCCCAAGGCTAATAAGGAATGGAAGGGAACTTGCATATTTGCCTAGTTCCTTCCATAAATAATCTTGTAAACTCCATTTGGGAGTTGGTTTTCACTTGTATTCAATAGCTAGCATATCCTTTCATATACTCACTGCATATTGTGTCTAGTGTTCAACGATCATTTCTCATATCTCACTTCTTATATTGATGCTTGTATTACATAAATGGTGACCTAAGCTTTGTGGTATGTCCTTAAATAGTTGGGTGAAGCGTTTTTGTTGTAAAGCTTTGTATCTACCGTAAAGTCTCGGTTCCTGGAAACCTTAAATGCAGCGTTAAAAATTTTATTTTTACACTTTAAAATCAAGATTCTTGTACTTTAAAAGGTTATTGATTGTTAAAGTTTAAGTTTTTGGCAAAAGTTTCCAAACTTCGTGTATTTCTCTTTGTTTTTAAGCTTAGTTTTAAATTAGTGTAATTATTTCTGGCGTAAGGTCAAAAGAGTTCTTGATCATCAAGTTTCACACTTTTGTGTTATTTTGATGATATTAAAGCTTTTTCATCATAAAAATCTGGTTTAGAAACATTGTTGTGCTTAAAAATCAGGTTTTGGTTATTTCTTTGGCAAAGTCTCGCATAGTAAAACCTAAAGAAGTTAGCATAAGCTCCTCAGTTGATCTTGATTGCTCTTGGTTACTCGGTGTTTTTCTTGCTTGGATAAGCACAAACACTTGACTTTATGGATATCCACCTTGGAATAAGTGTAAAGTTTTTGGGCAAAAACACTAATCTTTCATACAATGCTTTAAAAACTTAAAAGTAAATTTCTTACTGCCTAAGCATTCTCTTATGCCTAAAGCTAGTATTACGCCCTAAGCTAATCTTATGCATAAGCATTTCTACTACTAAGCCTTTAGTCGCTAAGCTATGTGTTTTTTCTCATTCCTAGTAAGCTAATCCTCTGGCGTAAATACATTCTTACAGCGTAAGTTGGTGTTTCACGCCAAAGGTTATTTCTTTACCTAATTTGGTTTTTCTCATAAGCACTCTTCATCAAAAAGTTTCATTAGATTCAAGTCCATATCAACACAAGTTTCAAGATGTCTCAAACCACCATACTCTAGCTACTTCCCTCATTGTGTATCACAAACAACAACAACAACAACTCCATCAACAACAACAATTTTATCAACAACAACAACAACAACAACTTCAACAACAATTTCCTTAAGGAGCCATTCAAACACAAGCGATACAACCACCACCTAGTCTTCAAGTACAACCTTACACAAACTTTCACAATCAACATCCATCCAGCAATACTATGAAGGAACGTCTTGGTTTGCAGATGTGTGAAGCTTTAAATTAGCCAACAATCCATTTCATGAGGGTGGATCACTTGATAGACCTCCAATGCTCTACTAATCGTCAGGTGATTAGATAAATCCACCAGAGGTGATGCAGCGTTGTCGATCTTAATGAACTCACCTCTTGATCAACTTCTACACTTTAAAACCAATGACTTGCTTAATCACGATATTACATCCTTTTGGGATTACCTATTCAGATACTTGAAGTGTTGATGCTCAAAAGACGCTAAAGCAATGTGGGGCATATTTGCATCTTCTGTGGAAGGCACAAGAAAACTCAATCAAGAAGACATGGAATCCAATTGTTAGGATTTGGAATATCAGGTAGTTAAAGTGTCGGTCACTCAAGTATATGTAATCGTTGGCTAAATGAAGTCATTAGTTATTTGATGTTAGTAGTATTTGGTTAAGTAACAAGTGGAGGACGAATGAGGTCTTTACCCACTTGTATGCTACGATCCACAGCCAAAGGGGTGGCGTTTTATTGTAAGACTATAAATACTCTCTACCTCCCAAGGTAGAGTTGGAGCTATGTAAGATTTTTTCTTTCTCTACTTTCTAAGTTCCCCAACCTCTAACTTTCTCTCTCTAAAACTCATCTTATAAAGCTACTTTATTTATGGATTGTGTGTATGTGAAATCAATATGTTACAAATGGTATGAGAAGCCATGGTTAGATCATCTCTTACATATCCTTAGTTTCTAGTGGTTTTAGATGGTTTGAGTTTGAAAAAGTTTAGTAATTTTGCATCATCTGGTTCATTTCTATGAGTGTTAAAGTTTGAATTTTGGGTTGTACTTTTGTGTTTTAGGATCATTATGTGCTTGGGTTTTGATTTGGTAAGCTAGAATCAACTTTGTGGTTGACTTGTTTTTTGGATTAAAGTGTGTTTTTTAAAGTTTTTTTGTGTGACCCAGCTCTGAATTGATTTTCATGCTAGCGACTTGCTTGATAAAGGTAGCGGTTGTAGTGAGTTTTCATAGCAACTTGGTCCTAGCGACTTGTCTCTTTAGACAAGTCGGCAAACAATACATAGTGGATTCTCCCACTCACGGGTAGCGACAGTAAGGTAGAGCTTGCTTTCAATTTTGATAGCGACTTGTTCTTTTAGTTTTTAGCGACTTGGTGTTAGCGATTTGGACCTTAGCGAGTTGCTATTTAGCGACTTGACATCTTAGCGACTTGGTGCATAGCGACTTGTTGTCAAAATTCTTAGAGATTTGGAACTTAGCGACTTGTTTTGTTATTACTTAGCAACTTAGTGCTTAGCGACTTGGTTGACTTTTATGTGTAATAAGGTTTTCTCTTGATTTAGTAAAATCCCGTGAAAGAATCTATTTCTCGGTTTAATCTTAGAGTTATAAAATCCATTGTAATCTTTAAACATGTCTACCAACATGCCTACAATCATCTCCTTTGTTGCCAGGATGCTCAGCGGTAGGTTGGAATACTCGTCCATGCTTGACAAGTGACTCACGACTCTTTGGGCTCGAAATCGAGATTATCTTTGTCTTGGAAAGGAAAATGGGTCAACATTCTCAAATGTTGATGAAGGAAGGACCTTATCCAGTTGAGACTACGAGGAAAAAGCATTGATACATTTATGATGGAACAATGATCTATGGGATAAACAGGACCAAGACATATGATGAGCTCAATGATAAGGAAAAAGAGATTCAATCTTGTATCAGTAGCTTCTAACATCACTTCAAGGTCTTCCAAAAGATATCTACAAGCTTATCAATCACAACTTAAAGCCAGACGTGGGGATAATGTCAAGATATTCGTAAGTTCTTGAATTAACTATGGAAGGAGAATGCTAACTCTATGATGAATTTGAGCACTTCTAGATGAAACGGATAAGTGTCTATGAGTATTACGTGAGATTCCACAAGCATTGTGACATGAGGAACATCGAATGACTATGCCAAACATTCATCTAGACCAAAGTTTGTAAACCTTATGAATCCCGAATGGCACAAGTTTGTCCTCGTGAAGCTAACCAAAGGATTGAAAGAACACGGCTGAACGCTCTAGCGCGCTATGCCGGAATGAGAGACATCTTTATGTTTGAAAAAAGGATTCTTGATCAGTTCAAAAGATTCAACTGCCTTCTACTCTATGCCTTCCTTCTTCAGAATGAGAGACATGCTATGTTGATGTTTGAAAACGAGGAGAGACAAGCTCATCAAATGATTCAAGCTGCCTTCTACCATGACATTGGAATTACCACCAAGCATCTCAAGTTATACCCATGGGCAATGGTGATGTATATTCACAAACTCATTCTGATCAATGTTTAAACAAGCTGATGCTGATGCGGCCGTGAAACTTCATTAATCAACTGGCTCTCATGATTAGTCAAAACATGAACTCTCTCCCACATACCAACAACAACCTCAGAACAACATCCAATCCAGCACTTGATCAAGCCCTTGCAGGAGATGGGAAGGTTATGGGTGCCTTGATTCAAGAAAGCGTCTGAACAAGGAAGAAGGTGGAGTGTTAGAGGATATGTAAATCTGAATAGGAGAAGCGAATGGAAATCGAGGACAAACAAACACATCAAGTGCTACAAGCGTGGAGGTGAGGACATATTACAAGGCGCACATCACCAAAGCGCCCTCAGAATGCAAGTACTTGAGGGGATAAGATGTAACATGCAAGCTCGGGGATAATGGTGCGACTTTGGATGAAGAGGAGTTGTTGTTTCTTCTTTGCAGAAATGCTAAGACATATGATCTTGAGATGTGGATGACCAATTCGGGGAAGAGAATAGGCCACAATCACCGAATGCCTTTCAAGTCGATTGTGATGCATACGACTCGGCGTTGATGACCTCTTTGCTGAAACCACTTTCATGGCTAGCATTTCTCCAATGGTCCCTCCTAAAGTCTCTTCATCACCACAAGATGGTCCATCCAAAGACAAAATCATTTTACGAGGTACTAAAATTATCTGATGAAGTTGATGAGCAAAGATACATGGCCAGTACAATCAGTATGATTATTGGTCGAGATATTGAAAATATGGATAATATAATGTTGTCGTATGATCAATATAATGACAAAGTGAAAATGAGATTGTACAGTGATGTATCTTATGCGGTCAATGATGACTATGCTTTTAGCGAATACCTTTGCATGTGCCTGATGATTACATTATCTCACGAACTTAATGCCTATAAAGAACGTGTTGCTATTTATGAACAACGAGCTAAGTTTGAATTAACCACCGTGAAGCGGAGATGGATGATATTAAATGCGTCTGATTATTAGAAAAAGTAACTTTAGAGAAGAAGTCTTAAACAAGAGTTAAACTCCTTACAAGAAAAGCTTTCTAAAGCTAGCAGCAAAAACAGAATTCAAGAAAATGTTAAATGCTTAAGCAAGAGGAATTCAATGCTAAGGAATTAAAACTTTTGAATGATTTTTCAATCTAAAACTTTGAAAAACAAGCTAGAAATAAGTTATGCATTCTAAGGGAATACCATTGATTTGCTCCTTGACCACTAAGCATAGAGTTTTTTAAGTGATAAGCATAGCATTCCACTTGTTGAGGAACTAAATCGAGAGGAGTCATTAAAAGGCTAGAGTTGCTAATAAGGTGATCTATGATGGTAATAGAGATTATTAAACCTAGGCAATCTGGATTCAGCGTTGAGTGCGAGGAAGATGAAAATTAGATGATGCATCTAGGGAGAAAATGAATAAGAAGCTAGAAGATGCAGTGTAAAAAGAAAAGAATAACATAACGATCAAACCCATATGATTACAGAAAAGCTGGATTTCCTTGAACAAGTTCACGCCTCAGCGGTGTTAACTCGAACAAGTATTGGAAAAAGTATTTAGATATAAGCAAAAAAGCAGAGAATCTTGTTATTTACAAACCCTCCCTTAGGAAAATGCCTTGGCAATTTGTGTATACATGTTAGGTCACAAGGTTTACAACACAAGCTTATAAGAAAGATAGAAAGGCGATTGAACAAGATTCCAAACACACACACACGATAATATGGAGCGGTTAGGCGTAGAGGTGAGTGAAAGAGAATAACTTGAACAACCAACCTTCAAATGAAGGTTTACAAGGGGTATTTATAGGAGGGAAGCTAGGGCAACACTCCTAGTTCCCTTCCTTTCCTTATTGGACTAGGCCTAAGCTCATGGGCCTTCTACATAAGCTTAAGGCTAATAACAAACATAAAGGCCATAATAAGCTAACTATTACATATGAGTAACTAACACTTGAATAAGGTTTAGGAGTGATTCCAACAATCTCCCCTCAAGTGTTATTACATATGAGTAACAAACACTCAAGTGTTGGTGATGAAAAGCGGTGAAGGCGTTGATGTAATAGTAGCTTTGGCGTCTTCGACATTCTTCTTTCTTGTGAGAAGAATTGCCTTGATTTAAACAATCTCCCGGTGTAGAGATAGTTTACTTTGAACGGTTATGCTTTGGCGTCATCTTTAACTTTGTTCTTTGATCATTGTTCTTTGTGGTGAAAGTGATAGTATGTTGTTGTATGCGCATCAAGTGCGCCTCAGTGCGCCCATTTTGCTCGGTGTCTCCGTCATTCTTCAACATGCTCACGCTCTTTGGCGTTGGAATTCATCTTGATGGAGTTCTTTAAGTCTTTAACTTTGTAGATTCTCTGTATTGTGAAGAATCATTACATTTGTTGTGTTGCTTTTGGATAGAACTTCCATTAGTGATTATGTTGGCGTGAGCATGAGAAGAATCCACGATCATTCGCTCGAGCTTCCATAAGAAGAAAACATTTAAGCGGTTAGTAATAAGCGGATTCCGGCACTTACAAGTTTGAACTTCGAGAGTGTTAACGGCATAGTGTGAAAACACAACTCTAATTCTTACAAAGGCCGGTTCTGAATCGGAGTCCCACAAGTGAGATAACACGATGTACCGAAGTACACCTACGATTGAGATGAGTCGTGAGGTACACGAAGCATCACCTCGACGGTAGACCGTTTGAGACCACTAAGCGCAATCCACGGGGAGTTGCGGCGACCTCTTTGTCGAGTACGTTTGATGTTGACCACTGGCGAGGAGTTTCCATTCAATCGCGAGGATCACAAATGTGAACCTCTCATAAATGTTCTCGACAGATTGCTAAGATCTGTGAAGGACTCGATATGAACCACTGATAACCTTATTGTTGATCATCAAGTGATTAAATGTCAAGTGTACCTAAGAGATCTTTTGATGAATCTCGTGGCTCTAGACTCAATAGTGCGTTTTGGTTTTCTGGAGCGGAGACTAGGGAGAGGGTCTCCTTCTTCAATACCGGCAATCTCTAAAAGAAAGCCGATAGTTTACGTAGGGTTCCCAGTGAGAATGAAACAAGCTTATGTTAAGAGAAACTTGAGTGGATAAGAAGGTTTAGTGCATCGTCCTTTGGGTCCATGGCGACTTTTAATCTTCAATACCGGCGTCACAAAGTGACAACCAGTTAGCATATGAATTGAACCGATTATGCGCCTAAGTTGAATAATCCGGAGGGCTATTTCTTTTCACCCTTTTCTTTGCATTTCTTTTTAATTCTTCAACTCCTTCTTTCTCCGATTCTCATTTTCTCCTTTTTACAATCATACCTAAGGACTTCTAAATACTAACTATTTGTGGTGTCCTTGGGTAGATCCCTTCGACTCTGGCGGATCATAGGACGGTTATTCCTAACCTTAGTCACCTTATAACTCCATGACTAACCTATGTTGCCATAAAACCACTATTGTGAAAAATCTCTCGGTGTTTATGAATGAAAAACATTTTAGTACCCTTTGTTGAGATAAGATTTTGCATAAATACTCCCCTCACATGTGCTTAAGTGTTTTAGCGGTTAAAATGCAGTGAGGAAAAAAGCGCACATTTTGAATTGATTCACTCAAGATAGACAATCCCCATGAGACACGGTTCACGTGGCATAGTTAAAGAGTTGCATTGTCAACTTTTAGGTGACAACTAGCTCTAATAACTACCTTGAAGGTGTAGACAATCCTCGATAGGTTGTCAAACCCGTCGAGTTCATGTTTATCAAGAGTTTCTCGAATGGTACATTCTACTCAGACAAGTCCTTTGCGAGACACGTTTACATCACTAGCGAACTAGCTTGAAATTATTACCCGTCAGGACAAGTCTTTTCGAGTTACTAACAGTTAAGCATCGTCAATTCATTGGTTAAGTCTGAATCACACAATTCATTTGCATTTTACACAACATATTTCTTATCACATATTTTCTCCCCCTCAAAAATGGCATATTAAAGTGTTATTTTTGAAGCGTTTGAGAATAAATATGACCATTTCGAGTGTTGCGGGAAGAATGACCATTGAGAACAATTTTGAACAAAGTTTTGATTCAAGTACTCCCCCTCAACGAGTGATATAAGCGGTTGAGGTTTTGAAAATCATAAGGGAAAGTACTTGTTCTTTTGAGCAAAACCTTGAAAAGTGAAAGGTTTGATAGGTTTTACTCAAAAGTAAGAAGCTTTAGCTCCTTTTATAAGGATTGTGGCACTGAGGCGTACCACGGGGTCCTTTATTTACAAGTACGGGTTGTACATTGTAATGTGTGCACAAGCCATTGACATAATCAATCAAACATCCAAAATGATATGAAGAAAACAATTCAAGGGGTACCAGGAAGTGCGGTGATGTTCCCGGGAGTGTGCGAGGCGTTGAAATCGGTTATGTTTCTCACGGGTGCGACCAACATAACTCTCCAATCGTCGGCGATCCCTTGAAACAACCGTTCATCAATCATTGTGATGATCCGTCTCACATCCCTCCTTTCACGAGAATTCCGGCGCTTAGGAGACCCAATTTTACGCGTATATCCTTCAACACGTATGCCAATCCATCCCTAACCGGCTTCAAAGTATGATCCCGAACTTGTGGAGTTAAGCTACGCCATTAAGCGGTTTCTTTGAAGTTCACTACGGTAAACAACGCCGAAAGGTTTGCTGATGAGTGTATATTGAGATAGGTGGTTGATATCGGGAAGATCAAGCTTTGGAGGAGTGAAGTTGACAGCGTCGATAAGATTCAACGGCCATTTGGAGATCTTCTACGTTCCTTTGATGACAATCCGTCTTATGAAGATGAGAAGTGACTTGATAAATTCACGTTGTACTGCGGTTGAGAATTGTCTCATGCGACCACGTACCTTGGCAAGGTACATGTCTTGATGTCATTGAGAGACAAATTCTCAAAGTCGACCTCGAGAGAAAGCATAGTCCGTTCATCTTGTCGTTTGACTACGATCTTCTTTAGGAATGTGTAGTCCCACTTAGACGAAAGGTCAACGTGTATGATGGCAGCGATATCTTTAGAACTATGCACGGCATGTTGAGACTTACGAACGGCGGCTTCTATAGTAGATTCGGCGTTACGGCGATGATGAATCCCATACAATGCATCTCGGTATGCCTTCCTTGTGTTGGAGAACAAGTGATTGGTACGTTCCTCAATGGCTATGCGGTTTGAGTAGGCTGGGAATGGAAGTGTCAACGATGTAGCATATTTTCTTGAATCATCGTCACCGTGTAGAAGAAAATCCAGGTCTTTGTTGAAGAAGTATCTGAAAGGAATCCTTGGTTCATTTGTTTGTCCAAGTGTTGGTAGAGGTTTGGTCCAATCGGAGTAGTATGGAGGGTTGTCCCTTTGTGTGAAGTCAATGTTTGCTTAGGGTTGAGCCAATCCATGTTGTTAGACATAGCTCGAGCAATGTTTTCAAGGTGATATTCGACCTCGAGGGCACTTTCAGTGCTGTCTTTTAGAAGTTGAAAAGCTTCATTCTTGATTAAACTTCATTTCAGATTTCGTCATTTTCTTCACATGGAACTTTTCTTGCAGAATTTTGCATGCTCCAATGTAGAACCGTCTACCAAATTCTGACCTTCTTGAGGGTAGGGAGTGTTGTTAACAAGATTAGAAAACCATTCAAATTCCTCTGTTTTATCATCATCTAGCCATGATCTGACGTCGGTTTGAGGCGTCTTCTTCTTCTTTTGAAGGCCTAGATGATGATTACGGTTTTGAACTTGTTTGGGAGAGGTGGGTTGTTGTAGGGGCTCAAGGACCTCTTCATCGTCACCACCCGTATACTCAAAGTGATCATCGGTTTTCTAAGTCGGGGTGGTAACTTCGGAATCGTCACGAGGTTTTTCGGTAGAAGAGCGAGGAGGAGATTTTTGTTGAGCGAGGAGCCCGTTGTGGAGGAGGTTGCATCAAAGAAGATTCACGGCTTCGGCGTTTAGGTGCGAGTCTTTATCCTTATCCTTGTCTTCATCGTCTCTAGGGCGTTTAGACTTTTCGACTTCAAATCTACAAGCTTCTTGAAGTTGGTAGTCGGCAATGCTTGAAACAACTTTCCTTCATCGAAGTAAATGTCCCGGATCGTGCGGACATTTGTGTAACAAGCTTGGCCACCAATTCATTATCGAGAAAACTACGGATCGGTTGGATTGATTGTGACGGTTAAGGGCGTTGATCGAATAGTTTGCTTGGCGATCTGCATAAGATTTGGATAAAGTTGTTTGGTGAACAACTCCTTTTGTGACTTTAGGAGCATACTCGAGAAGGTACTTTTAGTGTAGCCTTGATCATTTCGTTCAGTTCCTCTTGACGGTGATTTTTCATGAATTTCTGAACAAACTTCCTTTCTCCTTTTATCTTTTCATGCTCGTCATACATATCTTTGTATGTGATCGACAAAGAAATTTAGCTTTTGTTGAGCGCGTTTTCTTTCGACTTGTTTGGCGGCTTTGGTAATCCGTTCATGAGCTTGTGAAATCCAAGATTTAGATGGTTTCTTCACGGATTTGGATGATGATTTGGTTGACTTCTTTGATGGTGGTTGTGAGGAGTGAGAAGGCGAATCGATGATGAAGAGATATGAGGAGACTCTGGATCCTTGGAGGTTGAGAGGTTTCTTCCTTTGATCGCGGGACTATCTAGAAGAAAGCGTATCATAATCAACATCTTGATCTTTTCGGACTTCTCGGTTTCGGTTCCTCGAACTCATATTTGATAGTATCCTCCACAAGCTTTTGTTGTTGCATAAGAGTGGTGGCACCAGCTCCCTTATCGGGTTGATTAACCGCATCGGGAGATGGTTGAGTGGCGGCACCACTTGATCCTCCGGGACCACCCATTTGGTCTTTAGCAAATTCTATAGCTTTTTGAAGGTGTCTAACGATATTAAACTTCTTCCTGTATGATATATCCGGTTGCTCTTCTTCTTGATCGAGCTTTCATCATACGGTACAAGTGCAGAGTCTTTCCTTTTCCTTTATCGGCTTGGTGGACTTGGAGGTTTAGGCTGCTTGAAGGAGGTGTTACGGTTGCGGTTCGAGTAGGTAATCTCTTCATCGTGTCGGTACCTTGAGCTTTCGTCCACAAGCTTTCTTTGCGGTTGAGATGTGGGAATAGGTTGACTTCCTTCGGGAACAATCCTTTTCGAGGAGGATTCCTTTTGGGAAGCTTCCTATAAAGATCGTACTTGTAACACTTCCGCACTTCCTCTTACGGTTCTCCTTAGGTGTTCGAGAAGATTTTTCATCGAGATGACCAACTTTGCCTTGTCTAGCGCTTCCGGATACCTTTTTATGCGTTTGAGCTTTTTGACATCTTGGTTAGAAGGAAATCGGCAACCACGGACACCTTGTTTCTTTGTAGGCGATTCCTTGATTACGCCGATAGAATGGGTTCGTCAACATATCGTGATTATGGGGTCATTGAGCCTCTTGGGAATATAAGGATGAAGTCCAAGTGCTCTCTGGATCAACAGTTTAGTATATCCGATGTAGGGAATCTTTGAGCCAAGTTTGTTGAGAAATGACATCATGTCATCCCAAATCGAGCCGATTTAGCGATGTGTTTCTTGTTGACCAATGCCCAGAATATTTGCAGTTCTATTAGCTTAGGATGCTCATAGCCTTTATCACGACCGAAAGCAGACTTGGTGATGATCATGTAGAGTGTTCTCCATGGTTGAGGAATACTCTTAAGCTCTACGTGAGAATGCTTGGTGATTACTCACGTAGCCTCGTCATAACCGATATTGATTAAGAATTGGAGAGTGAGCTCTTGGCGGTGTGGCATAAAGTTTGGTTGGTTCGACTTGAGGAATTAGGAGAACGACCCTTAAGTCTGCGGGTGTAATGGTGACTTGTTTGTGATTGAGTCACGTCCACGGCTGATCCTGACCCTTTCCATAGTGTTCGGAATTGTTGGATGTAGATCTCGGGAGCGTTGCGAGTGAGTGAGCATGTTACGTAGGGATGAGTCCTCGAGAATATCAATAGCAATTAAACGAAGATTACGAGCAAGTGAGGGTGTCAAAGTCACCACGGAGATTATTCTTTCCTATCTTCATTGGATAGCCATGAGGATAGATATCGGCAATGGAGAACTTGGATGCATCCATATTCATTTGTTGACCATGTCTTGATGCGAAATAACATTAGCCAAAAGAACCAACATATCGAAAGACATAATGTTAGTCAACTGAAGGTCTTATTGTCTAGTTATTGAATATGCGGTGTCAATGATTGTTCGAGTCCTAAGTCACTTGTTTGTTCAATAGTCAATGGCGTCGTGAAATGTTTTAGTGAGTTAGTTAACTTTAAGTTTTAAAGTTTATGTTATCACTTATTGTTCACAACATATCAAGCGATTAAGTTTATTAGTGACATTATTGGATTCGTGACGTTATGATTAGTTTATTTACAAGTTTGTACGCGTAACAATTCATATGAAGGTCAATCGGGCTTATCGTAGGATTGGCAAAGTTATGCGTGAAGCGAAATGATATATGCGTGGCGTAAACTTACGCGTAGGATCTAACTACGGCGTAAGAAATGTTGCGTGTAGGAAAAAGGGACCTTATGCGTAGAGGTTAGGCGTAGGCATATATTAACCTTACGCGTAAGGCTACTCGTAAGAGTTGACCTTATCGCGTAGAGGTCCTTGTTACGCATATCCTTCACGGGATCTGCGTAGTCCCATTGTAGAACCTTATGCGTAGAAGTTATGCGTAAGACTAATCTTCACGCATAACAAGCTACGGCGTAAGGTGATCCTTATGCGTAGAGTTACAAAACCTTGATTACGAATTTTAAGTGTAGCAAGCACGAAATAAAGCATCATATCATCAATTTTGACACATAACATTCATTTTATGACAGATCAAAACACAATTGTTCATATAAGCAGTTAAGCGTAGAAAACCTTGCAGCGTAGTCTAAACCCTAAATCTACAGCGTATGAAATCTAGCCATGGAATATGCACAAAGCTTTTTACGGTAGTTTAAGAGTGTTGAGGAGTCTTTATACCAAGTTATAACACTTAATTCGTTGTGAATCAAAATTACCCAATATTATGAACTTTAAACCCTAATTCCAAATTGTTCACCAATTAGTGTTTTACGGGTGGTTAATAACAATGGGAATCATCAATTCAACAACTTAAGACCATAACCCAACAATCTTTTATACCAAAACACTTCACATTTGGAAAAACCCAAATCGACACATAAACCCTAGTTTTCAAAAACCATTAATCGTGTTTACGGGTGGGTTTGGATGGTTGAAAATGGTATCATTGATGTATAAAAAGCGTTTTGACACTATCCATTTAACCAAAACACCACACAATGATTGTGTGTTCATACGCTTATCGTAGAACACATAATCAGCGTAACATGATTTTTAACGTTGGATTTGAATAAAATTCAAAACCTTATCTTAAAAACATGTTTAGATCGTAAAACACTTACAAAATGATGATCAAATCAGCGATTTCTTGGTTCAATCTTAGGCGTAGGATGTGTATAGTTGAGTGTATTAAATGTGAAGTAAAAAGTAGGTGGGAGGTGTTTTATTAAAATAACTTTAACATTTTGCAGTTTTGGTCCCTCCACCTTTTCCTTTTTCAAACAAAGCCATTTAACTTCCATTTTGGTTACCAAACAAAGATTTTAGGAAAGAAACTTTGACGACACTCCCCTCGACTTAAGAAATAATGAAAGGTTATAAATTTAGTCCGAGGAGTGTCATTGTACCCGAAAATTTACCACCATTTGTTAAAAGAAACAACCGAGATAAGATAACATGCAAGTACACGGATGTTTTGAAGCGGTTAAAGTTTATTTTCTCCCCTCAACACTTGATCGGAAAAATCTTGAATTTTGAAAGATTAAAGTGTTGTGGAAGAAATGTACTTGCCATGTTGAAAGAAACATAGATAGAAGAATATTTTTGTTGTTTTATCGGGTTTTATAATTTTGTATTTTGTTTTTGAAAAATTATTTACAAAATAGATTTTGGTGTTTGTGAGGTTTTAAAGGCTGTTTTAGGAGGTCATCAATTCCTCTTGAGTCAAACACCTCATACCAATCCGGTGGACCAACTCATTAAACCTAGCGGGAGGCAAGGCTTTGGTGAGAAATTCTGCCAATTGGTATTACGTACCCACAAAATATAATTCAACGTACCACTGTTCCACGTGATCCTTGATGAAATGATATCGAAGATCGATGTGCTTTGATTTGAGTCTTTGGCGAGTTGCGAGATTGCAATGGCACTCCGATTGTCGCATGATACATCGGGATTACGTCAAATCGTAACCATAGTCTTTGAGTTGTGTTCTCATCCATATGACTTGAGCACAACATGGTGACATGGCTACATATTACGCCGGTTGAGGACGGCGATGTACAATCCTGCTTCTTCGATTGCCATGACACCAGTTTATCACCAAGAAATTGTAAAGCTCACGAAGTGCTTTTCCGTGAGTCTAAGCATCTGCGTGGTCGGCGTCTGAAAAGCGATTAGTTCAAAACCGAGAATCCCTTGGATACGGATCCCCAAGTTAATGGTTCCCTTTATGTATCGGAGGATTCTTTTAGCCTCGAGAGGTGGGTTTGGTTGGTCGCGGCCGATAGCGGGAGCAAAGATATACGGCAAAGACAATATCAGTGCGCTGGTGTTAGATACATGAGAGACCCAATAATACTACGGTATTTTGTAGGGTCCACCAATTTCCCATGTAAATCGGCGTCTAGCTTCTTGGTATGAGCCATTGGTGTGGCATAGGTGTCACAGGTTTTCATTCCAAATTTGTTTAACAATTCAAGGGCATATTGGACTGACTCAAGAAAATACCACGGGGTGATTGATGAACTTGCGGTCAGAAAGAATGTAAGTTCACCCATCATGGACATTTCAAAATTTTTCTTCATTAGTTTTGCAAAAGCGATTGAAAACTTTTATGTGTAGACCCAAAAATGATGTCATCCACGTAAATTTGAACAATTAAGATATGTGTCCCGTGATATTGTATAAAAGAGTTGGGTCAACCGAACCTTTGGTGAAATTATTAGCAATGAGGAAGGATGATAGCTTATCGTACCATGCTCGAGGATCTTGTTTGAGACCATCTGAGCTTTGTTAGGTTTGTAGGCGTGATTGGAGCTTCGGGATCAAGCGAATCCATCACGGTTGGTGACATAAACCGTTTCTTTAAGTTGTCCATTGAGAAGCGGTTTTGACATCCATCGATAGACCGTCATATTCATATGAGCGCGAGCGCTAGAAATATCGAGCGACCTCAAGGCGAGCAGCGGAGCAAAAGATTCTTCAAAGTCAATACCCTCTTCACGGCGATAACCCTTAGCCACGGGCGTGACTTATTTCGATAACATTTCCTTGACATCAATTTGTTTTCCAAATCCATTTGAGACCAATGGCGTAGACCCTGTTGGTCTTTCAACCCGTTCCCATACTTCAAGACGTTTGAATTGGTTGAGTTCTTCTTGCATGGATTCAATCCATGTGTCTTTTGTCATTGCGTCTTTGATGTTTTAGGTTGATTGGCGGACGGTGAGTGCATAAATGCAATGTTCACCGTCGTGTGAAGGCGTTGTCTGTAACGGCCGGTTGATTCGGGTTGCCAATAATGTTTTCCGGAGGATGGTCTTTCGTCCATCTATGTGTGGAGGGTTGATGTTGGTATACATTGTGCGGTCGAGGATTCAAATGGTTTGTTGAAGATTCGCGACATCAGTGCGGCGATCTCATTAGCAAGCGGGTTGAAGAGCGCATTTGGATCAAAATCTGCGGGTGGGGGTACTTCATTGAGAATATCATCGGCTCATCATCATTGTTGGGCGGTTTGTTCAAGCTGTTGTGGTGGAGTCAAGCTGGTGTAGGTGCATCTTGATAGTTGTTGTAGCGGTGTATCGGGTAAAGAGTATTATCGGGTTGGCGGCGGAAGCGGATACACACGGAGCACGTTCATCAATATCGTCAGCGAGCAGTGGAGCAAATAACCTTTCCATTTGTTGGCGAGTAAGTGGGGGCTTTGTTCGGTGATGATGGGGTTTGAGGGAAGTTTAAGCGGTTGTGACCGGGTTCTAAGCTGTTATACTCCGAAGCCATTTCCGTAAGTTCATCGAAATGAGCATGAATCGTTTCCATCACTGTTTTGTCGGCGATTCAGTTCGGAAACCTTTGGAATTATCCGCGATATCCGATAAAGACTCCAATGTCGGCTTTGGCTTTGAGCTTTCCAAAGTCATCACGATCATTATTCGGATAGCAAAGAGATCCAAATACATGAAAGTGTTTTAGATTCGGTTTACTGTTATGGACGAGCTCGAAAGGTGTTTTGTTG
This sequence comes from Chrysanthemum makinoi, assembly GCA_910596185.1. NCBI lineage: Eukaryota > Viridiplantae > Streptophyta > Magnoliopsida > Asterales > Asteraceae > Chrysanthemum > Chrysanthemum makinoi. The sequence continues at coordinate 67,958,915 of OU343219.1, read as the reverse complement.
TGGCGTTTTGTAATCATAGAAAGGTTTTGAGTATAGCATGCGATGAATCTGACTTACGCCCATAAGTAATCTGGAAGTTTAGCATTGATTAACATTGTTCTCGCAGCTTCCACTAGCGTTCGGTTTAGTCTTTCGACAACTCCGTTTTGTTACGGTATGCGTGCAATAGATGTCGATCTTTGAATTCCCACTTTCTCATAGAATTCACGAAGAGTTTGATTAACAAATTGATTGCCTTTATCGTTACGATTAGTCGAGCGGTGTTTAGTAGCTGAACTTGTATTTTGTGAAAGGTGATGATCATTTGTGGAGCTTGATCTTTGCTTGAAGAAAGTAGACCCAAGTCCAGCGTGAATAGTCATCAACAATTACTAAGATGTAGCGTTTGCCATTGATCGTTTGCACGCATCGGGCCACACAAATCCATGTGAAGAAGATGAAGCACATCTTTGAGAGTTGTGTTCCACCTTTGAAGGAAAATGAGCACGAGTGCTTTTGCCTTGTTCACAAGGTGAGCAAAGGTGATCTTTAGAATAACGAAACCGTGGAAGTCCTTCAACTAGTTTGTGTCGAGCAAGGTTGGTGATGGTTTGAAAGTTTAGATGTGAGAGACGACGGTGCCATAGCGAGGATTTTGTTGATGTTGCCTTTGAAAGTAAACATATGGGAGATGAAGCAACCATGTCTTTCATAGAGATAGTGTAGAGACTAGAATTACGCGATCGAGACATAAGGTCATTTCCTTGTAGATCACGAATGAAACAAGTTTTCTCCGGAAAGCAACCTCCAAATCTCCATCACAAAATGACCTCTTGAAAGCAGTTATGACCGAGGCCTTCCACATAGTAAACACTGCTAATTTCGATGTTCCCATTGACATAATCTCCGTAGCCCATGATAGTTGCGAAGTGATCATTCGAACGGCGGTGCCAATGAACTTTGCAATAAAGTTTGATAACAGTTTAAGATTGCTGTCATGTGTCGGGAACATCCGCTATCAACAATCGAGAGAATGATCGTATCACTGCATTACACAGGCGACACGGATGGAATAGAAGTAGATTTGGAACCCGAAATGTTAGAGGGTTCCGTAGCAATTATAGTAGATATACACACATCAATAGCTTTAGGTATCCACTTAAATCCTAGTGTGTTATATATCCATTTCCGCCATCTATAACTACTCTTTGCTTTAGTCTTAGTGAATGCACTAGGTGGTACTACATTCTTAGGAGGTGAAAATGGAGCTACGGGGACAGCAATGCGTTTCTTAGAATCTAAAGATGGCGGTCTACCAAGCACAGACTTAGAAAGATTAGTGGGCCTAGAGGTATTCCGGTTCTTAGGATTCCTTAAGCGAGAGATGATAGCTTTAGCAACACATTTATCATGACAATCAGAATTCATACTTTTACGACAAATATCACAAGGTGCATCGGACTGAATATCAAAAGTACTTAACGGTTTAGCATTCGTTACATCACTATTTCTATTACATTTGCGGGCCTTAATATCTATAGTGGAGCAGCGTGAGTCTTATTCATAGTCCTAGGGTGTTCTTCTACTTTAGCATTCTTGATTGATCTTTTCTTAGGCCGCAACTTCCTATTCTTGATTGAGTGCTCTAGTGTGAAGTCGCGGACGTTTGGAAAAGGCTCAACTATTCTGTTTTGATAGAAGGAAGCACGTTAGCTACTTGTGATTTGGCAGTAGAGATTCTAGGTGCATGAGTACTAAGTGTTATTGGGGCTAATCTCTTAATGATGGTTGGCGGAAGTTGTTCATACTTTCCTAACATTTCTCTTAACTTGATGATAGTGTGAATCAGATCTTGATTTGCAGACCGAACATTTCGACAAAATGCATAACTTCTTTAGTGTGTGCAAGATAATGATCAAGTTCATTTGATGCTTCATCACGAGTCTTTTTGAGTAAATCAAATATGACACCATATTCCTTTTTAACTTTTAAAAGTTCTTGTTCATATTTTGAGATTTGACACTTAAAAGACACGTTTTGATCATCCTGTTGCTCAATTTTAGGATCGAGAAGGTTTTGCATGGCTGGCGATTTTGTGTTGAAAAGCAAGTTGTTGATCGTGAATATCTTTTTGACACCAATTAAGGCGACGTATTGCATTTGAAAGTTAGTTTGACAATCGTTTGTTTTCAACTTTTAAGGACTCGATCTGAAGCACATTATCAGTGATCTCAACATTTACCAGAATCAACGATATCGGCAGAGGTATAATCAAATGCATATGACAAAGAATTCAATAACACAACATTATGGACATCGGCCACGAGATGACATCTTCCAAGAGTCGATCAACATCTTTTCTCAACAGTTTCTTTTTACGTTTAGTATTAGAAATAGATGTTTATGTTTTCTCGAAAACGACCTTCATCACTCCAAGTTCCTTATGAAAATCCTTTTCCAAGGCTAATGCACAATTTTTCAAATTTTTAACATTAGGTAAAAGATTTTTCCGAAAAATGTCTCTTTGTTCTCGCGCCAGAGGCGATTGAAAATGATCAATTTTGATTTCAGAGCGATATTCTATCTCATGTTGTAAAATTTTGAGGTCAACCATGAAGATGTCAAAATATCTAAGAATTTTTCGATTTTCAGGTTTTGAATTTACTTCACCGATGGAAGGTAAAGGACCATAAATTTGTGCATAATCTGGTTGGGGATTAACATTAGAAGACTCCGGTGTTTTGATGATAACCCTTGGTGTGTTAGAAGAATCCGTTGGTGTGACGAAAGTGACGCTTTTGAATAGTTAAAAGGTTTGTTGTAAACAACTTTTTCTAATTTTGATCGACTCTCGTCTTCTGCATCTAATTCCTCTTGGCGATGATATTCAACAACATTCATAACAGAATTATCAACTTTATATTACACTTTGGAAACTTCGAGGATTTGGTTTGAATGCTTTTGTTGAAAGCTTAGGTTTATGTCGGCAAGATTAGGTCCATATCCATTTGGATTGGGTTTTAAAGTAAACTTTTCAATGGTGTGACCGACTTCGCCATGTTTGTAAACAACAGTTTTAAACTCTTTAAGTTTGTTTTGCAAGCCGATGATTTCTTCAAGATGATCATCTATTCGTTTAGTTGAATGCTTTTTGTATGCAGAGAACTGTTTTTGACAAGTTAACAACTCGGCCTTAGCTTTTTGATTTTCCAAGGTGAGGCGTTAATTTGCTTTTTATGTTCATGTTTGATTGTTCTATTTGGACAACAAAGCATTCTTGAAGCGGCTAGATCCGCATCTGTCTTTCTAAATATTTTTCATTTTGATAAGATTTGGCAAAGGCTGCTTCAAAACCGTTTTCACGTTTTCTTGAGTTTTGAAAAAGTTGAGTTGCTTTTGTAAACATTCAAAATCCTTGGTTAACAGTGCATTTTGCATTTCAAGTCCTGATTAATGGCATGACATTTTTCCACGATGGTCTGTTGGTCTTGTATTAAGCGAGCAAAATGCGGATGAGGCAAAAGTTCGGCGTGTTCAACGTGAGTCTCAACATGATCATTACTGAGTTCCTCAAGTATAACCCGCGAGTCAATTTGATTATCAAGGGAAACGGTTGGTCATCTTGATCGTCAAATATAACGACGGGTCTAGTTGAAAATCGTCGGAATGAGATGTGGACGACTCATTTTGAACATTCGAGCCTTGGGATCGGATGTTGGCGGAGATATGAGATCGAGATAAATATGGTTTGTTTGGTACGAGACAAGCCATCGGTGTCATACTTGGGCTGTGTCACTCATGTGTAACTCATGCATATTAGCCATCAACATAACAGTTGCATTGGCCTGCAATTCCTCCATATCATCATCACGAGTCGGCATTTGCCATAAAGCTCTGTTCTTTGTGCGTGAGAGTTCCACCGGCTTCATCCTTAAGAGCCAAAGAAGAGCCTCTTTGAAATAAGCACTGCCCCTAGTCCTTGGCTTTGGGCATGCATTAGCCAGTGTCCCTTCTCATTGCAGTTGTAGCATCGAAGACCATTCAACCCATTTTGAGCATTTCCTGTTCCACCACTTGAGCTCTGTTGTTATTCCTACCCACAGCATTAAACCCTTGACCACGCCCATCGGCGACCATAACCACGATTACGAACTTCAACTCGTCCATTGTTTACAACGGCTTGATTCCTTGTATTAGATGAGGAGCGAATCACGGTTGTTGGATTTGTTGGTATAACGGCTAAAGGCATTAGCAATCATAGCAAATCCTTGTTGCAATGCTTCGAGCGGATCGGATTCCTCATTATGAAGTGCTTGATCATTGTTGTTGTAAGGAACCAATTGATTTTGTTGAGGTTGATGTGATTGATCGTTTGGTGGGTTTGAAGCGATTGGTTGAGTTCTTTGGTTGAGGAGAATAATTTTGTTGAGCATATAAGGCAAGTTGTTGATTTTTCGGATGTGTGGGTGGAGCAATTTGAGCACGGAGAATCCTTTCCCTATCAACTTCCTTTTCATGAGGCTTCAAGTAATCATACAACAATCCGTAGGTAGGCTGATGCATGTTTTTAGCTTGACGGAGAAAAATGACATACTTCTCCCATTCGGGACCAAGACTACTTAGGAACTTAGTATTCACTGCAATTCTTGGCATGTGGATGTTGTGTTTATTCAAATCATTGATGATGTCTGAAAATCGGTGATGATAGGACTCGAGTGTCTCTCGAGGTTCAATCATGAAGTGTTCATAAGCCAAGTAAATTTTGGATTCCAAATCTTCTGATTGAGTACTGATCCTTCCATAAGAAGGCGAATATGATCCACATTTTCTTTGCAGTCTTTTGAGCATCAACACTACTGAAGAATTAGGTTTGGTAATCCTAGGAGGATATATTCCATTGCAAGCTCATCTGCTTCATAGTGTAGAAGTACTTGAGGATTCAAGTGCTTGATAGCAATGTTAGTTTGTTCATCTCTTGGTGGAATGGCATTTGGATCTCCGGGTACAATGACAGTAGGCATCTCAAAAGGACCTTTCAAGATAACCTTCTTTAAGAACTTTCCATGTGGCTTCTTTAGATCACAAAATCTAAAGAACCTTATCACCCATTGATCGTAGTTTCCTGGAGTGAGCATTGGAGGTCTATCAAGTGATCCGACCTCATGAATTGATTGTTGGTTGCTTAAAGTTTCAAACATCTTTGCAAACCAAGTGGGTTCCCTCATAGTGATCCTTGATGGATGTTGATTAAAGTCATTTGTGTATGGTTGAGCTTGAAGACTTGGTGGTGGTTGAACCATTTGAGGTTGTGGATTTGCAACAAGTTGTGGAGTATGTTGTTGGTTAAATTGTTGTTGATAAATTGCTTGTTGTTGATTCCATTGTTGATGTTGTGGAGTTAGTTGTTGTTGGCGTTGAGGATGAGGATAAGTGTAAGGGAAATAGTTAGAGTATGGTGGTTGTGACATGTTGATAAACTTGTGTTGGTAAAATGGATCTTTGTAGTCGAATGAACCTTTGTTGATGAAGTATCCTTAGGCGTAGAAATAAACCAAATAACACTTATGCGTAAAACACCAAAAATTCAGCGTAACAATAAGGAGTTCTGCGTAGGTTTTAGCTTCTGCGTAAGTAGGAGAAAAGGCTAAAGTTATGCGTAGACAACAAAGTTAGGCGTAGAAACTTAGGCGTAGGATTTAGCTTATGCGTAAGACAAGGCTTAGGCGTAAGAAAATCTAAGGCGTAGGATTTCTCTGGCGTAAGTTGAGCTTATGCGTAATTTTAGGGTTTTATCCCAAATGATCTTTTACACTATCACAGTGCAAAAGATATCCGAAGTCGGCGTATTTTCAGGACTTATCCAAGTAAGAAAACACGGAATAAACCACGAAAATGAAGATCAAACCAAGGATAATCTTACGCGTAATATTAGGGTTTCAATACGGCGTAGGATTACTCGTAATTTTGATTTTGCCCAAAGATGTTTCTAAACCAGTTTTTGTGTGATGAAATAGCTTCAATAACACCAAAATAACACAAAAGTGTGAAACTTGATGTTCCAAAGCACTCAAAAGCGGTTATGCGTAGAATGACACCCACGAATAAAAACTAGTTCAAAAACAATGATCCACGCATAAAGTTTGAAACTTTTTGCCAAAAACAAGTATTTTAACACCTTAAAAGTTGAAAGTACAAGAATCTTGGATTAAAAGTGTAAAAACAAGTTTTAAGAGAGCAAAGAATCGTTATCTTTACGCGTAAGACCCAAAACCAAAAAACTTCAAGAACAAACGAGTACACCCAACTATTTGGCGATTGATACCCTTTGTTAGGTCACAAGGTTTACAACACAAGCTTATAAGAAAGATAGAGATGCGATTGAACAAGATTCCAAACACACACACACGATAATATGGAGCGGTTAGTAGATGTGAGTGAAAGAGAATAACTTGAACAACCAACCTTCAAATGAAGGTTTACAAGGGGTATATATAGGAGGGAAGCTAGGGCAACACTCCTAGTTCCCTTCCTTTCCTTATTGGGCTAGGCCTAGGCTTATGGGCCTTCTACATAAGCCTAAGGCTAATAACAAACATAAAGGCCATAATAAGCTAACTATTACATATGAGTAACTAACACTTGAATAAGGTTTAGGAGTGATTCCAACAGTATCCTCCAAATACACCAATGCATCTAGTTCCTAGAACTATTGCCACTAAAAGCAAGACCTTAATCAGTCAATATGTTATCTTTCAATTATTTGTTGATTTTGAGAAAACTTGTAAGAAAAGGATCACACCCACTGGGATAATTGAAGGGGAAAGGGGTTTTGAGCAAACTAAAGAATGCTATTTAACTGAGGTCATGCCTTTCTTTAAACAATTAAAAGGTCAATTTGAGAGTCTTAAAAAGGGGATGGACTTAGATATTAAAGAAATTGAAAAGGAATTTGATCGATAATTGTTGAGGTTAGTGACTATGGGCGAGAATTAAAATATAATGAGATTGAGAGGAAGAACTTGCATACCTTGAATGAGAATCTTAAATCTGAATGTATTGCTCAGATGTGTTTTACTTGCTACAAATTATTCCATTAATGCTTCTCAATTTCATGAGTTATCTGTTGCTCTGAAAGTCTCCCATGATCGTGTCATTGAGCTTGAAAAACTAACTCTAAACTGCATGATAAAGTTGAACAGGATGATCATGATAACTTTGGTGAAACAGCTTTTCTAAATTGGAAGTTGAGTATCTTGCTTTACAATTAAAATATCAACATCTGAAAGAAAATGTTAAAACCTCAAATATCAATACATCCTTGGATGCTCGAATTTGATGCGATTTTTGAAATTAGCAAACGTGATGAACAGATTAGAGCTCTTTGTAACACGATCAGAAAGTTGAAAGCCCAATTCTCTCAATTAAAGGGTGAAAAGAACAATGTGACTGGATCCCAAATGCCTCCTCCTTTAGATTCTTGGAATTCTTAAAATTTTCATCTTCAAAACTTGGTTAATGCTTTACAAAAGGAAAATGAGAGTTTTCTAGAAGAAAATGAAAAGGTTAAACATCATTTCAATGAGTTATTTGAGTCAATAAAAGTCACTCGTAACAAAAATACTTGAAAAAATAACTTCGTTGCAAAAAGGAAATTGAGAATCTAAAGAGTCAGTAAAAGGGAAAATGCCAATGACCAATGGGGAATGGTGCTTCAAAGGTGCATATGTCGTAATAAATATGCTTTGTCTATGAAATATGTTCCTCCTCATCTTAGGAATAACAAACTTGCTATTCAAACATATTTCTTATACCTTAAGGACAGCCTAGAATGTCTCCATGAGATTGTAGAAGAGGATAAGTTAGAGAAACCACATGATAATGCAATTGGCCATGCATGCTTATATGCCAAACGATCTCAAGAACTTCTAGAATGCTTAATTACAATATGCCCTAAAACCTTAGGTGAGCAAGTCAATCCCTTGATACCTTGTTCTATGCCTAGTGCCAAGTATGCAACTAATTCAATGCCCAATGTTATGAATGTGAACTTTAGTATGCTTTCAAGTAGTTGAACCCACCTCTAGTGTTAAGAAAGTGAACTATGATGCTTCAAATAGTTCACATCCCAGCACATCTAAACAGGAAATGCAAAAAGTAGCAAAACAAACTAATGTTCCCATTCCTACAGTGAGTAATCAGTGACATTAAAGCGAAAGGGCAAAGTCTCAAGGCAATACAAGGAATGATAGGACCTCAAAGCTAAGAATGTGCATTGAAAGAGAGTAGAAGACTACCCTAGGAACACTATGTTTGAGTTGAATAAAACGAATCGTGTTGATTCTAGTATTAGCTATAAGCGTACTATAATTAATGCGAACTCTACTACTTTTGGCAAAACATGTAATGATGATTGCGTGGTTTTTTACATTACTAATCTTGAATGTGGTATGAATGATTTGTCTAATGCTCACAAATGCCCGTTAAAACTGTTAATGTTAAAAATCAAGCTAAGAAGGCTAAAAGGAAAAAACAAAAGAAAGTTAGAAAGCTTGATTGGAAACCACGGGAAGAACATTTAGTAAGATAGGTTATCAATGGATACCTTTTGGCCATAAGGTTAATCAGTTACGCCCTGTCGATAAGACAATGCCCCTAGAAAATGGATGCCTACGGTAGAACTATTCCCTTAAGAAGTGAACATACTTTGAATAGGTCAAATATGGACACTAGCCTTTGCATCTATTTCTAATGTTTCCATTGTTTCTACTTCTAATGTGGGTGTTCCAATCACTGTCATTAACTAAGTGGAACCCATTCTTGCATGGGGATCCCAATTATCCAGTTATCCATTCTTGTCTGTGTTCAACTGCAGATCGTTCATATCGTTCTATGGTACTGGACTCGGCGGTTCCAAGCATATGACTGAGACATGTCGCTGCTCATGAACTTCGTGAGTAAATTCATGGATCAAGACATTAGATTCAGGAGCGACCATTTGGAGCAATTATGGGTTATGGTGATTATGTAGTTGGCAAAGTGTAATCTCCAGGGTATATTATGTGGAAGGTCTTGGTCATAATTTGTTCTCTGTTGGTCTATTCTGTGATTCCGATCTAGAATTGGCCGTTAGAAAACATTCTTGCTTCGTTAGAGAACTTGATGATGTGGAATTATTAAGAGGTACTCGTGGTTCTAACCTATACACCATCTCTATCGAAGACATGATAAAGTCTTCTCCAATCGCTTGTCAAAGGCTTCAAAACAAAGTCATGGTTATGGCATAAAATGCGTCTCAATTATTTGAACTTCGGCACCATTAATAACCTTTCGAAAGGATCTTGTCGGGAGGCTTACAGTTGAAATATGAAAAAGATCATCTTTGTTCACTTGCCAATGAGGTAAAAAGCACGAAATATGCCCACAAACCAAAACCCACAAACTCGGTAATGGAAGTTCTTCATACCCTTCATATGGATTTGTGCGGACCAATGAGAGTGCAAACAATAAATGGGAAGAAGTACATTCTAGTAGTTGTTGATGACTACTCTCGATTTACTTGGGTAAAGTTTTTAGGACAAAGGATGAAACTCCAGATGTCATCATCAAACTAATCAAACGACTTGGTTCGACTCAACAATACAATGAGAATTGTTCGACAATGGCAACGAGTTTGTTAACAAAGACTTAATTCCGTTTTATGAAAGTATTGGAATCAGTCATCAAAGAAGTGTTCCACGAACTCCTTAACGAAGGTGTATTTGAAGAAAATCGAACTCTTGTGGAAGCCACGAGAACAATGCTAATTTATTCAAAGGTTCCAATGTTTCTATGGGCTGAAGCCATTGCCCTTTTACTAGCTACACCCAAAATCGTTCCTCTTATACACACCTCTCATGGAAAAACTTCATATGAACTTGTTCATGAGCGAAAACTGATCTCTCCTACCCGGTGTTTGGTGCTTTGTGCTATCCAACGAATGACGGTCAAGACTTAGGTAAATTAAGCGGATATTGGAGTTTTTGTTGGTTATGCACCAAACTAGAAGGGTTACGAATGTACAACAAGAGAACCGAAATATCATGGAAACAATACACGTTACGTTCGATGAGTGGACCGGTCAAATGGCTCAGGACAAACCGCTATTCACGGACCCATGACTCAATTTTCATCAAGTAGTACTAGTAGTTCTACTCTTATTTCTAATCCTCTCGGCAACTCCTTATGTACCTCCATCAGAAGATGATTTAAAGAAATTGTTTGATCTAATGTTTGATGAACACTATGAGCCAAATCTTGTGATGAAATGCCAATTCCATCAACGAGTGCTCCTATCCACAATGAATGAAGTCAACCCTTCAGGTCTCAATATTGACTTTGAGGAATCTTTTGCTTGTTGCTGCGATGAAAAGCTCCGAGAATCTTAACTTGGCTAATGCGGCTAGTAAAAAACATGGTTGTATATCGGATGGATTTGAAAACAACCTTTCTTAATGGTGATTTGAAAGAGGTGGTTTGGTCGAGCCACCGAGAGGGTTTTGTGAATCCAGAGCATCCTACTCATGTCTATCGCTTGAAAAAAGGCCCTTTACGGTTTGAAGCAAGCTCCTAGAGCATGGTATGATACGCTGTTAAAGTTTCTTCTATCTCTTGGATTCACAAGGGAGCGTTGATCCGACATTGTTCACTTGAAGTCGGACAAACATTTAATTCCGCGTTCAAATTTATGTTGATGATATTATCTTTGCCTTCGTGACCCCAATGAATGTGATCGTTTTCAAATGAAATGGGTTCCAAATTTCAAATTCAATGATGGGACAAATGTCATTTTTCTTGGGATTACAAATTTCACAAAGTCCGGAGGCATTTTTATAAATCAATCTAAATATGCAAATGAGATTTTAAAGAAATTTGGATTTGTTTCTTGTGACACTGTTGACAATCCCATGATTGAGCGTACCTAGTTGGATGAGGACCACTCAGGGATCATGGTAGATCAAACAAAATATCATAGTATGATTGGATCCTTGATGTACCTCACAGCTAGTAGACGGACATCTTGTTAACATTTGTATGCATGTGTGCGGATATCGGGCTAAGCCTACTAAAAAAATCCTTGAAGCGGTTAAACGGGTCTTTTGGTATCTCCAAGGAACCATTAATATGGGACTTTGGTACCCGAAGGACACAGGTATGTCACTAACAGCCTATGCAGATCGCGATCATGCAGGATGTCAAGATACACGTCGAAATGCGTCGGGGAGGTGCTTTCGATTTTGGGTGATAAGCTTGTGAGTTGGTCTTCAAAGAAGCAAATGAGTACTTCTATTTCCTCTACAGAGGTTGAATACATAGCCATGTCATATTGTTGTGCTCAAATCCTTTGGATGAGATCCCAATTATCTGACTATGGCTTTGAATTCAACAAAATCCCTCTGTACTGTGATTATAAAAGTGCTATTGCTCTCTCATGCAACAACGTTCAACATTCAAGAGCAAAGCACATCGATATTCGACATCATTTCATCAGGGAGCAAGTGGAAATCGGTGTGGTGGAACTCTATTTTGTGAAGTCGAATACCGGTTAGCGGACATCTTCACCAAAAGCTCTTCCAAGAGAACGTTTGAGTTTATTCTTCCACGACTTGGCTTGAAAAGCCTTCAACCAGAAACACTCAAACGTCTTCAGGAGGAAGACGAGGAGTAAAGATCTTTCTTCATCCATCTTATTGTATATATTTATTCAAAAAGCAAAATACAAAATTATAAAACCAACAAAAAGCAAATAGAAAATTATAAAACTTTCAAAAATCCATAAAATTTTGAAAAAAAAAAATTCTTTTTGTCATGATTTTTTTTACCTCAATTCGATAATATCTACGGTCTTTGTGTTGTCATTCAAAGAATGACATGGAACTTTAGATGTTGTTGAATGTTTTTTAAATTAATTTTGAGAGAAAGTAAAACAATGGTTTATTGTCATTTTCAGGCAGATAACACGCTTTTCAAAGATAGAACAGAGCCATGCTTTATCTCATGTTTCAAACCTAATGCTCTGATTCTAAAACAAATGTTTGTCATTAACAAGACAAATGTTTAATCTCAAATATTTTTCCTTCTAAAGATTCCTCGGAAAAATATTTGCAATCTTATGAAAACTCAATTTTTTTAAAACACTTCGGACTCTATTTTTGAAAATCAAAAGAACTTATCAAGTGTCAAAATCACAATCCATCAATCAACAACTTTCGTCATTGATTGAGGGGGAGAATGATTTTTCAATTAAATCAAAAAGTGTTCTTTTCAAACAATTAGCACTTAAATGAGCAAGGTCTACTCTAAATGTTTTACAATATTTTACACAATTGGTTCAAGACCTTGGTTCTTATTATATTTTCAGAAGATAATTATGCATGTTTAATCAATGGAGTTTAAAGTCTCAAAATTCAATCCTTATCAGTTAAAACGTTTTCATAATCAAGTCAGAATTCTCCTTAAAAGCTTTCAAAATCAATTTAAATCTACAGAGCTCACAAATCTCAAATGATTTAATAATTGTGATCGGGGGAGAATTTGTGATTTAAATTGGATTCAAACTGATAATTCGATAAATGGTTTCATAAGTGTTTAGCATGTTTTCCTCCCCGCATGTGAAAAACGATTTCAAGAGCTGCTAGAATGTTTAATTGCACATGTTGAGGGGGAGCATCTACTTTAAACCACAAATTATTGAAACGTGATTGAATTGTCTCTAAGCGCAGGTTCCCTCTAAATTGTGCAAAACTCTTTCAAACTTCGAGGCACATATTGAGGGGGAGCAAACTTTTGAAAACCTCATCCTTCCTCAAAATGTTTTATCTACTCAAATTGATTGGGAAGTGATGATGATCATTTTAGAAAATGTTAATCAAAAGATTGGACCTTTCACTCTTAATCTAACGATTTCAAAGATCTCTTGCCTCTATGTGCTAAACAATTTAGAATTTTATGCATATGTTGAGGGAGCATTTAAAATATCAAAACAATTAAGATACAAATGCTTTGATTCTATATCACAAGTATCTTGATTGATTTTCAAATGGTTTTCAATTGGTTCCAATGGCAGATGAACAATACCAAAAAGACCGACCAACTTTACTTTATGAATGGTGATATAAGGATGATAAGGTTAGGTTGAGGTCCCATGATCGCTAGAAGGAGGGATCTACCCAGGACAATCCACTAGTTTGTGTAGAAGTCCTTAGGTATGATGATAAAAGGAGAAAAGTGAGATATGGGAAGAGTGCGATTTGAGACCGAGCTAGTATTGGAATAAACCCAACAAGGTTCTAGTTATGAAGTCTCGGTAAAGCACTTGAAGGGTTGAAGAATGAAAAAGAATTGAATGTGAAAAAGGGTGAAAAGAAATAGCCCTTTAATAATTCAACCTTAGGCGGCAAGGGTTCAATTCATATACTACTGGTGGTTACCAAGGTAACATCGGTATTGAAGACAAAGACGTCATGGACCCAGTGACGCACTGCACTTCAACTTTCCATACCACTCAAGTTCCTCTTAAAAGGACTTGTTTCATTCTCACGGGGAACCGACATGATCTATCGACTTTCTCTTAGAGATTGTTGATATTGATGAAGAATACCCTCTCCCTAGTCTCTGGCATAGGAACCAAATATGCACAATTGAGTCTAGAGCCAGGAGACCATCATATAAATCTCTTTAGGACACTTTCAATGAAGACTCTCTGTTTCACACAATGTGGAAAGAGATATTATATCTTATGAGTCCTACGCATTATCCTTGCGGTATTGCCAGAACATCTGAGTGATATGCAAACATATTCACAATGAAGATGGAAAGCCTTCTAGAGCCAACATCAAACAAGCTCCTGGTAGGTGGCATGTGAGATCTATTCTTCAACCATGTGACAAGCTGAACGAAACAATGGGGTGATTCAATCTTTTGAATCAATCCTGGTTCAGGTTATGGATTGACGGATACCTTTGAAAAACCGGTCGTTGTGCCCAAAAACTCTTTTCTTTAGCACATCGACCGTGTACTTATTTCTCAAAATAAAAGGTGTTTTTGATTGATAATTGATTTTCATTAAAACCTTCGTTGTATTGCAAAAAAATTTCTATTGAGCAATACACGATTGTTGTTCAAATCTCTTTTCATCAATCGATTGAATCTTATTTCGCTAGTTCACTCACTCGTGTTATCTTCTTTGAGGACGTTCGGTTTGAGAACAGTTAGAGCAGTGCGAAACCCATCAAGGAAATTCTTGAATTATACGATCATTGGCGTACTTTGTGATCAACGGGAACCGTGGGCCGTGTACCTCAATTCAATGAAAGTGATCAAAGACACTTTAGTGCGCTTTATTGCTAACGTTTTATGCAGTACACCCCGACGTTTGCACGTCGAGAATGAAGCGGTCAATCTATAGCCGCATGCTCACACAACACATTGATTCTAAAGAAATCATGATTAGTGCATCAATGACTCGATATTTTCACTCCATGCTTCGCTACGCCAATATCATGAATCAACTAAAGCTTCCGCTACTCTGATAAGAATATATCATGAACCAGAATGTGAGCATGTCGGTCCAAATGTCACAACATCACATAATATCAACTCCACAATGGATGAGTAAGAGATTAATGAGGCTGATGATCTCAAAAGGTGACTCAAAACTCAGTATCACGTGGATCAGTTAAAGACCTCCACTCAGATTATCCAAACATGCAAAAATGAAGAATCAAAGACTACGAGCTTCAGAACAAAGAACATGAACAAGAATTCAAGAACTATATCAATGATATATTTGTTTGTATTCTATGTAATTTTAATGTGTGTTTGAGGTGACCTCCCTTAGGGGGAGATTGTTAGGATTTGGAAAATCCAGTAGTTAAAGTGTCGGTCACATCAAGTATATGTAATCGTTAGAAAGCTCGTAGTCGTAGTTATTTGATGTTAAGTATTATTTAGTTAAGTAACACCGTGGAGGACGGACGGGTCTTTACCCACTGTATGCC
This sequence comes from Chrysanthemum makinoi, assembly GCA_910596185.1. Taxonomy (NCBI): domain Eukaryota; kingdom Viridiplantae; phylum Streptophyta; class Magnoliopsida; order Asterales; family Asteraceae; genus Chrysanthemum; species Chrysanthemum makinoi. The sequence goes on along the minus strand of OU343219.1, from coordinate 67,943,901 downwards.
TGATCCACAGCCCGTCAGGTTTGATGTAATCGTTAGAAAGCTCGTAGTCATAGTTATTTGATGTTAAGTATTATTTATAAGATTTTTCTTTCTCTCACTAAAGTTCCCAAACCTCTAACTTTCTCTCTCTAAAACTCATCTTATACGCCTACTTTATTTATGGTTTGATGTGTATGTGAAATCCAATATGTTACACCAAAATCTACTTGGCTTATGAACACTTCATGATTGAACCAGGGGAGACATTAGAGTCATATCATCATCGATTTTCAGATATCATTAATGACTTGGACAAACATAACATCATTATGCCAAGAATTCTTTGTCAACACCAAGTTCCTGAGTAGTCTTGGTCCTGATTGGGAAAAGTATGTCATTTTCATCCCTCAAGCAAAGAATCTTCATCACGCTACATACGGATTGTTGTACGACTATTTGAAGCCTCACCAAAAAGAAGTTGACAAAGAAAGGGTTATCCGTGGACTCCCTGTCTTACCTTCACTTCCGGATAATCAACAATTAGCTTTGTGGGCTCAAGCTTGTTATCCTTAATTTCCAACTTTACAAACTGTCTTCACAAATCCTCCACAACCAACTGCTAAAATTACCCCATATGATCCATCACAGCAACAATCTCAAGAAACTCAATTGGTTCCATACAACAACAAAGATCAAGAACTTTAAAGTGAATCTAATGAGGATGCTGAAGCTTTCGATGCATTGCAACAAGGGTTTGTCATGATTGCTAAAGCCTTCGGCCGATATTCAAACAAATCCAACAATCGCATTTGTACCTCATCAAACACAAGGAATGTTGTTAACAATGGACGTGTTGAAGTTCAGAATCGTGGTAATATTAGTCAAATGGGCGGTGGTCAAGGGTTTAATCCAATGGGAAGGAATAACATGGGTGCTCCACAACAATAAAAGACTCAAGTGGTTGAACAGGGAAATGCTCAGAATGGGGTTAATGGTCTTCGTTGTTGTAACTGTAATGAGAAGGGTCATCTGGTTAATGCATGCCCAAAGCCGAGGACAAGAGGCAGCACTTATCACAAAGAGGCTTTACTCTTGGCTCTCAAGGATGAAGCAGGTGGAACTCTTACCAACAAGTTACACAGCTTTATGGCCAATGCAGATTCAGATGATGATATGGAGGACTTGCTAATGCGGCTATGATGTTAATGGCAAACATGCAAGAACTCTACATGATGACACAGGCCCAGTATATGACATGGCGACTTGTCTCAAGTACCAGATCAAACTATATTCATTCGATCGATATCTCCGCCAACATCTGCATCCGACAAGGATCAGAATGTTCAACATGAGCCTTCAACATCTCATTCCAATGATAATCAAATAGATCCCGTAGTTATATTTGACGATCAAGATGACCTTATGGTTATCACGATAATCAAGTTGACTCCGTGGTTATATTTGAGGATCTAAATAATGATCATGTTGAGACTCGCGTTGAACAAGCGATCTTTCGTCTAATCTAGATATTGAGCTCATGACCTTACTTAACGACCATAAATCCCAAATGGAAACATGCCGTAACATCAATCAGCAATTAAAAGATAAAATGCACTGTTAACTAAGGATAATGAATGCATAAAGTATCAATTCAACATTTTTCAAACTCAAGAAAAACGTGAAAAAGGTTTTGAAGTCTTTTGCTAAAATCTTACCAAAACGAAAAATCATTAGAACAACAGATACGTGATCTAGTCGCATCTAAGAATGCTATGCTGTCTCAAACAGAACAACTGAAATATGATCAAAAACAACAACTTAACGCTCTCACTTCGGAAACTAACAAAGCCAAGTTTGAGTTGTTAAATTGTCAAAAATAGTTCTGTGAGTACAAAAAGCATTCAATGAAACGAATAGATGACTATCTTGAAGAAATTGTCGACTTACAAAACAAAATCAAAGAGTTTCGAAATGTTGTTTATAAACATGGTGAGTCAATCACAACTATTCAAAAGTTTACTTTTAAACCAAATCCAAATGGAAATGGACAAAATCTTGCTTATAACAAACCAAAGTTTTCAAATAGAGCATTCAAACCAAATCCTAAAGTTTACAATGCAGAACATAGAATTGATGATTCAATTATGAGTGTTGTTGAATATAATCGTCAAGAGGAATTAGATGCAGAAGACGAGAGTCGGTCAAAATTGGAAAATGTTGTTTATAACAAACCATTTAACTATTCAAAAGCCGTTACTTTCGTCACACAACAGTATTTTTCTAACACACCTTGGGTTATCACACCTAATTCAGGTCTTCTAATGAGGGTCCCCTTTCCAATACTGCATAAATTAATGGTCCTTTACCTTCACTCAGTGAAATAAAGCCATTAGCCAACCAATGTAAAGTTATAAAATATTTTGAAACATTCTTATCGGACATCAAACTTTTGGAAGGTGAAATTGAAATCAATTCTGAAATAAAAGTTGAACATTTTCAATCGCCTCAAGCGAGCCCAAAGAGATATTTTTGGAAAAGAATTTTACCACATGTCCTAAATTTGAAAATTTGTGCAATATATTGGGAAACGGATTTTCACAAGGAACTTGGACTTATGAAAAGAGTTTTCGAACAAACAGAAACATCGATTTCAAATACTAAACACAAAAAGAAAATGTTGAGAAAAGATGTTGATCGACTCTTGGAAGATGTTATCTGTCGATATCAATAATGTTGTGCTATTATATCCACTGTTGCATAAGCATTTGATTATATCTCATTGATTCTGTTGATTCTGTTGCAAATGTTGAGAATACGTCTTGTGTCACAAACCACATCTTTAAAAGTTGAAAATGAGCGATTGTTAAATGAGCTTTCAAATGCAAAACGTCGTCTTCAATGGTGTCAAAAAGATTGTCAAACTCGTGAACTCGCTTTGCAAAACAAACTCCACCAGTTGCATACCAAAACTCTTAATCCAAAAGTTGAGCAACTGGATGATGAAAATATGTCTTTGAAGTGTCAAATCTCAAAATATGAACAAGAAATTTCAAAAGTTAAAAAGGAATATAGTGTCATATTTGATTTACTCAAAAAGACTCATGCTAAAGCGTCAAAAGACCTTGATGATCATCTTGCATACACCAAAGATGTTTTACGACGAAATGGTCGCACTCGTTCTGAAAATCTAGATTTGTTACACAAAATCCATGATCTACAAGCAGAGTTGGCGAAACTTAAACAAGATAGGGATAGTAACACTGTAGTAACTGCACCTACACAGATTCAAAATGAATCTAGAACATCTAATGATAAACCACAAGAAACAAATGTGCTTCCCTCTACTAAAACAGGAATAGTTGCCTCTTTTCCCAATGCCCGCACTTCACAACCTAGGAGCAATA
>OU343219.1:67802926-67940418 GCA_910596185.1 Chrysanthemum makinoi | reverse complement strand
AATACCAAACACTAGGATTAACGATGAAACGTGACGCTTTTGGAAAATAAAGAAATGGAATATATTGGGGTAGATAACATTGATTTTTGAGGAATATGTGTATTAAAGTTGGTCTACATTAATAGGTTTTACCGAGTTGATAGTTGATGTGCTGTGATTTATGTTATCTTCTGCTAGTGATATTTGTGTGTTGATTGTGCGTTGATTGCTTGAGGTGAGTTTCATAGCCCCACTTTTATCTACGTTTTAATTACATTTTGAACTACTTTGGTGAGAATCATGTCGCTGCTGCTTTTTGGACCGTGAAAACTATTTTGGATTTTCTTATATGCTTGACTGTTTAGATAGATGTGTGGTAGTTGTTGCCTTAGTTTAGGTTAGCCGGGCCTAACTAAGAATAGACTTCTACATCGACCTAGTCCGGGGTTGGCAATTGTTCTAGCCACGCATGTTGTGGACTAGAGTCGCGAGCTCGAGTAGTCCCTGGATGCGGGACGTGTGTTATGATTGTTGATCCGGGTAGGATCGGTGTGCAAACGATATTTATCTATCTTAGGTCTTTCATAGCAAATCAACTCTTATTAGTCCACTATGATTTTGTTGAACTTAAACCTGTGAAGTCCCCAGCGTAAGCTGACCTTTTAGCATGAGTTCTCAGGTATTTGAAAGATGTTTGTATTATGTGGATTGTGGAAGCTTGGCAAGAAGGCGGGGTTCAAGGATCATTTCTGACTCTGATAAACTATGGGGACCTATTTTATTAAACTATGTTTTGGGCCTAATATTTATATTTTCGGATTAAAAGTTTGAATATTTGATTTGGGATTGGTTCTAAATTGTTACATGGTTATCTTTTTTTATACTTGTGTGTGATACCAATCCAATATATTAACGCCCCAAAAACTTGATTAAGTCTTCCGCTGTACCGAGATTTGGGGGTGTTACACTACATTCGTGTAGTTAGGATTTACTAAATGATAAGAGGCATTAGGATAACCCTTGTTTTAAGCCTGTATTTTAATTACTTCAACCACATCAGCTGAGTAATTTTCACCATACCCTTGGAATATACTCATCTTAAGTACACGGTACCACTAGTTAACCCCTCATAGCCTATCTTTTCACGGTTCTCGTGATGTTCCAATTTCCGAAATATCAATGAAGAGCATTGTTTACAATCCACCCCCAAATGTTACACCCAAATCACCTTAGCCCACCTTGTATGCAATCATCTTTAGTGCATTATTGTAACTATTTTTTAACCGTTAGGTCAATTATCTAGTTACTTGCATGGTTGCTAGTTCAATTACTTGCATGGTTTAAAGTAGTATTTTATGAAGTAATAGGAATGAACGTTAAATTCAAATTCCCTTTGTCTACGTAATTAATTACTCCAAGTGTTTTGATCTTTTCAGTTCGGGTCAATTATTGTTAGTGAAATAAAAACTCAAGTGTAGGGATGCTCCTATAAATCCCTTTACATTGATGTTATCTTATAGGATGGTAAGGTAAGAATGTATGAAAAAAAAGAGAAAAATTGAAAACAGAGGAGGAAGAGAAAAACATATGGACTACCATCCTACATCTATCCTCTATGTTTTATGTGTATGTTTTGATTTTGTTCCAAGTTATTAGTTAGTGTTAGTGAGTCGAGTCTTGGCTTAGCAGCGCCGCGTTTTACATGCATCTTACTTAGATTTTTGACTTTCCACCACTAAAAATTCCCCATATCCAATGAAACCCTTTTATTCCCTACCCGAAGCATAACATTATAACCCTTTGGAAAGACCTCTTTGATAGTTATTCTAGGTGCTTATGCCAAACCGGTGAAGGTTTGATCTAATCTCAAATTTATGGTAATCTATGTGCTATGACAGGTAGAGAGTGTTTATCTTCCATTTCCTTACATGTTATTTTCATATACACTCGAGCGGTGAGAGAATCCAAACACCAATTGTGAGGTGCTAGTGTATAATTTTCGTGCTTGTTATGACTATTGTGGCACTTGTACCTGTTGTAGATTGTTTTAAACCAATGCTAAATGACCTCTATTTCATAAATTGATTAGTCAAAAGTACATTCGCTTGAACACAAGCAAATTCCAAGTGTAGGGATATTTCATAAGGATTTAAATCATACGTTTTTAGGGGGTCATTTAAGCCCTAAATCATTACATTTTATATCTGTTACTACTTAAAATCGTTCCTTTTCACATTTTAGGTCATTCGGAAGCAAAATGCTGGAATAAAGTATATTTGGACGAAAAGGAGCGAAAACATGAAGAAAATGGCTAAGTCAAGAAAACTAGTCTAAAACAGCGGTTAGGACGGCGTCCTAACCTTAAGGGCGTCTCCGTCGCTTACAACATGTTCCAAACTTTCTCAAGTGATGGCTCAGGTTAGTTTTTGATCTTAACAAGTGACGGCTTCATGTGTATTTCCACATGGCCGTCACTCTATCTTTCTACACCAGACGACCAAAGTTTTCTCAAGAGGGCGTCAAATACAACCCAGACGACGTCACTGTATTCTACCCGAAACCGTCCTAATGATGACTTGGCAAAGACGAAACCCTAGTGACGGCGACTAGACGATGTCACCAGCAAAAGGCAATGCCGTCGCAGTTATAAAATCTATATATAGACCTCGAATTTTCTGCATTAAGTGTGTTATTTTGGAGAGCAAACCCTAGCTCATTTTTAGTCCGACTTGGAGAGTACCTTAAGATTCTAAAACCTCTTAATTACTTCAAGATAAGTATGTTTATCCAATCTATCACCATTTTTAATCTATGTTTGATTGTTTGCTTGTGTTCTTGCATCTCTATCATGTATAACTAAATTAATTAGTGTTTGCTTAGATCCAATGAAACCTAGTTATTACTATTGTTAGGTTGTCTCTTGTTTTAATTGGTTCTCATGCTAGATTAAGGAAAACTGGATTCTTCTTTCATTTTTGCAAGCTTGAATGTCCTAAAGAGTGATTATTAGCCTTAGAGTGCACTATTAGGCTCCTGTTGTGTTTATTTCGTGAGTTGTGCTTTGAGGATACTGGGATATTCGAGGGAGATACCTCAGTACTTAGCAATCCCGGGTGTTCTAGAGGAGACTTACAACTCATAGAATTAGGGAATTTGGCACTGCCCTATGATTAAAACATGGAATTCAACGCATCAATTAGGCAAGGATGTGACAAGTCAACCGACCAATAAAAGATAACTAGGGAGTAAGAAAATCTAAGTGAACACACTTTTAGTTATTATAACAACTCTTCATACAATCCATAGCTTTTATTTTTATTTATTAGTAATTAGTTTCATTTTATTTTGTTAAGTAGTTTAATTTGTAAAATACCAAACCCCCACTCTTCAAACCCCGAGATTTTTATTTGCTTTATAAAAAATATAAAAAGAATCACCCTCACCCTTGCCTTGTCATCATACATCTCGACTAGCATCTCTATTCCCCTAGAGAACGATCAACCCCTGGGCTTACGTAACACGCCCAATTTTGTGATACACAGCGGAATTCAAGCTGGGTGTTACTTCATGGCTCAACAGATATAATAATAGAAAACGAACTCTAATTATGTCATTTTAAAAGATTTATTATTCGAATTTATATAAATATCAAAGTTTACGAAATGAGGTCCCAGTGGTTTTACAGTTTATTAAATAAATTTTCGAATGATAATATAGCCTTCTTGATTACCCATGCCCCTCCGTGTCATCCTCATTCTTTATGGACCTGAGATAGACATGCTAAAAAGTGTCAACACAAAGGTTGAGTGAATTCATAGTGTTTGTAAAATAATCAGTTGAACACAAGTTGAAATGTAGTAAAATTCGTAATATCGTTGCATAGCATATTGCCTTAAGTCTCATGAACGCAAACCTTAACAGGTGTAGTGTAATTGTCATAATGACATGGTTACAAAAATCATAATGATGATGGGAGCAACCGTGCCCTCGTGTAAGGATTTTGCCAATTCTCCTGTTTGTCCTCAAATAAAGTGCATTTGGTTACCTGAACGGGTAACACAAATGGGACGTCAACTTCCAATAGATCTATTCACTATATTCGCGTTTACTTGTAAAGTGATTAATAGTTCATGATATGAGGGACTTTCAGTGGCAGGTGTAAGTAACTTAAGCAATAGCAATCAGGTGTAGGTGTAGCATAGAAAAATATTTGTGTTCGGTTTTGTAGCATGTATCTCCCCACGAGGTTGAAAAACAAGTAAAAAATGAGACTATGAACTCACAGTAATATGTAAAAGTTTAGAGTAATTGTTAAAGTAAAAATAGGTGATTGAGCATGTATCTCCCCCAAAAATAGTATAAAACAACGTAAAATGGGGCTATGAAACTCACCTTGGATGGAAATCTGATTGATGTCAAAAGTTAATTCAAAGTGAAATGGTAATTGGCTCCGACACGTGACCTGAATTGACATGTCAAGTTTCAGTATGCTTGTTTATGTTCATGACTTTAGATTTAGTATGCGTTAGACGAATAGATTATTGGTAAAGTTTATAGTAATGGTGAAGTGTCGATAATTACATGTTGAATCCTTTGAGTGAAAATTTGTATAACGCGGAAAGGTTGAACGAAAAGAATAATGAAGTTTCTCCAAGAGTTAGCTGGTTTTAATTTATTGAGTTTCATTCTTAAGATTCGATTGATAAAAATACTTCGTATATAGATTTAATAAACAAAATCGAGTTGATATGTGTTAAAATATATTTTTGTAAACATATATAAAATGTTACACTTTTTACCCTTATAATTTTAAGTATTGACGGTTTATACCCTTATCTTTTAGGAAATAACAATTTATACCCCTTGACTTTCATAATAATAATAGAATACATATCCTCCAACTTTTATGAAACGACAACTCATACCCTTCAACTTTTATGAATTTACAAGTCTTATCCTTGAACTTTGGTAAAATGACAACTTTCACCCCTTAACTTTGGTAAAATGACAGTTTATACCCCTTTAGTTTCAAAAATGACACTTTATACCCCTATGTCTCAAGATTATTGTTGTTTTAATCCTTGTCCTAAAAATATTATAATCTAGACATTTTAAGTCCTTGACGTTTCAAGTCGTTTACAAATTAGTCCTTATTCCATTTTAGTACGTTTTAAGCTTAGAAAAAGACGAGCCTTCCTACGGATTGTAAGTATAAGCCGATAATAGGTTGAAAAAAGGTTTATAACAAATTATTAGCTCATAACTTAGAGTATTTTTGAAAAATGCACAAGAGGGTTACAATTAAAAAAGTGTGCGAACCACCCTCTTCCCGACCAAATAAAAGCGAGGCATGGTAGGATTTTAAAGAAATTCTTGTTGTTTTATTAACTTTGCTATGAGCTCTTTACAACGGAATAATAAATTTCATATTTTATGGTTCTTTGGTTAAGGAGATACGAGGGTGTGAACTCGGCCACTTGGGTCATCGCGACTAAAAAGAAAGGAACATGTAAAATTGAAAAACACTTGAGCTGGTTTGGAAACCTTTGTAAAATGCGTATTAATTTTAATATGTGTATGTGATACAATTTATTACTTAGGTTTTCAAATTGTTAGAAAAATAATACTTATGGTGCGTTTTTTTTCTTCATGTTGCGACAGGCCAACTTGGGACGGAAATAAAAGCGGGGCTTCAAGAGTTTTTGTTGGTGGTTATTCGCCCAGAACAGGGTAAGATAATCAGTAGCAATGAAATACCACTAGGTGGTTACTGGATATCAATTGGAATTGTGTGATCACTTTCCAAAGTAAAGTATTCGACCCTATGCCTGGGTTACACAAATATCTACATGGGATAATACCAAATGTAAGTTATTGAATTAGGCACAATCAATAACCCTTGCGCATATAAGTATTTTAGCTTTTGTTTTTTTCACCTCATTTTTTCTCTATATTCATGCTGATGATGACATTCTCTATATATAGTAGAGAACACTCAATCCTGATCAATGGACTTTATAAGTAATTAACGGCCAATTAATCACCCATAATAAGCCTCCATTATCATAGGAATAGTGGTTACACGACCAATTAAACGTGGTCATGAAGCAGTCATAACAACCACTTGAATGAGTCAAAGCTGTTACAAATCAATCACTACAACACTACCAGTAGGAACCATTACACTAGCAGCAGGAACCAATACACTACCAGTAGGAACCATCACTGTACCACTACCAGTAAGAACCATTACACTAGCAATAGGAACCAATACACTACCAGTAGGAACCATCAGTTAGTACATTAGTAGTAGTAATCAATACACTAGCAGTATTAACCATTATTGAGTCAGGGTGGTTCAGGGACCTCATGGGTGTAGACTCCGTACCTCCTTACCCAAAACCAGGTGTGAACTAAACCCACAAGTGCACTAAGTTTTCCAACAATCCTCCCCAAATTTAGTTCACTTCCTTTACATGAAAAAGAAACATCAAACAAAATATGTGCATAAACGAAAATATCCTGAGGATTGAATTTCCATCTTAGTACATTACACGTTCAAATATTCGAGAATCAGGGTGTTCTAAGAATTGAACCCTCAACCCATTTGAATACCTGAAGATAAAATACACACAAGTTTTCAAACACTTAAACGCTCCTGACACTTTACAAGCCATGTGTCCATATCTAAATTCATAAATGTTGTAAGAGCCAAAAGTCCAAAGCTCCCTGAAGTAGCAAAACTTCAACATTCACATAGGTGGTTCCTCTTTATTCACACTACTGGCAAGCACTTTTTCAAAGAAATTAACCATTAAGAAGTAAAGACTTCATCCTCCTTTCAACAGGTTCTTTGCACAACTTTAGGATGTAAAATAAACATGTGCTACAGTCCACTGAATGTTCAGCTTTCCACATTGAACTCAGCTCCCAAGTTTCCTTAGGAGGGGGTTGGGTGTCTTAGCATTCAGTGACTAAGTTGGACTTAAACCTATCCCTTTAGCTGACTTTAAAACCAAGTCTCTAGCCAATCCCTTCGGCGAGTGATCAGCTAAATTTTGTTGAGATCTAACAAACTGTATAGATACCACCCCATTCATAATAAGCTCACGAATCATGCTATGTCTGACACCTAAGTGTCTAGACTTCCCATTGTACATCTGGCTATAAGCCTTTGTCAATGTAGCTGCACTATCAAAACGGATAGAAATAGGTGCTATAGGTTTAGGCCACAATGGAATCTTAAGAAGCAAGTTTTTCAACCATTCAGCTTCTTTACCAACATCTACTAAGGCTATAAATACAGATTCTATTGTTGCACCTCCACCAAGTAGGAATACCCAGCCACTGGTAGACGAATTGTCTTTAGTGTTACTGATCCAACTTGCATTAGTGTGTCCTTCTAATAATGAAGGATAACCAGTATATGAGAGACTATAATCCATAGTTCTCTTCAGATACTTCAGTACCCTCTGAACTGCTTGCCAGTGATGAGCACTAGGATTTCTAGTATACCTGCTCAGTTTACCCACTGCAAAAGCAATATCAGGTCTTGTACAAGTCATGGCATACATTAAGCAGCCAATTACCCTAGAATACTCAAGTTGAGATACAACTTTGCCATTATTAGACATCAGCTTCTCACAAGTATCTATAGGTGTACTCACTGGAGTACAATCAAAGTAATTGAATTTCCTAAACACCTTCTCAATATAGTGAGACTAAGAGATAGAAATTCTTTTAATTTCATGTTTAATCCTTATACCAAGGATAACATCAACCTCCCCCATGTCCTTCATGGAGAACCTTAATGACAAAAATTCCTTTGTCAGGTCAACCTGATTTTGGTCAGTGCCAAAAATCAACATGTCATCAACATATAGACAAATGATGACTCCTTTACTAGATTCATCAAATTTGCTATACACACATTTGTCAGACTAGTTAAGTAAATAACCATTTGACAAAACCACTTCATCAAATTTTTTATGCCATTGCTTAGGTGCCTGCTTTAGTCCATAAAGAGACTTAATCAGTTTACACAGCTTGTTTTCATTGCTAGGCATGATGAAGCCCTGAGGTTGGTTCATATAAACCTCCTCATCCAATTCACCATTCAAGAAAGCTTTTTTCACATCCATCTGATGAATAATCAGATTGTGAATAGATGCCAAAGCAATCAACAGTCTTATCGTACTGATACGAGCCACAGGAGCATAGGTATCAAAATAGTCTATTCCTGACTTTTGTTTAAAGACCTGAATGACTAGTCTAGCCTTGATCTTTTCAATAGTTCCATCTACCTTCATTTTCCTTTCGAAAATCCATTTGCAACCCAAAGGTTTGCAACTAGGTGGTAGGTCAACCAACACCCAAGTGTTATTGCCCATGATGGAATCCATCTCATCATTGATTGCTTATTTCCAGAAAGTAATATCCTGGGACTTCATTGCTTCTTCAAATGTCTTGGGATCATCCTCAACAATGAAGCGGTAGGAGTATTGGTCAGAGACCTCATCCCTTGTTCCTTCAATTAAGTATAATTGAAACTCATGTCCAAATGACTTTGGATTCCTGACCATTTTGCTCTTTCAGAGCATAGGTTCAGGTTGTTGAACAACAACCTCATCAGGGATCACTAATGATTCTTTATTAGGGACCTCTGATACACCAATGTCATGAGTTCCATTAGGAATCCTTTGACTTGGTCTAGGGACTAATGATAATATATTCTCATCAAAGTTTGCATCCCTTGATTCAATTATGAAGTTAGTTAAAACAGATTCATTAGGTTCAATAACATAGAACCCAAAAGCCTTGGAATGCTCAGATATCCAAAAAAGATGCAATCAATGCCTCTTTCACCAAAAAATTTCAGCTTTAGATCAGGGAGTCTTACAACAACCCTACAACCCCAAACCCTAAGATAGTTCAGGTTGGGTTTCTTTTTAGTCCAGAGTTCATAAGGGGTAAACTTGTTCCTTTTTTGGGGAACCCTATTTAATAAATAGGAAGCTGCTAACATAGCTTCACCCCAGAACCCTTGACTCAATCCTGAATAGGACATCATGAAATTAACCATCTCCTTTAGTACCCTGTTTTTTCTTTCAGAAATACCATTTTGCTGAGGAGTATAAGGAGCAGTCGTTTCATGGATAATACCAACAGACTGAAAGTACAAAGTATCCATGTACTCACCTCCCATATCAGTCCTTAATCTTTTGATTAGGGATCCTAGTTGCAATTCAACTTCAGTTTTAAACACTTTGAATTTATTTAATTCTTCATCCTTAGTATGTAACAGATAGACATAACAAATTCTAGAAGCATCATCAATAAATGTCACAAAGTATTTCTTATTCCCCAAAGAGGGAGTGGCATGCAAATCACATAGGTCAATGTGTATTAGCTCCAAGAGCTTAGTTTCATGTTTAACATCCTGAAAAGGTTTCTTAGCAATTTTGGTCAATATGCAAGTTTTACACTTTTCGGTGTCCATGTCAAATGCTAGAATTAACCCATCCTTAGACATATCTTGCATCCTTTTTTAGTGTACTTGGCCAAGTGTAGCATGCCATAGGTCAGAGTCAGTCAGGTCATTGGTGGTCATAAAGGCTGAATTATCACAGTCATTAACAATATTAAGCCTGAACATTTGATTACACAAATACCCAAAACCAATAAACACACCATTTTTAGACAAGACAAATTTATCAGATTCAATAACTTGTTTATATCCATGATTATTCAAAACACTACTTGAAACCAAGTTTTTCCTTATATCAAGAACATTAATAACATTAAACAAAGTTACAATATTTCTAGAAGTAAATTTAAGATCTACGCAACCACGACCATGCACCAAGGCTGTTGACTCATTTCCCATGTGAAGAATAGAACCATCATTCGGTGACTCATAAGTCATGAACCAGCTTCTATCTTTGCACACATGAACTGTTGCACTAGAGTTAACCAACCACGCAACGTCATCATCCTGCACATAATAAGATTCAGATACATATGTAACATAATAAATCTGAAAAGACTTATTAAACATATTCTAACCTTTCAGTGTGTTGGTAGAACCACCACTCCCTGAACCATTAGTTCCTGATCCATTGGCTTTACCACCAACCTTAACGCCTTTGCAATCCCTTTTAATGTGACCAGTTTTGCCACATTTCCAACAAGTAGGTGTTGCTTTCTTGTTAGGATCTGCCCTTGTGTTATCATGATGTTTACGTTTCCCTTTGTTGTCATTGTACCTAGTGGAGTTGTTATGCTCCACCATATTGACAACAGATTCACCAGTAGCATTGCTACTCTTTGGCTTGTCATTATCCTGCACCCTGAGAGATTCCTCAATGCGCAGATGACTCAACTCAACCAGAGTCAATTCCTCCTTTTTATGTTTCAAGGTGTGCTTGAAATCTTTCCAAGCAGGAGGAAGTTTATCAATGACAGAAGAGACTGAAATAGCCTCATCCATGTGCATATTGTGTTGTGTAAACCTTCCAAGTATACCAAGAAGTTCATTGTATTGTTCCATAACTGGTCTTGAATCAGTCATTATGTAATTTGTGAAATTACTTACAAGGAACTTCTTACTTGATGCATCCTCAGCCATATATTTGGCATCCAAGGAATCCCATAGTTCTTTGGAAGATTCAAAATTCTGAAAAATGTCAAAGAGTGAATCAGACATACCATTGAGAATTAAGCCTCTGCAAATGTAGTCATCATTCTCCCATTTTCTCCTCCTCCTTATCTGTTCAACAGTAGCATCATCCCCATCATCAGGAATAGGTGTAGTCAGAACATAGACCATACTCATGCTTGACAGCAAGAAGTGCATCTTCTTCTGCCATCTCCTAAAGTCCACCCCTTCGAACTTGTCCATCTTGGCAAAGTTTGAAGCCATGTGTTTAATTGCAGCAGCAGCCATTGATTATCACAAATAGTTTACTTTGATTGTTGGTGGTTATTCGCCCAGAACAGGGTAAGATAATCAGTAGCAATGCAATACCACTAGGTGGTTACCGGATATCACTTGGAATCGTATGATCACTTTTCAAAGTAAACTATTAGACCCTATGCCTGGGTTACACGAATATCTACTTGGGATAAGACCAAATGTAAGTTATTGAATTTGGCACAATCAATAACCCTTGCGCATATAAGTGTTTTAGCTTTTGTTTGTTTCTCCTGGTTTTGTTTCTATATTCATGCTAATGATGAAATTCTCTATGTATAGTAGAGAACACTCAATCCTAATCAATGGACTTTATCAGTAATTAACGGCCAATTAATCACCCATAATAAGCCTCCATTATCATAGGAACAGTGGTTACATGACCAATTAAACGTGGTCATAAAGCAGTCATAACAGCCACTTGAATGAGTCAAAGCTGTTACAAATCAATCACTACAACACTACCAGTAGGAACCATTACACTAGCAGCAGGAACCAATACACTACCAGTAGGAACCATCACTGTAACACTACCAGTAGGAACCATTACACTAGCAGTAGGAACCAATACACTACCAGTAGGAACCATCAGTTACTACATTAGCAGTAGTAACCAATACACTAACAATACTAACCACTAATGAGTCAGGGTGGTTCGGGGACCTCATGGGTGTAGACTCCGTACCTCCTTACGCATCAGGTGTGAACTAAACCCACCAGTGCACTAAATTTTCCAACAATCCTCCCCAAATTTAGTTCACTCCCTTTATATAAAAAATAAACATCAAACAAAACATGTGCATAAACAAAAATATCTTAAGGATTGAATTTCCATCTTAGTACATTACACTTTCAAATATTCGAGAATCAGGGTGTTCTAAGAATTGAACCCTTCAACTCATTTGAATACCTGAAGATAAAATACACACAAGTTTTCAAACACTTAAATGCTCCTGACACTTTACAAGCCATGTGTCCATATCCAAATTCATAAATGTTGTAAGAGCCAAAAGTCCAAAGCTCCCTAAAGTGGCCAAACTTCAACATTCACCTAGGTGGTTCCTCTTTATTCACACTCCTGCCAAGCACTTTTTCAAAGAAATTAACCATTAAGAAGTAAATACTTCATCCTCCTTTCAACAGGTTCTGAGCACAACTTTGGGATGTAAAATAAACATGTGCTTCAGTCCACTGAGAGTTCAGCTTTCCACATTGAACTCAGCTCCCAAGTTTCCTCAGGAGGGAGTTGGGTGTCTTAGCATTCAGTGACTAAGTTGGACTTAAACCTATCCCTTTAGCAGAATTTAAAACCATTTCTCTAGCCTATCCAACAGTTTTTGGCCAGGTTTTTGGGGCTTTGTATAGTGTCATAGGGGGTCATTGAAAGTACCCAAGGGTTGGTCTTAATAGGCTTAGCTTATGGTTGAAAAACAAGACTCAAAAGGTGCGTTTGGTTTTACATAACCATGACAGCTGTTAAGTTTTAGATTAAATATAGCCTTCATTATGCGTTTTCTGGACCCGTGCTCCAGAGTTTTTGAATAAAACGTCGTTTAGTACAACTTTTTTGCTTTAACTTTTTGATGAAACGAACCAGAAATGCCTCGAATTGCGAGCTCGACCCTTCTGTCCATAGAAGGTTTTGACAGATTTTTGTAAACTTTGTTAGACCGTATCTTTTGACTCGTGTACTCGTTTGAGATGATTCAAATTGATACGTTTTCCTTGTAAAGTCCTCTTTAACAGTATGTAATTTATTTTAAAAGTGATAACGAAATTGAGTGAGTTTAATAGACTTACAAACTGTTGGTACTTAATGAAGGAATTCGACTAGAATGGCTCCAAAGGGAAACAAGGCCTATTCCAAAGCTACTAGACTTTAGTGCACCTTCCTTCTACTTCTTCTTGGGAATTAAGATAAGATTATAAGTGTGTGATTGAGTGGTTTGTTGTTATAATAAAGAATTAGACGAAAAGAGTGTTTGTGTCGATTTATATCGGCAAGGGAGATTTGGGTTTGTGGAAGGTAATTTGGCCACTTATACTAGGTTGTAACCATAATAAGGAGTATGGTGGAAAACAAGGTGTTGTATAGCATGGTATTTTGTATGTGGTGAGGGTGAAGGTGTCGAATGGTGGCTGAAAAATAGCCAAGGGTTTTACCCACCATTTTTGACCATGGTAGAATTTCTAGGAACATGGTGATGTGTAGCCTTAAGGTTTGTATGGGGTCATGTGGTGGTGATGTAGGTGGCTTGAGGTGGTAAATGGTTAGCCAAGAGTACTTCCCACAACATTTGACTATGGTAATTGTTTGAAGAAACATGGTGAGGTGTAGTAAATCTTAGCCTAGTAACATCCTTGTGGTTAGGGAAAATACAAGTATCAGTCTAGGACTAGTTTAGTTAGGGATTTAGTTAGGATTGAAATAGAAAATAAGTAGGGGTCGATTTGGCTTAATGTGTTTGTACATTGGCTATTTTAAGTTGTACATGTGGTCTAGATGGAGATGTAACTAGGTTTTAGGGCTTAGTTTGCACAAGTATTGATTTATAATAATCTAGGGTTTATTTATTTAAGTTTAGGGTCTAATAAAACAAAAAGGAAACTGAATTGTGCTTTAAAGGGTGGTACCATAAGCTATTTAGGATTGTACTAGAGGTTTAGGATCATAGAAAATACATTTTAAATATTTGGTAAGTTTAAAATAAACATAAGCTAGTTTAGATACATTTAGATTAACATAAATATAGTTTTTAGGTTTTGTGCATCATGTTTGTACATTAGGTTTAGAGTCTTGTACTTAGGGTTATTAAATATAAGAAAATATATTTTTAAAGCTTGTGCATACAATACTTGTAGTATAAGCTCTATGGTGAGTACGCTGAGGTTTATAATGAGCTTTATATAAATAATTACCTCTTATGCATTAAAGACTTGTACATAAGCTTGAAAGACTTGTACTCTAGGTATAAAATGTTGTACTTCAGTTTGTATGATTTGATTGTGTAAAATCATTGTTTATAATAAATTAGTGTTTCGTGAAAACTCTAATGAATAACAAACGTTTAGTTTGTACGTTTAAAAATCGCATGTTAACGAATAGCTTAAAGTGGTAAATAAAAGTTGAAAACTTTTATAGTTTGAAATATAAGGATTTTTGATAATGTGAGTTACGTCACATTAGCTAGAGGTTGTGACCAAATAAATTGAAAATGTTTGAAAAGAAAAAAAAATGTACGTAGAAAAATGATAAGTGTCATTTCGTTAGGATATTATAATAAATTAATACGAGGAAAAATTTACTGGTGCTTACAGTCTCACCCCCTTAAATGGAATCTCGTCTCGAGATTCAGTCCGTGTTAGATGTTGAAGTAATGAGGATGAAATGTGGTTTCACTAGTGAAAGCTTATAAGTTAGAATTTATTGTTTTTACATGTGAATAACATTATTCCGAAGGTCATATAAACTTAAGAAAAAATTATTTTGAATGAAGATTGTTATTAGTTTTGAAAATTGACATTGAAAACTATCGTTGATGAAGATTTCATAAGAGGACTTGATGTTTGTAGGGAAATTTGCTGAACTTCAGCTTTTATAGATGATGAATTAGTTTGTTCCATAGTAAAGTAAGCAGTAATTTCTAACAGTCATGAACAGTGACCCCCAACGGTCGTGAACAGTAACCCCCAACGACTAGTTTTTCTTTTTATAAATACCCCATTTTAATCCTCATTCTTCCATACTAACTTTTCCACCTAAATTTCTCCCATCACAATTTAAAATTCCGCATTTTATTACCATTGTTTCACTTGCGTATGTTGTTGCCGCTACTATTTACTTGGCCTACGTTCCGGAAGAAGACTACGAATTCTTGGCCTCTTGTACCACTCGTGGTCTTAGCCATCGGCGTGGATAAAATATGGGGGTAATAGCATTGGGTTAGGAATGTTGAAATAAATTTTTGTTTAATTTGTGTTATTGTGTAATCGTATGCGTTAGCATTTAGTGAGTTGTGGTCTTGTGTTGGTTGTTGGGTTGAAGCCCAATAAGCCTAATGGTGTATTTGTTTATGTAATCTGGGCCAAGGCCCTTTTTAATCTAAATGTGGGTTATGTTTTATTGTTTTACTAACGGGTTGAAGCCCACTTTTCATTATAAAAATGAAGCGTTTAATATTGTTTATAGATTTTTCAAGATTCTTATATATATAGAGTTATCTCTCTTGTTATTTCATTCGCCATGCTTAATAAATCATTTATATTTTTTATACAGAATAATCAAGATACTGCATCCAGTAATGATTCTCGCTCTCATAGGTGTAGTGGTGTTTTTCATTGGCTTGGCGGGTCAACCAATTGGCGATACCATACCTTATTTGGTGATTTTTGTAACATTAGAACTATCGATGATAATTATATCATTATGTATTAATAATCATGGATTCTAATAAAATTTTATTTGTGTTTTTCATATATCTTTGTGAATTCTTGTGATCCTCGAGTTTGTACTTATATCATTTCAGATACAAATAAGCCCACTTATTTATAATTCATTACTTACATAGAGAGGCATCCTAATATAATGTAAATAAGGAAAATATAAACTTATGGTTCGGTGATTCATAATTTCTTTACTTAAATAAAAAGGCGTCCCAATCGATTCAAATAAAGATATTGTAAATCATCCTACTTAAGAATTTATGACTCAACATTTGTACTTAACCAATGAGTTACAAGGATGTTTAGATATTATGGGAGTACAGAAAGAGTGTTTACACTCATTTTTTAGAGACGAGAGTAAGATAATCAAGGAATGTTGACATATTACTCAAAATAGTGGGTATATGAGGTAAAAATTGTGTAATCCCCAATGTCTTAAGAAGGTTTCATAAATTTGAAAAAAAAAATTGTAGAAGTAGGTACATGATTGGGAAAATGTGATTAAGCCGTAATACCTTAGAATAGGCATATGCAAGTATGTTTTTTGTATAACATGATCAGAAGTATACATCAGTATACTAAAGTGTTTGTGTAGCATAAACTACCCAGAAGTCACGTAATTACCTGGAGGATGGAAGGCACGGAGAGCGAAAGGCTATAAAATGTTTTTGTGAAAAAGTAGTTATAGTTTAGGTCTCAATTAGACCCATTTCTCTATAACTGAGGATTTGATACCAATCTGTAACACCCCCAATTTCGTGATACGCAGCGGAATTTAAGCTGGGTGTTACTTCATGTCTCAACAGATATAATAACAAAAAACGAACTCTAAATATGTCATTTTAAAAGATTTATTATTCGAATTTATATAAATATCAAAATTTACAAAACGAGGTCCCAGTGGTTTTACAGTTTATTAAATAAGTTTTCGAATGATAATATAGCCTTCTTGAGTATCCGTGCCCCTCCTTGCCATCCTCATTCTTTATGGACCCGAGATAAACATGCTAAAAAGTGTCAACACAAAGGTTGAGTAAATTCATAGTGTTTGTAACATAATCAGTTGAACATAAGTTGAAATGTAGTAAAATTCGTAATATCATTGCACAACTTATTGCCTTAAGTCTCATGAACGCAAACCTTAACAGGTGTAGTGTAATTGTCATAATAACATGGTTACAAACATCATAATGATGATGGGAGCAATCGTGCCCTCGTGTAAGGAGTTTGCCAATTCTCCTGTTTGTCCTCAAATAAAGTACATTTGGTTACCTGACCGGCTAACACAAATGGGGCGTCAACTTCCAATAGATCTATTCACTATATTCACGTTCGCTTGTAAAGTGATTAATGGTTCATGATATGAGGGACTTTCAGTGGCAGGTGTAAGTAACTTAAGCAATAGCAAGCAGGTGTAGGTGTAGCATAGAGAAATACTTGTGTTCAGTTTTGTAGCGTGTATCTCCCCACGAGTTTGAAAAACAAGTTAAAAGTGGGACTATGAACTCACAGTAATATGTAAAAGTTTAGAGTAATTGTGAAAGTAAAAATAGGTAATTGAGCATGTATCTCCCACAAAAATAGTATAAAACAACGTAAAATGGGGCTATGAAACTCACCTTGGATGGAAATCTGATTTATGTCAAAAGTTAATTCAAAGTGAAATGGTAATTGGCTCAAACACTTGACCTGAATTGACATGTCAAGTTTCAATATGCTTGTTTATGTTCATTACTTTAGATTTAGTAGGCGTACACCGAATAGATTGTTGGTAAAGTTTGTAGTAATGGTGAAGTGTAGATGATTATATGTTGAGTCCTTTGAATGAAAATTTGTATAACGTGGAAAGATTGAACGAAAAGAATAATGAAGTTTCTCCAAGAGTTAGCGGGTTTTAATTTATTGAGTTTCATTCTTAAGATTCGATTGATTAAAATACTTCGTATATAGATTTTATAAAAAAATATCGAGTTGATATGTATTAAAATATATTTTTGTAAACATATATAAAATGTTACACTTTTTACCCTTATAATTTCAAGTATTGATGGTTTACACCCTTATCTTTTAGGAAATGACAATTTATACCCCTTGACTTTCATAATAATAATACAATATATATCCTCCAACTTTTATGAAACGACAACTCATACCCTTCAACGTTTATGAATTTACAAGTCTTCTCCTTTAACTTTGGTAAAATGACAACTTTCACACCTCAACTGTGGTAAAATGACAGTTTATACCCCTTTAGTTTCAAAAGTGACACTTTATAACCCTATGTCTCAAGTTTAATATTGTTTTAATCCTTTTCCTAAAAATATTATAATCTAGACATTTTAAGTCCTTGACGTTTCAAGTCGTTTACAAATTAGTCCTTATTCCATTTTAGTACGTTTAAGCTTACAAAAAGACAAGGCTTCCTACGGATTGTAAGTATAAGTAGATAATGGGTTGAAGACAGGGTTTACAACAACTTATTAGCTCATAACTTAGCGTATTTTTGAAAAATGCACAAGAGGGGTACAATTAAAAAAGTGTGCGAGCCACCCTCTTCCCGACCAAATAAAAGCGAGGCATGGTAAGTTTTTAAAGAAATTCTTGTTGTTTTATTAACTTTGCTATGAGCTCTTTACAACGGAATAAATTTCATATTTTATGGTTCTTTGGTTAAGGAGATACGAGGGTGTGAACTCGGCCACTTGGGTCATCGCGACTAAAAAGAAAAGAACAGGTAAAATGGGGTTTTCACTTTTAAAAACACTTGAGCTAGTTTGGAAACTTTGTAAAATGCTTATTAATTTTAATATGTGTATGTGATACAATTTATTACTTATGTTTTCAAAATGTAAGAAAAAAAATACTTATGGTGCGTTTGTTTTTCAAGTTGCGACAGGCCAACTTGGGACGGAAATAAAAGCGGGGCTTCAAGAGTTTTTGGCTGGGTCTTTGGGGCTTTGCATAGTGTCCTAGGGGTCATTGAAAGTACCCAAGGGATGGTCTTAATAGCTTAGCTTATGGCTGAAAAACAAGACTCAAAAGGTGCGTTTGGTTTTACATAACCATGACACCTGTTGAGTTTTTGATTAAATTTAGCCTTCGTTAAGCGTTTTCTGGACCCGTGCACTCGAGTTTTTGAAGAAAACGTCGTTCCGAACAACTTTTGTGATTTAACTTTTTGATGAAACGGAGCAGAATTGCCTCGAATTGCGTGGCCGACCCTTATGTCCATAGAGGGTTTTGACATATTTTTGTAAACTTTGTTAGACCGTATCTTTTAAATCGTGTACTCGTTTTAGATGATTCAAATTGCTATGTTTTTCTTGTAAAGTCCTCTTTAATAGTATGTAATTGATTTTAAAAGTGATAACGAAATTGAGTAAGTTTAATAGACTTACAAACTGTTGGTACTTAATGAAGGAATTCGACTAGAATGGCTCCAAAGGGAAACAAGGCCTATTCCAAAGCTACTAGACTTTAGTGTAACTTCCTTCTACTTCTTCTTGGGAATTAAGATCAGATTATAAGTGTGTGATTGAGTGGTTTGTTGTTAGAATAAAGAATGAGATGAAAAGAGTGTTTGTGTTGATTTATATAGGCAAGGGGGATTTAGGATTGTGGAAGGTAATTTGGCCACTTATACTAGGTTGTAACCATAATAAGGAGTATGGTGGAAAACAAGGTGATGTATAGCATGGTATTTTGTATGTGGTGAGGGTGAAGGTGTCGAATGGTGGCTGAAAATAGCCAAGGGTTTTACCCACCATTTTTGACCATGGTAGAATTTATAGGAACATGGTGATGTGTAGCCTTAAGGTTTGTATGGTGTCATGTGGTGGTGATGTAGGAGGCGTGAGGGGATAAATGTTTAGCCAAGAGTACTTCCCACAACATTTGATTATGGTAATTTTTTGAACAAACATGGTGAGGTGTAGTAAATCTTAGCCTAGTAACATCCTTGTGGTTAGGGAAAATACAAGTGTCAATCTAGGACTAGTTTAGTTAGGGATTTTGTTAGGATTGAAATAAAAAATAAGTAGGGGTCGATTTGGCTTAATGTGTTTGTACATTGGCTATTTTAAGTTGTACATGTGGTCCAGATGGAGTAGTAACTAGGTTTTAAGGCTTAGTTTCCACAAGTATTGATTTATAATAATCTAGGGTTTATTCATTTAAGTTTAGGGTCTAATAAAACCAAAAATAAAATTGAATTGTGCTTTAAAGGCTGGTACCATAAGCTATTTAGGATTGTGCTAGAGTTTTAGGATCATAGAAGATACATTTTAAACATTTGGTAAGTTTAAAATAAACATAAGTTAGTTTAGATACATTAAATTAACATAAATATAGTTTTTAGGTTTTGTGCATCATATGCTTGTACATTAGGTTAAGAGTCTTGTACTTATGGTTATTAAATATAAGAAAATATATTTTTAAAGCTTGTGCATACAATACTTGTAGTATAAGCTCTATGGTGAGTATGTTGAGGTTTATAATGAGCTTTATATCAATAATTACCTTTTATGCATTAAAGACTTGTACATAAGCTTGAAAGACTTGTACTCTAGGTATAAAATGTCGTACTTCAGTTTTTATGATTTGATTATGTAAAAGCATTGTTTATAATAAATTAGAGTTTCGTGAAAACTCTAATGAATAACAAACGTTTAGTTTGTGCGTTTAAAAATCGTATGTTAACGAATAGCATAAAGTGGTGAATAAAAGTTGAAAACTTTTATAGTTTGACATATAAGGATGTTTGATAATATGAGTTAGGTCACATCAGCTAGACGTTGTGAACAAATAAATTGAAAACATTTGAAAAGAAAATAAAATTGTACGTAGAAAAAGGATAAATATCCTTTAACGTTAGGATATTATATTAAATTAATACGAGGCGAAATTAACCGGTGGTTACAGTTTACCCATACTAAACTACAATGATTAGGAATAGTACCTAATAGGCTGTAAAGCTTACGCTTGGAAAAGGAAGTTTTTCAACCCTGAACCACGCATCAAACTTGTATCACAAGATTTGATCATTTTCGGGAAATCACATACCCTTAACTTCACAGCGATTCTTTTGCAGTCGCTCATACCCACATGAGCACAATCGAGCCTTAATACTTCTTTCTTTTCAAACCCCTCTCCTTACTTTTTCTACCACATTAGCATACACACCATTTCTTGCTTCACAAGGAAGATAAATCATGTAGCAGAAATAAAGCAGCAATCTTACAAAAGAAAAGTTATGAACAAACTATCATAAAAATTGAAACAATCTTTCACAAAACCTCTTAAGGGTGTGTTTGGAAGTGACACAAACAGATTATTATTTTATGATCGAATAATGGTTAAAATAATAAAATGACGTTCAAGCTACAAAAACATTCTTGAAATTGCCTCGATTTAAAGCAAGTCATGATGGCGTTCAAGCTACCTGATCGAAGAGACTTTCTGGTTGTGCTAGCAAAATATACCGACCATTGTAGTATATACACATTGCTGTAAAGCCTGCGCGCTTAATCATCTTTATGTTTTATTACCCTTTATATATAAGCATAGATACTTGCAAGGTATCCAGTTTCTCCTCGGCTTGACTTAGTTACACCCGTAGTTGCACATCAGTTTCTTTTAAATACAATGCTTAGGATACCTATATCAGTAAATATTTTGTCAAAAAGTATCAGAACACATTTGAACCACAAACCCTTATGTGTTCTTAGCTTGCTATGCATATGCTAATAATAATGGTCTACCAAGTTACAGGATGAGCGAAGTTATAATGGAGGCTAATCATAGCTACATCTTATACCAGCCATGAAACTTGAGGCACGCCTTAACGAGAATTACAGTGCTGGTAGTTGTCCTCCATCTACCCATCTTAGAATTGAATACAAAGGCCATATCCTTGGGTGCAATTGAAATATTGAGAGCCAATTTGTCAAAATCTGAACATTTCAAAGCTTTACTATCAGTGGTAGGTACACGGGCATACTTAATTGGGAAGCCATCAACTACTAACATTTTAAAAATCTATAGTGGGGGTCTAAATTGCGTCAATGCTAACATACTCCTAAGCTTCATAAATTTTTCCATCTTTAGTTTCATGAATAACCAAAATGATACCTCCGTAGCTTTTAGACTCTTTTTGAATATCTTCTTTCAGTTGAGCTTCCATTCTCTCTACTCTTTCACAGTCGATTCCCTAAATGCGAAAAAAATAAGAAAGAAAAGGAAGAAAAAACTTTATATCGCAAGTGACTGTATATGCTATAAACTAAATCAGAGAGATCAATATAATACAGTATAATCGAGCATGTTTTTTATGGCCTTTCAACCACCCGATAAACAAACGGTCTTCAATTATTGTAGATAATAGGTTCTTCCCTCATGTTGTGCCAAAAAGCAGGCCTGGCATTTGTAGAGCTACCTATCCATTGAATAACAGATTTAATTCCTTCTACAGTTGGATTAGCAACACCATAAACAGGGAAACCATGAATTTCTATAAAATTCAGTACTCCCTCTACTCTCTCGGGCAAATATTGCTATTGGCAGCCAAGACAGTGATCACTTTTGAGAATATTCTAACTTCCCAAACCATTACAAAACCTAAAAAATTAACCAATTATCTAATATTCCCATATCATATAATCAGTTATAAAACACACTTCCAAGGACCAAACACCCTGAAATGAGTAGAACATATTTATAGTGAGTCTTCTGACCTTTGCTATTAGGTTATTCGTCAGACTCTTAGTTTTAAATTTTCTCGATACCCAGACTCGCCATATATGAAGAAAAGCGGAACTGGATTGCCACGTAGGTGGATGCAGCTTGTTTATTCTTTGTGGGAAACCCTCTTTAGAATGCATTATGACATCTGTTAATACAAATAAGCCGTAAAAACGTTTATTTATATTTTATGATCTTTTGATGTTTTGTCGATAACAAACATAAAATCATTTTAACGAAACAAATAAAATACATAAATGGTTTGAGCCAATGGTTTACTATCATACTTATATTTTCATATAAATCACCAAACAAGTAATAGTGCTTTCATGATTTAGTAATGCATATGTACAACAACTAGTGTTTACATATTGGGTAGATATATACATACTTAGTATGTATTATAATGGGTAATAGAATGGGTAGAAGTTTAAGTATTTAACCCATTGACTAAATACATTGAATATAGTTGGGTAAAACCCAAAGTCTATGACCCATACCCATGGAGCATAATCCATAACACATGACCCATTGCATGACATCATGCATAAGTCATAATGGGTATTATCCATGACCCATGGAGCTAACCCATAACCCATGGACTAGATACATTGAATCTTCTAGATAAATTGTATCTAGTTAGATACCCATGGTCCAAAGTCTAGGATCCATGACCTATAACCCATGACCAATGACCCAAAACCCACGGGTAAAGAGGAGCGTCTCACGGAACCCTCTGATTACACTAAACGGATCCCTCAGGCAAGGGATTCGTGGAACAGTAGCATGTTTTTTTCTATAAATAGTAAGCCATTTATTCATTTTAGGTTGCCACTTCCACACATACTTTCTCCTAGTATTGTAAACTCCCTAACCTCAGATCCAAAGGATCTTTCTATGTAGTTTGTGTTTGTTTTTGTGTGATTCTGTAGGTTCCTCTTAAAGGCGAGATCACCACCTCTTGAAGTCGAGCAAGCTCAAGTCCATGAGTTGCCATGCTTCCTCATCATCAAGACTACGGAAGTTCTCTTGTTGATAGTTCTTTCTTCCTCTGTAGAAGTGTTGTGTCAAAGGCATTAGTGAAAGGTGTCGAACGTCCGTGTCAAAGTCATTAGTGAAGGATGCCAAAAGGGTCAAGACGAAGGTATTAGTGAAAGGTGCTGAACGTATGTGTCAAAGGCATTAGTGAAGGATGCCAAAAGGGTCAAGTCGAAGGCATTAGTGAAAGGTACCAAAAGATCATGTTAAAGGCATTAGTGAAAGATGCCAAGGGTGTACAATTGATATGGTGCATCGATGTACAAATAGAGATAGGTTATGTCCAAGGATATTGATATCCTTGATGATGTTGTAACAAGGAGTGGGTCTCCTTCGGGATAGTTGTTGTGTAGTGTTTGGTAGTACTTTCTTCTTTATAATGGAACTCGGTATCTAGCCTTGTACCGGATAAAGTGTAGGCGACGTAGTGATAGGTGTGGGTCTACCTCATGGAAGAACCCAGTGTCTAGCCTTGTACCGGAAAAAAAATAGGCGACGTTGTGAAGGCTTCTCTGCCATAAGGAGTTTGTGTCGTGTAGTGGTTACGAACTCTCGAGTAGGTGACTCGGGGAGTGGAGTAGGTCAAGGAAGGTGTCCTTGTAGCCGAACCACTATAAACACTCGTGTCTTGGTTTTGTGTTTCTTACTCTTTACCTTTGCATTATATATTTACATATCTATCTATCGACATCCAACATACATGTCACACCCCCAAATTACCTGTTTTGCAGCGGAATGGAATTCCTGGCGATTGACTGTCATAGCATCACAATCACAGTTATATTGAACGACCTAAAGTGTCGTTTTGAAAATATCGTTTGATTCAGTAAAATAATCAGAGTTTACAAAACATAGGTCCCAATAGATTTCCAAGATTCCAAAATAAGTTTGTTACAATCAAACGATAGTTAAGTGAAAAAAAAATGTAGGTGAGACGCGTCGACACCGCGACTCTATGATAAGTCCACATGCATGCCATGAAGTGAATGCCTTAGATACCTGAGATAAAACATGCTAAAAGTGTCAACACAATGGTTGAGTGAGTTCATAGAGTTTGGTTAACAAGTAAAGCTTTTAAAGAGCGTTCATGCAACAAAGGCAAAGTTTTGGTCATTTAGAATAGTCCACAAAAGCAAAGGCATTGCAAATCCACTCAGTTCCAAGTTCCGCCCATACAAAACTTGCAACCTGTGTGTTCACAACCCACTGCCAAAATATGTCTAGTTTATGTTCAAGCACACGAGGTTAAATGAGTTCTCAAAGCAAAGGCATTGTAAATCCACTCAGTTCCAAGTTCCGCCCATACAAAACTTGCAACCTGTGTGTTCACAACCCACTGCCAAAATATGTCTAGTTTAATAGTCGTGTATAAGTGGTCATAATAATTCACAATATTGCACTACGTATATAATAATTCAGGGATGCTCCAAACATGGGAGACTTTGCACTGCTCCAACAAGGGAGACTTTGTAATGATGCTTCTGATGAAACCAAATTATGCTGGGTGCCACTACCCAAAGTTATACTGGGTGCCCCTTCCCAAAGATATACTGGGTGCCTCTTCCCAAAGATATAGTGCCTCTTCCCAAAGGTATTGGGTGCCTCTTCCCAAAGATATACTGGGTGCCTCTTCCCAAAGATATACTCCGAACACGGGAGACTTTATAGTGATGCTCCGAACAAAGGAGACTTTATAGTGATGCTCCGAACATAGGAGACTTTATAGTGATGCTCCGAACATAGGAGACTTTATAGTGATGCTCCGAACATAGGAGACTTTAGGTCAAGGTCATAACACGTACGGTTCAATAAGTTCAAACAAGTCATAAGTTTGTATTTAAGTTCAAGAGTTCCGTTCAAAAGTTCGTAATTAAGTTCAAAGATTTAAGTCGAGTTCAAAAGTTCAGAACAGTCAAAGAGCTTAAAACATATCAAAAGGTTCAAGATAGTCGAAGCGTTCAAAATCATGTCAAACAAGTTTAAAATATATCAAAAGGGTTCTTTACAGGTTAAAAGAGTTCAATTATATGTCAAAAAGTTCAAATCAAGTCCAAAGTGTTCACTTATATGTCAAAGGGTCCGAATCAATTTAAAAGAGTTCAAATATACATGTCGAAGGGTTCAGAATCAAGGAAAGTGTTTCAACTAATAGCGTTCATAATATAGTGATCAATTTAGTTCGGGCATAATCTACTTACGCGCACATAGAGTGAAACAAAGGATATTTAAGTTCATATAAATGTAAAGTAAAAACAAGTAGTTGAGCATGTATCTCCCCCGAAGAGTTTGTAAAACAATTAAACGAGTAAAAGTGGGGCTACGAACTCACCTGATGCAATGATTATGGTGACAAAAGTAGATATACTGAAATGAGGTGCGATCTCTATCCGCAACCTAATATGAATGATATGCTCTAATATAAGTCATGAAACAATGTCGTGCATGCAACTCCATATGATATCCATACCACTTGTACGTTTTGGAAATAATGTTTATCGTCAAAATATATGTTTATGACATCTCGTCATATTATAAAATACTTTACAAGTATTTACGTTGAAATGATATTCTACGATAATCATTTAGTGATTTATTGTGAAATTATAACTTTTCGTCGTAAAATAATGTCGTTGAAATTTTCATGAAAGTGACTAAAATGGCCTTGAAAAGTTTTTGGGTCTCCTTCCTTGTTCTTGGCTGCCGAATTGGAAGAGAAAAAAGAGAAGGAAAATGATCTTTGATATATTTGTGAAATGAAGGAAATGAAATGAGTAAGTGAGTTGGTTCATACATGTACTTGATTGCAAGACAAGATCCACAAATCATGGATCTTGTCTAGTTTTTTTTTTTTTTTTTTTTTAGTAATGTGTAAGTAAATGTGTAAGTAAATTTGTAAGTAAATGTGTTCTTGTAAGTATAATTAAGTAATTAAGTGTACATTTAGGCTTGTAAAATAGCGTCAACTAGAAATAAATTTTAACGGTTCAAAATAAAACATATTGAAGTCATAAAATTTATAAAAATACCTTTCTTGCAAAATTTGAGTGAAATAATAATTATCGTGTAATATTTAAGAAAACCGTCGTAATTATGTAAATATAACAATTTATATACGAAATAAATTTAAAACACCGGGTAAACTAATAATAATATTTTTATCATCTTAATATGAGTATAAAAATATATCGGAATAATCTTTGGAAGTATCGGATCAAATGATCAAAATAATTAATTACGCGATAGCGTTTATTTAATATGAAATTATGCGTTTAACGTGAAATGAAAAATCATGCATGAACTAATATGATGAATATTGAGTTTAAGAAATGACCGAAATTTGAGAATTGTGACATTCTTCCCATGTCAGCGGAATCACGTCCTCGTGATTCGATTAATGATACTATGGCCCAAAACGCGACAAGGGTTCTAAAAGTTTATGCTCATGTATGGTCTAAATGATTATGTCGATGCTCATGCATATAACGTGACTATATCCCATTCTAAAGACATGCTCCCTTATGATTAGGCTCGATGAGACAAGCTTTCCCATTCTCGAGCAAAATTTTCAAAAGACTTTTTGGTAACCGATTTTTACTTAATCCCACAACTCATCAAACAAGAACTGTCATACGATTAGGCTAAATCGGTTTAGGTAACAACTTGTTTCTAGCTTGATCTTTGCAACTCATCAAACAAGAACTGTCACGCGGATCAAACTGGAAACAAGTGGTTTGAAGAAAATCTCTTGAAAATTTGGCTCGATTACGGAATTGCTTACACATATGAGACTACTACTCCCTTCATTGCATTATTCTTCCTGAATTAGACATAGGTGATCAGGCTATGTATAATTTAGGAGTAACTATGCAATGCTTGAACTAATCGTCTCATATGATGTTTGGTGTTGAGTCATAAGTTCGCATGTATAAGGAGTATGCACTTATAATGATATGATGAGATGCTATGATGATGTAGTTATAGTCTAGGGTCAATGATGCAACCTAGTTCTCTATAACTGAAGCTCTGATGCCAATCTGTCACACCCCCAAATTACCTGTTTTGCAGCGGAATGGAATTCCTGGGGATTGACTGTCATAGCATCACAATCATAGTTATATTGAACGACCTAAAGTGTCGTTTTGAAAATATCGTTTAATTCAGTAAAATAATCAGAGTTTACAAAACATAGGTCCCAATAGATTTCCAAGATTCCAAAATAAGTTTGTTACAATCAAACGATAGTTAAGTGCAAAAAAAAAATGTAGGTGAGACGCGTCGACACCGCGACTCTATGATAAGTCCACATGCATGCCATGAAGTGAATGCCTTAGATACCGAGATAAAACATGCTAAAAGTGTCAACACAATGGTTGAGTGAGTTCATAGAGTTTGGTTAACAAGTAAAGCTTTTAAAGAGCGTTCATGCAACAAAGGCAAAGTTTTGGTCATTTAGAATAGTCCACAAAAGCAAAGGCATTGCAAATCCACTCAGTTCCAAGTTCCGCCCATACAAAACTTGCAACCTGTGTGTTCACAACCCACTGCCAAAATATGTCTAGTTTATGTTCAAGCACACGAGGTTAAATGAGTTCTCAAAGCAAAGGCATTGTAAATCCACTCAGTTCCAAGTTCCGCCCATACAAAACTTGCAACCTGTGTGTTCACAACCCACTGCCAAAATATGTCTAGTTTAATAGTCGAGTATAAGTGGTCATAATAATTCACAATATTGCACTACGTATATAATAATTCAGGGATGCTCCAAACATGGGAGACTTTGCACTGCTCCAACAAGGGAGACTTTGTAATGATGCTTCTGATGAAACCAAATTATGCTGGGTGCCACTACCCAAAGTTATACTGGGTGCCCCTTCCCAAAGATATACTGGGTGCCTCTTCCCAAAGATATACTGGGTGCCTCTTCCCAAAGGTATACTGGGTGCCTCTTCCCAAAGATATACTGGGTGCCTCTTCCCAAAGATATACTCCGAACATAGGAGACTTTATAGTGATGCTCCGAACAAAGGAGACTTTATAGTGATGCTCCGAACATAGGAGACTTTATAGTGATGCTCCGAACATAGGAGACTTTATAGTGATGCTCCGAACATAGGAGACTTTATAGTGATGCTCCGAACATAGGAGACTTTAGGTCAAGGTCATAACACGTACGGTTCAATAAGTTCAAACAAGTCATAAGTTTGTATTTAAGTTCAAGAGTTCCGTTCAAAAGTTCGTAATTAAGTTCAAAGATTTAAGTCGAGTTCAAAAGTTCAGAACAGTCAAAGAGCTTAAAACATATCAAAAGGTTCAAGATAGTCGAAGCGTTCAAAATCATGTCAAACAAGTTTAAAATATATCAAAAGGGTTCTTTACAGGTTAAAAGAGTTCAATTATATGTCAAAAGTTCAAATCAAGTCCAAAGTGTTCACTTATATGTCAAAGGGTCCGAATCAATTTAAAAGAGTTCAAATATACATGTCGAAGGGTTCAGAATCAAGGAAAGTGTTTCAACTAATAGCGTTCATAATATAGTGATCAATTTAGTTCGGGCATAATCTACTTACGCACACATAGAGTGAAACAAAGGATATTTAAGTTCATATAAATGTAAAGTAAAAACAAGTAGTTGAGCATGTATCTCCCCCGAAGAGTTTGTAAAACAATTAAACGAGTAAAAGTGGGGCTACGAACTCACCTGATGCAATGATTATGGTGACAAAAGTAGATATACTTGAAATGAGGTGCGATCTCTATCCGCAACCTAATATGAATGATATGCTCTAATATAAGTCATGAAACAATGTCGTGCATGCAACTCCATATGATATCCATACCACTTGTACGTTTTGGAAATAATGTTTATCGTCAAAATATATGTTTATGACATCTCGTCATATTATAAAATACTTTACAAGTATTTACGTTGAAATGATATTCTACGATAATCATTTAGTGATTTATTGTGAAATTATAACTTTTCGTCGTAAAATAATGTCGTTGAAATTTTCATGAAAGTGACTAAAATGGCCTTGAAAAGTTTTTGGGTCTCCTTCCTTGTTCTTGGCTGCCGAATTGGAAGAGAAAAAAGAGAAGGAAAATGATCTTTGATATATTTGTGAAATGAAGGAAATGAAATGAGTAAGTGAGTTGGTTCATACATGTACTTGATTGCAAGACAAGATCCACAAATCATGGATCTTGTCTAGTTTTTTTTTTTTTTTAGTAATGTGTAAGTAAATGTGTAAGTAAATTTGTAAGTAAATGTGTTCTTGTAAGTATAATTAAGTAATTAAGTGTACATTTAGGCTTGTAAAATAGCGTCAACTAGAAATAAATTTTAACGGTTCAAAATAAAACATATTGAAGTCATAAAATTTATAAAAATACCTTTCTTGCAAAAATTTGAGTGAAATAATAATTATCGGGTTGAATTTAAGAAAACCGTCGTAATTATATAAACATAACAATTTATATACGAAATAAATTTAAAACACCGGGTAAACTAATAATAATATTTTTATCATCTTAATATGAGTATAAAAATATATCGGAATAATCTTTGGAAGTATCGGATCAAATGATCAAAATAATTAATTACGCGATAGCGTTTATTTAATATGAAATTATGCGTTTAACGTGAAATGAAAAATCATGCATGAACTAATATGATGAATATTGAGTTTAAGAAATGACCGAAATTTGAGAATTGTGACAATACACATCTAAATAGATTGACATAAGTCGATCTAAATATTTTAAAATGTATTTTTAATCGGTAAAACTATTCAACCCCCCCCCCCCCATTCTACTTTTCTACAATTGGCATCAGAGCTTTGTTACCAAGTTTCTTAAGAGTATATTGTACTTTTAAAAACTTGATACGATCCATGTATGATTGAAAACTACAAGTAAGGAAATTCCTTAAAAACTAAAGGTCACGTTTTAAAAAATCATCATATTTTGTAATGTTGGATAATGATAGATCTCTCTAATATCTTCCTTGTTGAGAATTCTCCATACTAGGATTTGGGCATCCTAAGAAGATCATGAAGAATTTCTCTTTAATACTTCTTTCCTTAAAAATAATATTTAAAAAAGGTATGATCTTTAATAAATTACAAATAAATTTTCTTTTATATATTTTCTAGATGAATCAATAATGTCATTTTTTTTAAGTTTAAGTAGTATCATTATGCCCTCTTAAAAATCATTAAAGTAGTTATCTATGTTGAACTCATCATCAAGAATGGTATTCTTCATTGATCTCTATAGACAAAACTACAAACTAGTGATAATGATATCTCGGTTATTCGAGAGCCTTGATCATCACTCCTCACATAAGGATTATTGACATTTCATCTATGTCAATAAGTATCCATGTGAGACTTCTCATATTATGATAAAACGGGAACCTCATCAAATAGGACTAGTATAACACGTAAAAACCCCAAACCATAAGTTATAGAGCATAAAAATCAACCATAGGAAAAAATTAGAACTCCCAAACAAAAATTATCAAGGATCACTTAAGCTGTCAAATTGCTGATATGCAGGATCCTTGTGCTTGAACTAGCCGGATCCATCATAAAAGGAATCCGTGGGATCCGTGCAACAGAAGACAGAATAAGAAAGAAATGATCACTGTGGAAGTTCCACTCCTCACTTTACTCTATCAAGACTCACGAACATAAAACCTATTTACTGTTCACAGGAGTTAATTGATCATCTTCTCCAAGGAAACAATCTCTTGTGTAAGTATAATCTTCACTACATTGTTATTTCCATTCCTTGATTCCTCGGATTACAATATTTATCCTTTGAAATTGAGCTCAAATGGGTTTGTCACAATTTGTTACCACATTATTTTCTAAGATAATCTAAATCAAAGAATCAACATTGTTAATACAAATTAAACTCATTTTTTTGAATTCAATGAAGATGTTTTGAACAAAATTGTGATTAATCCCATTAGGTTACTATTCACAAAATTAACACCACATTGTGGTTTTTATGTTTAGGACCAATCATGCCTAGCAACCATCAACAAGATTACTATGACACCACTCACTACATTCCCATGTATCATCGTAAGAAAGGCCTAAGCTCGGATGATCGAAAAGCCTTCAAGATGTTGGAAAAGAGACTCTTCTACGAAGGCCGAGTAGTTGAACCATCATTCCTCAACAACACCAACATTCGTCAAGTCTTTGTGGGAATTAACTTCGATTGTCTCTTGGACATTAATGGGCAAATTTGTCTGGTGTTTGTACTTGAGTTTTACAAGACAATGAGAATCATTCGGAATGAAGACGGGACCATTTTGATAGCCTTCATCATCAATGAGCACGAGTTCACCTTCACTCTTGTAGAGCTTGCAAGGATACTCCATATCCCATGTCAAGGAGTGTGTATGTATTGTTAATACAAATAAACCGTAAAAACGTTTATTAATATTTAGCGATCTCTTTGTGTTTTTTTGATAACAAATATAATGTTATCATAAGTAAAATTATAAGGACACATGTTATTTTTGTAAAGCATTTACATATAGTTATTTAATACAAATTGTTGTAATAAATCATTTGTTGTAATAGTTTATTAGGATGGGTAAAAACCACAACCCATAGAGCATATCCATAACCCATGGTATAGACCCAAATACATTTGACTAGATGCATTGCATCTACTAGCAGGGTACCCGCGCGTTGCGGCGGCGGCTACCCTGAAATAAATTTTTCTGGTGAATTATGTATTTTAGTTTATTATGTTTTTTTTGACAATAAATTTACGGATATCAAGAATTTCATTTTTCCCGTTGCCCGTTCAGGCTTTAATATTTGTATAATGTGCTTTATTATTTGTATTAGTGACATTTAATACATGGTACCCGCGCGTTGCGGCGGTAGGTACACTGAAATAAAATTTTCAAGTGAATCGTGTATTTTAGTTTATTATGTTCTTTTTGACAATAAATTTACGGATTTCAAGAATTTCGTATAGCCCTTGCTCATTCGGGCTTGAGCCCGTTTGGCCTGCGCCTATTCGGGCTCAAGCTTATTTGGTATGTTGCCCATTCGGGCTTGAATATTATTTGTATTAGTGACATTTAATGTAGGAATTGTGTTTAATTTGGTTGTACAATATGCTTGATAATTTGTATTTATTATGTTAGGGGTGTTTTAATAGCTGTATTAATTGTATTTATTGATCAATTAATTTATTGACTATATTAAATAGCATTAATGTGGTGTTTTATTTTTTTAACATGTGCATTAAAGTGGTGTATGCTATGCTTCTTGTCTTGTACGTCTGAAAATTATATGCATTAAAGTATAGTACATTATGCTTCTTTTCTTAAATATGTGAATTACTAATTATAGTAACATGTGTAGGCTTATATTTTTAAGACTTCCTTTTATAGGAAGTCCTAAATACATTATTATGTAGTATAGATTAGATACATTGTATATAATGAAATACCCATGGACCAACCCATAACCCATGACCCATGACCCATAACCAAAAAACCCATGGGCAAAGAGGAGCGTCCCAAGGATCCTTGGTGTTACACTAGACGGATCCCTTAAGGGAGGGATCTGTGGGATCCGTGGAACAGTGGCAAGTTTTTTACCTATAAATAGAGAGACATTTCTTCATTTCTCCTCACCCCTCTTCTTACTAACTCTCTCATATATTCTTACACTCTTCTAACAAAAGATCACTTGATCTAGAGCGTTGTTCTTCTTTATTCTATTGTGATTCTCATATAGGTCCTTCTCTAAGGCGAGATCACGAGCTTTCTACAAGCCATCCAAGCAAGGGGTCCTTGATTGATTTGTTCCTTCACAATATTTCTGTAGCAAAGATCTTGTACTTGATATTTCACATAGTTGTTGTGTAATAGTCGTGTTGGTTTGGTCCTCCGTGTTACGGACTCGGTATTTAGCTTTGTACCGAAAAAAGGTGAAAGCAAGGTTGTGAAGGCTTCTTCGCCAAGTTGAAGGAGTTTGTTGACATAGTGCTTGAACTCTCGAGTAGGTGACTCGGGGAGTGGAGTAGGTCAAGGAAGGTGTCCTTGTAGCCGAACCACTATAAATCGGTTGTGTCATTTCTATCCCTTACTTTACTTTCTTTACTTGCATTACTCTTAGATCTATACTTTATCTTCATCCATACGATTTCGCATAACATCGAATCTAAAGTTTTTAGAAACTAACTTAAAATCGGCAAAACTATTCAACCCCCCCTTCTAGTTTTCCACAATTGGCATCAAGAGCTAAGTTTATAAAATTTTTAAAGTAAACCGTATTTTAAAAACTTTTCGATCACTATGGGTTCTGAAAATTACAAGGAAGGGTAATCCATGCAACGACCTCCACTACTTGAAGCTAATGGTTTTATATATTGGAAAAATAGATTCGAAACGTATGTGAAGTCTAAAGATATTGATCTTTGGTACATTATTGTTGAAGTGATTTTGAAGCCACTGCAAAAGATGAAGATGGAATTTTAGTTAACATACCTCATGATAAACTCACCAATGAAATTAAGAAAAAGCTTTGCAAAAATAGTGAAGCTAAAATGGTTTTATATAATGCTTTACCCAAAAAGGAATTCGAAAGAATCTCCATGCTTAAAACCTCTAAAGAAATTTGGAATTCTTTAGTTGTAACTCATCAAGGTAATCAACAAGTGAAAAACAATAAAATAGATTTATTTGTTCAACAATATGAACAATTTTCAATATCGGATGAGGAAACTAGAGATCATTCTTTTGCTAACTTTAATACTATAATTACATCTTTACAAGCACTTGACGAATCTTTCTCTAGCCGTAACCATGTTAGGAAATATCTAAGGGCACTTCCATCCAAGTGGAGATCTAAGGTGACGGCAATCGAAGAGTCAAAAGATTTGACAATACTCACCCTTGATGAACTCATAGGAAAGTTAAAAGTGCATGAGCTTGTCCTTACTAAAGATTCCGAAGCTTCAAAAGTGAAAGAGAAGCACAAATCTTTACCCTTAATGCCTAGAAGGTCTCAAGCGATGAAGAGGACTCCTCTTCGGATAGTGATGACGAGGAGTATGCCATGGCGGTAAGGGACTTTAAAAAGTTCTTTAGAAGGAAGGGAAGATACGTCAAACAACCATATGACGACAAGAAAGGATTCCAGAAAAGCAAAGAGGACGAGAAGCCAAGGGATGATCGCGCATGCTTCAAATGTGTGGACCAAAACCACTTTATTAGTAAGTGTCCCAAACGCGATGATCAAAAGGCATTCGTGAGCGGTTCGTGGGGAATGAGCGAGGAGGAGGACGAAGAAATTTGTCTCATGGCAAATGACGAGGTCGACTTAGATCCGGATGAGTGGATCAAGGATAGCGGGTGCACGAGGCACATAACCGACAATAAAGACTTATTCTCCACATATGAATCCTTCAATGGAGGAAATGTGGTATTTGGAAATAGCAAAAGCAAAATCATCGGTAAAGGTACGATTTCTAACAAATATCTAACCATTAACGATGTATGTCACGTAGAAAACCTAAACTTTAACCTCTTAAGTATAGGACACATATGTGATAAAAAGTGCAACGTACTTTTCAACGAAACCGGTAGTAAGATATTAAAAAAACAGCATCACCATAGGTAGAGGAATTAGGAAATATGAAGTTTATGTCAATAAAATTGGTAATGAACCTAAAGACAAAATTTATCTTACTTCTATGGATGATACTTTGACCTTATGGCATCGAAGATTGGGTCATGCCAATATGCGACTTCTTCAATCCCTATCATCCAAAGATCTACTAAGAGATCTACCTAAATTAAACTATGAACATCACTTTTGTGATGCTTGTAACATATGAAAACAAGTCCATTCTAGTCACAAAACTAAAAACATGGTGTCTACAACTAAGTGTCTAGAGTTACTACACATGGATTTATTCGGTCCATCCGCTATCCAAAGTTATGGAGGCAACTACTGCACTTTGGTTATAGTGGATGATTTTTGGGTAAAAGGGTTAATTCACCCTGATAAAATTCATTATGCCAAAAAACATTGAAGTACAACGGAACATGGGTGTTTCCCATGCCCACAGCCCGTTACATAAGCAATACAACGGAACAACTACACAGCATTAGCTGTAACTAACAATTACATTCAAAACCTATATATATGTAATAACCAATGTTCAACGAACCACTTCCATAGCGCGCAACTCCATCTTAATACTCTTCCATGATAGAACCGCAAGTGCAACACCAACTTCCACGAAAGAAACCAATGTAACGAGGGGTCACCAAATGCAGCAATCAGAATTAAGGAGGAACCCGAGACCCCAAGTCGCATAAAATCAATGATGAAGACAAAAAACCACACCAAAGTGATGACATGGAGGCATTAACAACAAGAACTTCCCACCACGACTTCCAATATATATAGTATATAACAAGCCAACCAAAGCAACCTAGTTAAAACCAAGTCGCAACAGTACCCCATACGCAATCAGGTAACGCTTGTAGACGTAATCTAAAAATAAGTCACTAGCCGTCTTACATCCAACCAGCTTTAACTCAATGCATGTTGATCAGAACCAAAAACATAGGGTTAAGACCCTAACTTCCATCCGACACAGCAAGCAACATAAGCAAAGGGTCACCAAATGCATCAATTAGAATAAGGAAGGTATCTGAGACCCCAAGTCACATAAGAAAAACCTTATGAAGAAAAAACCAAACACTAACGAGGCCACGCCGCCGAAAAACTCCATACATGCAGCAAGTATATTGGTCGCCTTCAACTTACAATAGTACTAGTGATAACCATGATCAAAGCAGCCAAAATATATGTGAATCAGGGATGCTATATGACCAAAACTAATAACGTCCAAGTGAAACCACCACATGCGAGAATAAATTTGCCGATGTGTAGAAACCAGTCATCATACCAAACAAGAAATATCATGTGCATAGGGATCACGAGCAATCAGATTACTAACCAAGGCAAAAAATCTGCATGACAAACCCGAAACGCATTGACAAACATCTTCCCAATCACCCACCTACAAGCTAAAATTCCAAAGAGAACCTAAGGACTACCCAAACCAGGATATCATCTTTAGTTTTAAGAGTTCAAGACCGTAGAATTACCAGCACCAACAACGAACCAATGATCCAAAACAGATCAACATCACAACAACCAAATTACAACATACCAATCTCCCTCATATAACCCACTAACAGCAACAAACCACGGATCATCTAACGAATCTGAACTTAACAAGTCAAACATACCCAGAAACAACCCCTAAAAAGAGGATACCCATTTGATATATCAGCCCCTAAAAGGGGATAGTTAAGCACAAAAAAAAACCCCATAAAAGATATTGCAATACAAACCATGAATACCAACCATGAATAGATTAACCCTTGTAAAAAGTAGTGCAATACAAGGAATAGGTCGACCAATATAAAACCAAGGATGGTATTATATTCGTAGATAGATCCACCAAACAGACAAGAAAATAGAACAACAAGAAACCCTAAACATTTAGGGTTTCATTGGCAATAAGCGCATCCAACCCACCATAAAAACCAAAGCGTCCAGGTTAAATAAGTCAGTTTAAGAATTGACTATAAGTAATACAGAAACCATGAACCATGGCAACACGATTAGATCTGACAAAATCTTGTAAGATTAGGGTTTCATGAATCGTATGGGAAGATTTCCAAAGAATGATGATGAAAACAAAAGTTTTCTGCAAATAAAGGAAGAGCACGGCCCTCTTAGAATGAAAACAACGAATACGGATCGATTGCATACCACAACAGCGGAAGAGAGGGGATCCTTATCGATTATTTTGGCCGAAAATAGGGTAGAAGAGGGGCGGCTGGAAATCTCCCCAAGGGAGTTTTTTAGGGTTTCATTATAGTGGATGATTACTCTAGGTACACATGGACTAAATTCTTAAAGAACAAAACTGAAACATTTAACTACTTTGAAAATATAAGTAAGAAAATCCAAAGACAACTAGGAAATCCTATAGTGTCTATTAGAACGGATCATGGTTGGGAATTCGATAATGAAGTGCAATTTGAAGCCTTTTATGACGCTATTGGTATTACTCACAACTTCTCGACTCCTCGCACTCCACAATCGAATAGGGTAGTTGAAAGAAAGAATAGAACCCTACAAGAAATGAGTCGCACCATGCTAAATGAGCAATCTATACCTCAAAAGTTTTGGTGCAATGTCGTTGATACCTCAACGTACATACTTAATAAAGTCTTAATTAGACCATTTTTAGGTAAAACTCCATACGAGTTACTTCGAGGCAAAAAGCCTACGTTAGATCACTTTAGAGTCTTTGGTAGCAAATGTTTTCTTCATAACACTAAAGATTACCTTACAAAATTTGATCCTAAATCAACCGAAGGTATCTTTATAGGTTATTCTCCTAATAGCAAAGCTTACGTCATATTAAATAAAGAAACAACGAAGGTAGAAGAGTCATTAAACGTAAATTTTGATGAAAGTCCACCCAAACCTACTCCACCTCTTGTCGATGACGAGATTGTCGAAAGTGAAGCTATTGTAATAAAGAAAAAGATAAACGAAGAAGAAGAACCTTTAAATGATGAAATCATAAATATTAAAGAGTCCAAAGATCACCCCGTAGATAAGGTCATAGGAAATCTAAACGAAAGAACCTTAAGGTCTCAAGTTCAAAACCAAAGTAGCTTGTTTTGTTTTGTCTCAACCATAGAACCTAAGAATACACAAGAAGCCATAAAAGATGAAAGTTGGGCAATGGCTATGCAAGAAGACTTAAATCAATTTGTTTCTAACGATGTTTGGACACTCGTCCCCCCACCTAGTTATCAAACCATAATAGGAACCAAATGGGTATATAAAAAACAAGTTAGATGCAAACGGTGTAGTGTCTAGAAACAAAGCTAGACTCGTTGCCCAAGGGTATAATCAACAAGAAGGAATAGACTTTGATGAGACCTATGCCCCCGTGGCTAGATTAGAGTCTATAAGAATACTTCTTGCTTATGCTTGTGCTAATGATCTTAAGCTTTATCAAATGGATGTCAAAAGTGCTTTTCTAAATGGTTTCATTAATGAAGAAGTATCTGTAGCTCAACCTCCGGGCTTCATCAATTTTGAAAAACTTAAACATGTGTATAAGCTAAAGAAAGCCCTTTACAGTCTTAAACAAGCTCCAAAAATTTG
Source organism: Chrysanthemum makinoi (assembly GCA_910596185.1). NCBI lineage: Eukaryota > Viridiplantae > Streptophyta > Magnoliopsida > Asterales > Asteraceae > Chrysanthemum > Chrysanthemum makinoi. The sequence goes on along the minus strand of OU343219.1, from coordinate 67,901,997 downwards.
GTATGATAGACTCAAGTCATTCTTAATCAAACACAACTACACCATGGGGTTAGTTGATAACACACTTTTTACTAAGATAGGAGAGTCACATATAATCATTGTTCAAATATATGTAGATGATATTATATTCGGATCTACTTGTCAAGACATGTGTGATGATTTCTCTAAAATCATGCATGACGAGTTTGAGATGAGTATGATGGGAGAACTTAGTTTCTTTCTTGGTCTACAAATCAAACAAGTAGAAGATGGTATCTTCTTTAATCAATCTAAATACATTAAGGAGATGTTAAAGAAATTCGGTTTAGAAGAGTCAAAACCAATTAGGACACCCATGTCATCCGAGACTAAACTCACAAAAGATGAAGATGGCGAATCCGTTGATAACACAAAATATCGTGGCATGATTGGTAGTCTTCTCTACCTCACGGCTAGTCGGCCGGACATCATGTTTAGTGTTTGTCTATGTGCTAGGTTTCAAGAAGATCCTAAAACATTACATCTAGAAGCCGTCAAAAGGATATTTAGATACATTAAGGATACAACTCAATTAGGATTGTGGTATCCTAAGGGTACAGGAGTAGAAACAATTGTATATGCAGATTCTGACCATGCAGGTGATTATGTTGACCGAAAAAGTACAAGTGTGGTATGTACTTTTATGGGATGTTGTTTAACATCTTGGTTCTCAAAGAAGAAAATGGCATTAGCAATATCAACAAACGAAGCCGAATATGTCTTCGCCGGCAAAGCATGCCAAAAAGCACTATGGATGAAACAAGCGTTAGTTGACTACGACATTCATCTAAGTAACATAGCCATTCTATGTGACAACAAAGGTATCATCGATTTAAGCAAGAATCCGGTATTGCATTCTCGCACAAAGCATATAGAGATTCGTCATCACTTCTTAAGAGATAATGTTCAAAAGGGGAACATCTCTATTGAGAAGGCAGCGTCCGAAGACAAAATAGCTGACGTCCTCACCAAACCGTTTAAGCGGGACCAATTCAACCTACTTCGTCTTGGTCTTGGTCTCATGGAACAATCGTCGTAATTTGTTTTTAAACTCTACAAGGTATGTAAACACTAGCCTTCTTCTTTCTGAGTCTAGGATCTCTATTTCACCCACAACTCACGAGCAATATGGGAATTTTCAAAACCAAATATAAGTTTTACTTATAATTCACAGTTTTCTCTTAGTTTTCAAGGTAAGTACCTTTTGCAAAGACGTAATTGCATACATATTTTTCTCTTTCAAAAAATAAACGGTTTATTCACACATGGAAACCTCTTTTCAAAATGTTTTCTAAAAGGATACCTCTTCCTGTATCACTTTCATAAAATCCATTTCTCACATTTAGGACAAATCGCTTTTTCATTATTAATACAAAGTAAAAACCCGTTTTCATTGCATCTCATGTTTTTTGAATGCTAAAGAGGACACATAACTAATATGTGTTTTCGGGTACATTTATTTAAGCAACAATGAATTAGGAGCACTCGGGTTATCTCACATAACAGTGTGCCTTTTCACTTCTAGTTTATTTTTCTTTTCTTTTTAGGAGTCGAGATAACCCGCAACTCCAAATGGTTTGTATATAGGCACACACTAGGCACAAATGTTTCCAAAAAGGAAATTTTTGAGCTGCCTGAATCACCAGTACCACGGATCCCAGCCTTAATGCAAGACGGATCCCTCAAGGGAAGGATTCGTGGGATCCGTGAGACAGAAGATAATTTTATCTTCTATTTTTCTCACTTTGGATGAAAACTTCAATAGTTTCAATCATTCCTTTTATTTTTTTTGGAGTATGGTATTTAATGCTTGTGTTCTCATGATCACATGCCTTAAATTCATATCAAATCATTAGATTTTAATCCACATTTTGGGTCAAGCATTCATTACAATACATTATTTTTCTATAAATAGGATTCCCAAAATGCTTGCATATTCATCACTCTCAACCTCACAAACAAACATCATCGTGTTATCCGAAAGAACTTCCAACATAGATGAATCACCTAGTGCAAGAAATCCCTTTCAAGAAATCCAAAACTTTGTCGTCCCACCTTCCAAAGTACCACCACCCAAATATAGAAAAACCGCACGGATTAGCATCCGGCCTTGTTGCTTAGCAAAACCATCATCAAATGGTTCATCACCAACAACTCATTCACCACAAGATGCTTCCATTATAGCACCTCCTTCATCACCAACAAGTACACCAACTTCATCACCCATCACACCACCACCTAAGGTCACTCTTTTGGAACTCCTTAAGACTCCAACAAGATCTCAACAAACAAAGCAAAAAGAACTAGCCTTTTTGACACCTCCCACTTCTCCAAACACAATTTTCAAATACCTTGAAACCTCACCACCTTTAGCTCACATTGTGTTACAAGAAGATCTAGGTTCTTTTCCACCACCACTACCAAACATTCCGGAGTTTGATCCATATTTTCCAACTTTTCCACCACAACTTTCGCATCTCACAAATCAAAGTCACCCTAAAAAATTCCGCCCTCATTACCCACATCACTTACATTTTGAACATTGCCAATCCACTAGGGATATTGCAAAAGAGATTAGGGAAGAAATCCGAGTCATACTTAACCTCATCCTTGATCGCATCAACATCATTACTCATCAAAACCTCATTCCATAACCTTATGCAAGCATGGAAGGAATCATCTTTATTACTTTTAGTATTTTTCTTTTGAGTCATTTTTTAAGAACAAGTCTTGTTCTTACTTTTACATGCTTTTATGTGGCATAAGTACCACTACATTTTGTTGTTTTATTACAAGGGCTTGTTTACATACCTTGGCTCCCAATCTTGATTCTCGTCAATCACAAGATTATTTATGCATGTTACTACTAACCCTTTCTTTGTAGGATTTTTTAATTTTTCCCACTTGACGCCCCATTCTAGGGGGAGCTACCGTCAAGGGGGAGTTAGCGATACGTGGACTATTTTTCCACATTTTATTTCTTTGTTGGGCTAACTTTTTGTTTCGAAAAAAAGGGGGAGAAGAAGTAAAACTTAGGCTTTCAAAACATACATCTAATCTTAAGTTTTACTCATCATAACATTATGTTTTGTCATCAACAAAAAGGGGGAGATTGTTAATACAAATAAACCGTACAAACGTTTATGAATATTTAGTGATCTCTTTGTGTTTTGTTGATAACAAATATAATGTTATCATAAGTAAAATTATAAGGATACATGTTATTTTAGTAAAGCATTTACATATAGTCATTTAATACAAATTGTTGTAATAAATCATTTGTTGTAATAGTTTATTAGGACGGGTAAAAACCACAACCAATGGAGCATATCCATAACCCATGCTATTGACCCATATCCATTTGACTAGATGCATTTCATCTATTAGATACATTGTCTCTAATGAAATACCCATGGACCAACCCATAACCAAAAAACCCATGGGCAAAGAGGAGCGTCCCACGGATCCCTGGTGTTTCACTAGACGGATCCCTTAATGGAGGGATCTGTGGGATCCATGGAATAGTTGCAAGTTTTGCCTATAAATAGAGAGCCATTTCTTCATTTCTCCTCACCCCTCTTCTTACTAACTCTCTCATATATTCGTACACTCTTCTAACAGATGATCACTTGATCTAAAAAGTTGTTCTTCTTTCTTCTATTTTGATTCTCATATAGGTCCTTCTCTAAGGTGAGATCACGAGTTTTCTACAAGTCATCCAAGCAAGGGGTCTTTGATTGATATGTTCCTTCACAACATTTCTGTAGCAAAGATCTAGTACTTGATATTTCACATAGTTGGTGTATAATAGTCGTGTTGGTTTGGTCCACCGTGTTACGGACTCGGTATTTAGCTTTGTACCGGAAAAAGGTGTAAGCAACGTTGTGAAACTAACTTAAAATCGGCAAAACTATTCCACCCCCCCTTCTAGTTTTCCACATGTACTCTAACGAATGGTCGTTGGCAGAGCTACATGACATGGTGGATCATCATGAAGTATAATTCACAGTCATCTCGGAAGCAACCACAGTCAGGGATACCGTCTTCATGGAAAGAGCATCTCCATTAAGAGTCACGAGAAACTCCAAGGTGATCTATAAGGATCCGTTTCAAATGGAGCTGTCATAAATGTTCCCATTATACAAGAAATGGGAACTGGTGCTATGGGAGAATGTACTTTTCTTGGGAGGAAACAAGCATCATCCCAATGCTTGCCTAAGCTTCATGATTTATTGCCTTGTAACCGACACTCACTTCAACCTCGCCTATTACATGTTAAAAAGAATGGCAACTGTGAAAAGCATGGACAAGATGGTACTCCATTATGCAATGCTCCTGATTCGTCTAGCAACATTCGTCTTTGCTCTAGACCCTTCTCCTTATTCCTATGACCATAGTTTTTGCAACAAGGTCATGTGCCTATATCCGATGTAAAGACTACAAGAATCATGTTGGATGGAAAGAGACCTCACCCACCAACGGACTTATTGGATGAATGAGAAAGACAATGAGAAGGAGAAGGAAGCTGTTGGATCAATATACTCTGACCAAACTAACTATGTAGCTTGTAATGGTTTAGCAACCTTGGATAAATCCAAAACTACTAACAACGAAACACTGATATAACTCTATTAAGTATGCGGAATCTACTTTAACAAAGCTAAGAAGAATAACTTTAAGCTTCAACGATTATATTAAAACCAAACTTTGAACCTGCTTATTATACAGATTCACTAACAAACCTAATCGCTAAATAACTCTAATATCGTACTTGCATGTATGTCGTATCTAATATTCATATTGCGTGTATCTCTAATGCCAATCTAGGGGTCCTTTATAGTCATAAGCAATTCCCTAGTCGGTTTACAATCCTTGTACGACAAGTAAACTAATTCTAATCTAAGAATATTCTAGAATTACATAATAATCCTTAAACGATTTGCATAGCAGTCCTTTAGTATATCAGTACTTTGACGAGCAGTACTTTGACTTTCTTCATTAAGCAGTACTTTGACTTTCAGCATTAAGCAGTACTTTGACTTTCAGCATTAAGCAGTACTTTGACTTTCAGCAACACTTTGAATTTATATCCCAACAATCCTCCCCTAACTTGAATTCTACTTGCTTGATTTCAAGTTCCTTTGTATCTTTAACTTCAACATCTTTGTCTTCAAGGAAATATTGTATCTTTAACTTCAGATTCATCTTGTACCCACTGTGTTTGTATTGTCATCATCAAAGTAACCTTTATCAACAATCTCTATCAGTAACCTTTATCAGCAACAGATCTTTTCAGCTACTCAGCAACATATGGCAAAATGTACATCAGATCATAAAGTTTCAGACTATTCTCATCACTTCCAGGTGTGTAAAATCCTGTGAGAGGTGAATCATTGAAAAATGATGGATTTTGATGTCTCTTTACCAAAGCCATTAACTCTAGAGTAGCCAATGTTTAGGTGAAAAACCATGGTACATTGATAACCATATGATTTTTAGCAAATCATCAGCTATCAACGGATTTGTTAAGTCTTTACCAAGAGCAATTTGCTTTTGGACTAGGTAGTTCTTACTACCATGGTGAACTAATTACCATACAAATGGTTTTTCCACAGCCTTTACCATAAACCATTTATCTTCTGGGTTAGCCAACTCTTCACTATTACAAATATGGTGAGTTGAAAACCATACAATTTTTAGTAAATTGTCAACTAAAAATGGATTTGATAATCACATCAGAGTCGTACCCTCATGATGAGTCAAACTCTTTATTGTTTGTTAAACATGGTGAGTTGATTACCATTAGTTGTGTAGTACAAATACTAACACCATGTGTTATTCTCAAAACAATTTGTTGCTGTTATCTTGTGCTTCAAAAAGTATTTTGCACTTTACAAAAATTGCTTATTTTTAAAAGACTTTACTGGTTTTGTCTGGCAAGCGTACTTTGATAAAGTACTGTTTGTCTAGCAGTATTTGAATAAAGTACTGACTTTTCAAAAGATTTATATAATAAAAACCATACCAGTAATTATGCATCATCATCTACTAAAGTTGTCCATTTGATGAACAAATCCATTACCATAAGAGTTGTTTCATTCTCTTGTTCAACTTCCATACCATGATCTAGCATCCTGATCATAAGATCTCTTGTAAGAGGATATCTCCTTTCTGCTAAGATATGAATCATGGTACCATCTTCTAACTCTAATACATGCACTCTTGATTCTTCAAAGAATCTCCAGCTTGTGGTTTCCTAATCTTCTTGATTATTCTAGAGAGCATCATTGCTTGTTTCTTTTGTCTCCCAGATAGTTGTAAGATCACCCAGCAAAACTAAACCTACTCCTGTTGGTGGAATATGCCCAAAATAATCTTGCACTTGTTGATACAGATGAAACAAATCTTCTCTGTCTACCATATGCAGTATGTCCCACAACAAGTTGAATGCTCTAAAACTTTCATCTTCTCTATGAAAGATGAGATAATCTCCATCTTTTGATTCTACAACTTCAAATGTAGAAATCTTAGACTTCGTCTCTGCAACTTCTTTAGACTTTGGATGCTCAAAATCAACAACTCTTAGATAGTTCCTTAGCTCATCAACTGTATCTATTCTCAACTGAAGCTTCTTTGATAGTTTTTCATCATCAGTTGTCCTCTTTCTCTTTGAACTTCTTCCTCTTGCATCCACATTTTACTTTTCAGAATCAAAAGGAATAATACTATCCAGTTCCTTTTGATAAGACTCTCTAACATCATCATATAAGTCTTTCATCTCTAGATATTTTAACTTCTGTAAACCTTTATATCCTTGACCCTTCAGATAAGACATCATGGCATTCCTTTCTTTAGCAATACTTTGTGCTCTTCTTGGTAGAACAGTTGGCTTCTTTGGTATTTCAATTTCAGCATCTAATTCAGCCTGTATCTTTCTAGTGGCTTCTTCATTTTTAGCTTCCTCAATAGCTCTTAATTCTGCCAAAGTAAGCTTCTTCTTTTTCTTTGATTCTACCAGAATACCTTTTCCTTTATCCTTTGGATCTGTTTCTTGAGTAGGTTGAGAAGTTTGTAAGACTTGAGGTTGTTCAACTTCAGGAATACTAATACCTCTTGGTCTTGATATGCTGAGCAACATACGAGCAATGGTCTCATCCTCACTAGCAGTATGTTCCTTTTGCCGAGTCGGATTAGAAGTACCAGCTTCTTCACGTATAATAGTTGAAGGACCAGCTTCTTCATCAAAATTTAAGGTTCTTGGTGTAATAAGCTCTTGCCTAAAAGTACCTTGAAGAGCAGTACCTTGATCACCAGTACTTTGAGCATTAGCACTTTGAATACCAGTACCTTGAACACCAGTACTTTGAACATCATCTTGCTTAATTTGCTCAGTTTCTTTATTTGAATCTTCATAAGTTTCAGCATCTGGCTCTTCATCCAAATTCACATGAGGTTCAGCATCTTTATTCAAATTCTCATTCTTCAAATTCCTCCCCAATGTGAATGAAGACTGCTTTTTAGGTTTCTTTCCCTTAGAAACCTTCTTAGGTTTGTGACCACTTCTCTTGTGTGATTTCACCCACAACCTGTGATATTGAACTAGTGGCCAAACAAATTTCTTCAATCTTTTGAACTTATGGTTTAACTTTAATATCAGTGCAACTTGAGTTTCATTATCCTTCTTCAACCTCATTAACTCCCTGGTTAAAGCATAATTATCCAGAACTACCCCCTCAGTAGCCATGAATCCCTTATCTCCTCCAGATGTTTGAGACCCATCTGTTGAAGTATAATCATTGGGAGATGATGGTGGATTCACATCGTGTTCTGAATCAGCATGTGCAGAACCTTGCAAAGAAGCAGTACTTTCCCTTGAAGCACTATGTTGAGAACCTTCATGATCTGGGGATGGAGCAGTATGTTGAGAAGCAGTTCCTTCCCTTGAATCTGAAGGCTCAATATCTTTACTTGAATCAGCTTCATCTCTAACAGCCTGTGCTACTTCCAACATATGAGCAGTCAAAGGTGTATTTCTTCCTGAAAACTTATCTCTCTTTTTAGCCATAAAAGTAAACACCTTTGGAGGAAGTACTATAGCAGGTAAAATGCTTGAAGGTTTAGGTATATCCTTAAGCTATTTGTTCAGGAATAATTGAACAAATCTAGGGTACATCAAGAATGGTGAACCATTAGAGATATGAGAAAGCATACCATCCAAAATCATACGTGCAAAGTTAAAAGGTTGATTGGTGATAAAGTAGTAAATATACCAAATATACGATACACGCGAGAATCGAAAAATCAACCTTTTAGGAAAAGGGTTAACGTGCCAAAACTCACGAATGTGATATAAGTGATACCGGGCAAGTGATTACCCGGGTCGTGTCCCAACGAGGTGTGAATTGAGGATGTCGTTTGAGGTTTGTTATTAAAATGCTTGAATTGTTCGAGATTTGATTGTTTTTAATTACGTTCTCTACAAATTAATTAACGGGAAAGTAATTAAGGCTAGGGAAACAAAATAAATGACAAACTAACTACTACTAAGCATATGGAACAATAAAATTAAGCTAAACTAAGTCCTAGGGTGCTAATATACAAAAACGTAAAAACCCGGGCTAATCCCGAGCCTCAAAAAGTGAAAATAATGCAATTTAAGGCCTACGGATGCGAAACTAATTTTCCTACGTTCTAAACTACTAAAAATAATTTTAGGAAAAAGCCGGGTATTTTTCCGACTTCTAAATTATTTATTATGAATTAAATTATAATTTAAACTAATTAATTAATTAAAAATACTAAACTAAATTATAAAAATCTGGGAAAATTACAAAAAATACTTTTAATTAAACTAAACCTAAGAAAAATAAGAAAGCATGCTACTGCTTAATGAAATCAGCAGTTAAAAAGGCTTAAAATGGAATAAGCTAAAACTGGACTGTGCATTCAAGTAATTAGGAAAGCAATAGCTAACACAAGACAACTACTAGAGTAGATGGTAATGTGTGCTGTGTTCAGGTCGTGTGGCAGGATGCTAGAGGTCACAGGTTCGATTCCATCTCCTGTCCTTCTCTGCCATTTATTTTATTCTTTTTCTTTTGCAAAACTAACTTTAGGACTAATTTAAGCAACTTTATTAAATATTTTTAACAAAAACTTAAGCTTGGAAAGTTAATAATAAGCTGTAACAGCTTATTGGTGTAGCAAATTATAAACTAAAGGGGTGTTTGGTTAAGTGGCAACTAAGGAAATTTAAGCTACTAAAAGAAATAAAAGCTTATGCAAGAAACTAATCATAAGCTAACAAACTAATGTAGACTAAGCTAAGTCACCTAAGGGCACTAAATGGATTTAAATTAAGCAATCAATAAGATGATAAGCTAATAAAAAAACTAAGGAGGCTGTTGCACTAAGTGTTCTAAAACTTGACCTAGCATGGGCATTTTAAGCTGGTAAATAAGCACTCTAACAACTATAAAATCCTAAATAAACTAAGAAAAAAAATAAAATATATATATCCAAGATTCATAAAAAAAACTAAATGTGAACTAACATGAGCTTATATGGAGCTTCTAAGGGGCTAGTGAAGGGGAGCAGTTGGGCTGTTTGAGAACTTTTTGATAGAACAAAAGCATAAAAAAACTACTCTAAACTAATTGAAACCACTAAAAGCTAACTGAAACATCAAATACATTGACTTAACACTAGACTAAATCTCTTTGAACACCACGAATGGGTCAAAATCATGAATTTGACCCAAAACCAAAGTTGTTCCAAACACCCCCTTAGGGGCAGAAATCTGGATTTTGAAACTGGAAAGGTGTTGAACACTAAAAAAAAACTGTTTTTAACATTAACAAAAAGCTTCAAATATGACTTTAAACAAACTTTAGAGTACCATGGAAAGATTCAAGGACAACAATAAGACTGCAGAAAACTTAAAAAAAACTGAAATACATTAAACTTAAAGAAAATATAACAATTAAAGTAAAATGACACTAAAATAAAAATTGGAACTAGAATAGGGAATTTCTAGACAAAACTTTACAATAATCCTAATCTCCTATATATACTAAAACAGAAAGCTGTCTTCCGCTTGTTGTCTTGTTATGTGTTGTGCTTTGTATGTGAGATAAAATGAGCTGTGACCATCTTGTGCTTTCTCAATTCCATCTCAGCCCTTGATTTAGCCTTGGAGCCCAATCCAATTGATCTCAATCGTCCACTTTTGAATGGTCTTTAGTAGTGTGGATTGCCAACATGGCAAGGGGAGTCATGTGACTTTAGCTTGGAGTCTTCTGTGAGAGAGGGACAACCATGAGAGTGACAGGGGAGAGAGGAAGGAAAATGGCGCCAAGGGAAGTTTTATTTTTTTCTGGGTTTGGTTTTTCTTTTGGGTAAGAAGAGGTAGTATGGGTAAAATAGGTTTATGGGTGGAAGGTTAAGTGAAAGGATGGGTTTAAAAGGTTTTAATAAAGTTTTATTATAAAAGGTTTAATAAAAGAGTTTAAGTAAAAAATAGTTTTTTTGGAGAGAGAAAAATATTTTTAATGAAAATTGGTTTTGAGAAAAATAATTGTTGTAAATAAAAAATGGTTTTTAGTGAAAAACGTGGTACAATGGTAAATTGGGTTTGGGTAAAGGGTAGAAAGTTAATTATGGGTTTAGGGTTCGGTTTAGATTTTGTTTTCCCCATTCTCACTCCAGATATGCGTCCCGGGATCCTAAAATGTAAAAATATCCACCTTCCGGCTCCGTCCATAAAACACGTTTGTCACTCAAGCTCATTTCGTCCGTTTTGCCCTTTTGATCCTTTGTACCTGAAATACATAAAAACACACTCCAAGGATATCTGCAGTATATTTGGTCATATTTTCGTGTTTTTAGACGTTTTTGTGGTCTTAGATGGGTAAAAATGATGAGTGAATAAGCACTCATCAATTGGTAGCTAATCCCACCAATGCAGAAGCTATATTTGAACCAAATTGTTCCCATGAAGTACTTTTGGGACTCAAGCAATGAAGTAAAACATGAACGAGATATTTCTAATGAGGACTAAATAAGGGCTTCCTAAAAGTAGTTTCAGTAAGTGAACCTTCATAACCTATATCTCTAAGTGTATCCCAAAGTACTTGTTTTTCAAAAAGAACACCACCTTCTTCATCATGAAACAATAAATCTTCCCTTATTGTAGCTTCAGTAATTCTAACCGTCCTTCCAGCAACCTTAGCTTGAATGAATGATTCATCATTGTGCAAATGAGATCTAGCATTTGCCCAAAATTGTTGAATCCATGATTCAATGATGTCAGGATTGATCAGCAGAGCATAATTGATTGAAGACCCAGTAAGGAAATCAATGATATCATGAAAATTGATATTCGATGGTGTCTTGTCCAAATTAGCGACCATGTTATGCTTACTACAGGTGGGACGATTAGCCATTGATTGTTGGTAGAAGAATTAATGGATCGGCGAAGGTGAATATGATGAGAAAAGTGATGAATGAATGGATAAGTAAAAAGATGAGAGTAAAAATCGGTAGGGTAGTTATTTATAGGTAAGATTTAAAAAATCAAAGCCCAATTAATAAAGTTACCGTTGTTGAATTTTACCCCTTATTAATGATTGTTGTAACAGTACTTGACAAGACAGCAGTGCTTTCCACATAAGCAGTACTTTCAGTTAAATGCCAAGCAGTACTTTCCATCCTCTTCTCCACAAGAGCAAAAACATCAAAGAACATTGTGTTACCTCCCCTCAAACAATCCATAGGACTAAACTAAACTAATATAAAGTCCTCCCCTTAAATTTAGCTTAATAATTAATCATACCAATACTCACCACTAAATGGTTGAATCTTGAAACATCAAATCCCTTTATGAGTAGATCAGCTACATTGTCATATGTGTGGACCTTGATAACATTAATGAGCCTATGCTCAGAAAAATCACGAATAAAATGATGCCTAATCTGAATGTGCTTGGTCTTGGAATGATAAACATGATTCTTGATAATGCAAATGGTACTCTCATTGTCAATGTAGATAGGAGTATTCTTAAAATTGAATCCATAATCCAAGAGTTGATTCTGCATCCACAGTACTTGTCCATAACAACTTGCTGCAGCAACATATTACCTTAAGTGGATGATGTTGCTATCGTTTATTTCTTACATTGTCATGAGACTAATCTTCTTCCAAGATATTGGCATCCTCTAGTGGTTAATCTTGCATGAAGCTTTGTGTTGTTTACCCTTCTTGCACGCCAAACATGAATGATCATTCTTGTATTTTTTAGAAGGTAAACCTCTAACTAAATTGCCTTTAACCAACTTGTTGATATTCTTGAAATTCACATGTCCTAATCTTCTATGCCATAGATGTGCTTCTTCAAGTGTTTCCTTTGCTACTAAACATGTTGCTCTTTCAGTAGAGTTAATATTCTTCAAATCTAGACTGTACACATCATTGGTTCTTGTTACTCTCAGTGTTACCAAGTTATCATCAACAAGTTTGAACTCAGGGGAGAGAATAAGACATTACGTGTCAGTGAATAACACAGGGTGCTTTGTTTCAAGTTTTTTTACTTGTTTATGCCAAGTTTGATGATGTAATTTAGCTAGGTTCTTTGTGTTTATGGCATGTCATAAACAATAGTTTTATCAAGCTCTTCGCTTGAGGTTAATGTGGTACTTCCGCCACATTCCATTTGTACTTAACATTATTTTTTTGTTATATATTTACCGGGGTAAACCCCTTTACCCAAAAAAATAACACATGGTGCTTCTTGTCACAGATCTGAGATACTGACAAAAGTTTGAACTTTAGCTCCTTCACATAACGAACATTCTTAAAATCAATGCTTCCTGCCTTGATGGTTCCTTTCCCAGTAATTCTACCTCCATCAGGATCATTCCCAAAAGTAACTCTTCCTCCAAAATATGATTTAAAATATGACTGAATCTCCTTGTCTCCTGTCATGCTTCCAAAGCAACCACTATCAACAATAAAATGATCTTTAAGCTCCTCTTAAGGTTGCCACACAAAGATGAAAGAGTTAGTTTCTTTTAGGAACCCAAGCCATTACTAACTTGTGTTCCCCTTGTGGAGTGACATACTTAAATTCTTTAAGTATGTAATCTCCACCGTTTTTGAAAACATGGTCAATTATTTTCTTTTGTTCCAAAACTTGTGTTGTTTTTTCAATAAAACTCTCTTTTTCAACAAAATTCTCTTTTTCTTTTTCAACAAAACTTGCTGAAAGTACTGTTTGTCCCCCATCAGTACTTTCTTTCTTAACCCAGTAGGTTTTAACATTTTGTGTTGATTTCTTTGATCTAGGTATTCTATTTGAAATGGAATGCCTTCTAAGTTGATAGTAATTGGATTTCCTTGGTCTTCCATTCGAAAAAGTGCTAGCAGTACCTTGATTGGGTGAAAACCTAGCAGTACTTTGAGAAGGTACTGCTTGAGAAACTTTTGACATACCAGTACCTTGAAAAGTATTGCTTGAGGGTACTGGTGGTTTTGAAAAAGGTCTTTTCTGGTGAGGGTACCTATAGTCTTTTGAGAAATTATTATGGTTTACCCTATGTGAATAATTCCAAACTGGTTTATTCTCCCTTGGCTTATAATTGGTAGATGTAGTCTTCGGGAATTTGCTTAAATATTCTGAGTGAAAGTCACGGTCCTTAATCAAATGGTCAGGACTATAACAAACAAAACATAATTTTTGACCCATAATCCCAAATTCGCTTCCTTTAGTTCTATGACCAAAACTATCCCAAAAAGGTTTAGTAGTATTTTGAAAAGTTTTTTTTGAAGGTACTGCTGGATGTCTAGCAGTACTTTGAGATGAAGGTACTGATTGTTTTGAAAAAGCTTTAGGAAACCTTTTATCATTGTTGACACACCCTGAATTCTTAACATTATCATCCTTAGGTTTCTCAACTGTTTCTTTTGGGGATTCAGAAGTAGATGGACTTGAATTAGATTGACCAATAAGCTTTTTCCTAAACTCTAAATTGTCTACTCCAAAACAAGAAACATCTGTCCTAAGTGGTTGAAAACTACCAGTGGGTGGAGGAACTGCATTATAACCCTTGTATTTCTTAAATTCATGAGGTGTTTGATTAATTGATTCCTCATTACTAGATGTGTTTTCTTCTGAGCTAATGAGTTTATCATCACTAGTTGTTATCTCCTCTTAATCAATTTGTTCCTTATCACTAGGTGGGTTCTCTTCATCTGCTAAACTCCATACTAAAACCTAGGCCAGTTTTAATGTGTGCACTTTTTTGTTTTTCAACAAAACTAACATGTGAAAGACCAAATTCTTTCCAACTAGCAAATTTTTCTAACAAGTCATCCCTTTCTTTAGTCATCTTGTCAAGTTCAGAAACCTTACATCCTAACTTCCATTCACTCAATTTTAATTGATAATCTTGTTGCTCATATTTTTCTGCCCAAGCCATTTCATTATTTTCATGAGTGATTATTTTGGCTTCCATTGACTCTAAAGTCAATTGATAACCAGCTACCGCAGACCTAGCCCTTCGACAATTATCTCTTTCAGTCACATAATCTTTAAGCACTTTTTGATAAAAATCATTACATTTAGAACATACCTCAGAGATAGTGGATGAACTTGGTGAAGTAGCTAACATAGCAAGCAGAACAGGTTCTTCTTCACTTTCCATGCTTCAATCAAAGCTTCCAAGGCCATCTCTTGATTCCAAAGCAGCAAATCCTGGTTCCTCATCAAAAGTTGTGCTCCAATCAAACTCTTCCACAACAATCATAGAGTAGGTTACTGGTTCATCATCAAATTCAGCAATAGGAACTTCCTTTATTTCAACCTTGGTTTTTCAATCATTCTATTTGCCTGATATTTAGCAAACTTGCATTCTCTTGCAAAGTGTCCAGGCTTTTGACAATTAAAACATTCAATCTTGGATTTGTCAAATGTTATACCCTGTTTAGGTTTGAAGTCAATGCATCTTCCTGTATTCTTCATGAGCTTCTTGATCCTTGCAATGATCATGGCAACTTTCCATCTTATGTCAATTTCTTCTAGATCATCCTCTTCAATTTGCAACAAATCTTCTTCATAAGTGACATGTAACGTGGATTGTTGAGCAAAGAAGGAACATACAACATCATCAGAGTTGATGGTGATGAGGTGGTAGTAGTCATGGTTGTGCAAATATGCTGTTTATCACCAACAGTACTTTGAACAGGATAAGCAGTACTTTTAGTGGAAGTACTGCCTCTGTTTTCAGAAGACACAAAAGCAATGATGTGAGATTTTGAATTTGTTTGACCATTCATCTCATGCTCATACACCTTCAAATTGTTGTAAAGATCATCAAAGTCCATGGTATCCAAACCAGATTGTCCTTTAATCATAGTAGCAAACACATGCCATACAAATGGCAAACTTCTTAAGAACTTCAGGTTTGCATCTTCAACAGATATCTTTGCACTATATAACTCTAACATACTTAGAAGATTTTGGAATCTGTCATAAGCAGCATCAAGACCTTCTCTTTCACTAACAGTGAATGTTTCAAACTGTTGCTTCAATAGATTTCAATGCATCTTCTTGGAAGCATCATTACCTCCAAATCTTGTCTTGATAGTAGCCCATAATTGTTTTGCATCCTTAGCATCATTAAACTTTGGTAGGTGACCATCAGGAATAGCTGACAATAGTATGTTGAGAGCCTTTTCTTGATTTCTTTTGTAGGCTGGCGGCAAGGTAGGTGAGGTGGTTTAGGTTGCCGGGGAACTTCTACAGGTTCTTCAAGAGCGACATTACCATCGACAATCACATCCCATAATGCATGGTGCTAGTAATTGCATGTACTTGCCTCATCTTCATGCTCGAGATCATATTCTCCCTTCTTGATGATAGGAATTCGGGTGAGGTGATGGATGGGAGTGGTCGACTTGATCAACATCTTTTAGGGTTTGTTATTAAATCAGTTTTAAGGGTTTCTTCTTAATCAGAGTTTCCACACAAGCTCTGATACCACTTGTTGGATCGATATACTCTGACCAAACTAACTATGTAGCTTGTAAGGGTTTAACAACCTTGGATAAATCCAAAACTACTAACAATGAAACACTGATATAACTCTATTCAGTATGCGGAATCTACTTTAACAAAGCTAAGAAGAATAACTTTAAGCTTCAACGATTATATTAAAACCAAACTTTGAACCTGCTTATTATACAGATTCACTAACAAACCTAATCGCTAATAACTCTAATATCGTACTTGCATGTATGTCGTATCTAACATTCGTATTGCGTGTATCTCTAATGCCAATCTAGAGGTCCTTTTATAGGCATAAGGAATACCCTAGTCGGTTTACAATCCTTGTACGACAAGTAAACTAGTTCTAATCTAAGAATATTCTAGAATTACATAATAATCCTTAAACGATTTGCATAGCAGTTCTTTTGTATATCAGTACTTTGACGAGCAGTACTTTGACTTTCTTCATTGAGCAGTACTTTGACTTTCAACATTAAGCAGTACTTTGACTTTCAGCATTAAGCAGTACTTTGACTTTCAGCAGCACTTTGACTCTATATCCCAACAGAAGCAGCAACCCCCTTGACAACATCGATCTCAACCCCTTAACATATATCAACCAACTGCCGGATGTCCCAAGCCCTTCACAAGAGTGGCAACAAACTAGGGGCATATTCAAATGTTTTGCTAACTTCTTGATGCAGAAGAAGAAGTAGAGATGGAGGGGTGAAGAGTGAAGGCGATAGAGATGGAGATGAAGATGGAGGTGAACTAGGAAGATGAGTGGAAGGAAGGTAAGGTCTTATACCTTAATTTGTGAACAATTTATTAAAAAATGGTCTGTAAACAATCTAAACAATATGTATGTAGATTAGGATGTATCTTGTAGAAGTTGGCATGATTTGGACTAAGACACTCTAACTTAGGAACTAAGAAAATGAGAATTTTATGACAACTTGATCTCATTCAAGTAGTCGATGTCACTCATTTTTGTTTACATTTTAGTCATCCCCACTCACGATGCGTTATATTTGTTGTTTTCATATGTTTGATGAATGTAGAAATGATTAGGATGAGCATTTGCTAAAAAGTGCAAAAACTGCACATTTGCTGAGAAGCTACTGGTCAGCAGTAGCCGGATCCCTGGGCTATAACTAGCCGGATTCCTCAGATGAGAGAACCGTGGGATCTGGGCAAACAGACATGCAGCTGCAGACCTTTACACATCAAACAATTCCCCTAGATCACATCATACTAGCTAAACATTATTCGTTAAGACCACTTAAGTCTTCCTCAAGCTCAGTAGGTCTCACACTCACCCATAACCTAAGATCAAATTCAAAGTGCTTTTGATACATCAATTCACCTAAACGCACCATATTTTCGCTCCAATGCTCACATATTGTTCCTCATATCTCAATACACTTACCTTGATATTTCTCTCAATTTTAGCAAATTGATTTTAGTCATCCTTACCTTAAAATAGGCTTAAAACTAGTTTTTCTTTTCTTTTTATTTTTTAGGAATTTTTCAAATTTCTCCTAAGCCACCATCTGATATCTAGGATCAATTGCCATCATTGGTCATTCTCAAATCAATGATTAACATCCTTAAACACTTAGTTGCACTCTCAAAAAGTCCAATTTCCTACCAAATACCATCATTAAGTATCCTCACTCCTTATGGTTGGACATTTAAGTCACCTATCACTTAAGACATCTAAGGAAAGTCTAACCCTCAAGATTTATAGGTACTAGACCTTAAAAGAGCATAATCACTTCACTATTTTTCTATCTGACAGACGGATCCCTGGTTTATAACCAGACGGATCCCTAGTGAGAGGGAACCGTGGGATCCGTGTCTACAGAAAGCTTATGATCAGTTTTTCTTCCAAATTTAAACCCTCTTTGGTAATCTAAACACTTTTTCTTAGCATTTAATGATTCCCTAGAGTAGAACAACACCATAGTTGACCTTGGTGCATGAAAAATCTTCTTAGTGGTCATGAATTTAATTCATTAAATTCAAATTCATCCTTTATAAACCAAACACTCTTAAGAGCTTAAGTCACCATTCTTACCATAATCCTAAAATCAGTAGTTAAAGACCTCTACTACACCCTCTCCTTCACTATGACTAAAGAATCTAGCAAGAACTCTTCAAACAAAGGTTCATCCAAAAAGAATACTCATATGGTCCATGAGATATCATCCACCGAGTCATCACCCGTAAGAATTCCAAATGCTTGAATCCCACCTCAACATTCTCAATCAACAATTGCTAAAAGAACCGCGAGAATTAGCATTATACCCTTCGAGTTGGAAAAGGCTTCATCAAGCTCTAAACCAAACGCACCTAGTTCTAGTAAAACACCCAAGGCTTCATTTCTAGAACCTAGACTACATTCCCTTACCGAACCTCTTTCCCATCCAAATCCCTACTCATTAGAGCACTCACCACCAATGACTTCCCACTCACCAACTTTCTCGTTAAATAGGGAACTACCTACATCACCAAATACTCCACCTTTGGAGACAAGGAATCACCAAAGATCTAAACATATAGAGGACTTTCCATTACCACCACCAACTCATACATCATCACCTTCATTCTTAGTGGAACCACATCCTACATGGCTCAACACACCTCCACCATCTTTTGTGGAGCCTCCTCAAAACATCCAACCTCCTTCAGTTCCTAGTCTTGACAATAATTGCTCTAATTGTCAAATCACCCAAGGACTTGTTCAATAAGTACGAAATGAGTTGCATTTCATGTTTAATCATCTCCTTGAACGATTTGACCAAATCAACAAGTCTACTCATCCTTAGATTCGAGCACTTTGATGCTTTTTAGGTTTCCATTACTTATTAGAATTGGTAGAAAACATACTACATGTTTAAATCATTTTCTTAGTTTTAGAGATATGTGGATCATTTCTTGTATTTTTATTGAATCAAATTACATGTTATATGCCATATTGTCTTGAGAATATGTCCGGTGCCTTAATACATATCTCATTTTGATGTTAACATCACATCTTACATCACCAGTGCTGTCTTAAGCCTACAAATAGACGGATCCCTCAGTTAAGCTTAGACGGATCCCTCCTAAGAGGGAACCGTGGGATTCGTGTACAGAAAACTTGTTTACTAATAACTTGAGTCTTATTTTCAGGAAATTATGCTCCATATACTTGTTTTCTAACCTTTGTTTTGTAGATTTTCAATATACACATGAAGACTTTGACACCCTTAGCTAGGGGGAGTTTCTTGTCAAAGCAAAACATTGTAAAAACATTTGCAATATCATTCACATAGGGTTACATTACTTGATGTCCTCCTTGCATAAGTGCAATCATCAAGGGGGAGCGTATTCATCACAAAGACGAAACCATTTGCAAAATTGCAATGCACTAGCTTAGCATTTCTTCTTACTTGACGTCCTCACAAAGGGATTGGCTCGTCAAGGGGGAGCTAAGTCAAGAATACTTCTCCTCACTTACTCTATATTTTTCATTCTTTTTCTTTCTTTTCACATGTTTTTCTTAAAACAATGTGTTCGTTTCTTTTTGACACTCTTTTTGTTTTGACAAAAAGGGGGAGAAGAGAGAAAAAACTCCAATTCAAACTTTTACGAATTTTAGTTTTTCCTTAAAATAATCTTATGTTTTGTCATCAACAAAAAGGCGGAGATTGTTAATACAAATAAGCCGTAAAAACGTTTATTTATATTTTACAATCTTTTGATGTTTTGTCGATAACAAAGAAAAAATATTTAACGAAACAAATAAAATACGTAAATGGTTTGAGCCAATAGTTTACTAACATACTTATATTTTCATATAAATCACCAAACAAGTAATAGTGCTTTCATGACTTAGTAATGCATATGTATAACAACTAGTGTTTACATATTGGGTAGATATATACATATTAGTATGTATTATAATGGGTAATAGAATGGGTAGAGTTTAAGAATTTAACCCATTGACTAAATACATTGAACGTAGTTGGGTAAAACCCAAAGTCCAAGACCTATACCCATGAAGCATAATCCATAACCTATGACCTATTGCATGACATCATGCATAAGTCATAATGGGTATTATCCATGACCCATGGAGCTAACCCATAACCCATGGACCAGATGCATTGCTTCTTCTAGATACATTGTATCTACTTAGATACCCATGGTCCAAAATCTAGGACCCATGACCCATAACCCATGACCCATGACCCATGACCCAAAACCCATGGGTAAAGAGGAGCGTCTCACGGATCCCTCTGATTACACTAGACGAATCCCTCAGGAAAGGGATCCATGGGATCCGTGGAACAGTAGCATGTTTTTGTCTATAAATATTGAGCCATTTCTTCATTGTAGGTTGCCACTTCCACACATACTTTCTCCTAGTATTGTAAACTCTCTAACCTCATATCCAAAGGATCTTTATATGTACTTTGTGTTTGATTTTGTGTGATTCTCTAGGTTCCTCTTAAAGGCGAGATCACCACCTCTTGAAGTCGAGCAAGTTCAAGTCCATGAGTTGCCGTGCTTCCTCATCATCAAGACTACTGAAGTTCTCTTGTTGATAGTTCTTTCTTGCTCTCTAGAAGTGTTGTATCAAAGGCATTAGTGAAAGGTGCCGAATGTCCGTGTCAAAGGCATTAGTGAAGGATGCCAAAAGGGTCAAGACAAAGGCATTAGTGAAAGGTGCTGAACGTCCGTGTCAAAGGCATTAGTGAAGGATGCCAAAATGGTCAATTCGAAGGCATTGATGAAAGGTGCCAAAAGATCATGTCAAAGGCATTAGTGAAAGATGCCAAGGGTGTACAATCGATATGGCTCATCGATGTACAAATAGAGATAGGTTGTGTCCAAGGATATTGATATCCTTGATGATGTTGTAACAAGGAGTGGGTCTCTTTCGGGATAGGTGTTGTGTAGTATTGGGTAGTAGTTCCTCCTTTATAATGGAACTCGGTATCTAGCACTCTACCGGATAAAGTGTAGGTGGCTTAGTGATAGGTGTGGTTCTACCTCGTGGACAAACCCGGTGTCTAGCCTTGTACCAGAAAAAGAATAGACGACATTGTGAAGGCTTCTCCACCATAAGGAGTTTGTGTCGTGTAGTTGTTACGAACTCTCGAGTAGGTGACTCGGGGAGTAGAGTAGCGCAAGGAAGGTGTCCTTGCTGCCGAACCACTATAAACACTCGTGTCGTGGTTTTTTGTTTCTTACTCTTTACCTTTGCATTACATATATACATATCTATCTATCAACATCCAACATACATATCTAAATAGATTGACATAAGTCGATCTAAATATTTTAAAATGAAGTTTTAATCTGTAAAACTATTCAACCCCCCCTTCTAGTTTTCCACAACATCATAATCATTTACCCTTGTTTCAAACACTATAGCTCCTATACCATCAAAATTTGGCAACACCTATTGTCGTTGCGTTGGTTTATTGAATAATCAAATTTTGAATTATGGGATATCATGGTCTGCACACTTATCCCTTGCGGTGGGAAACAATTTCACCAAATATAATTGGCAAGGTTACTTTTCCAGCACAACAACATTTATTGTAGTGTATCTCCCTGTCGAAAAAATATTATCGAGGATAGCCTTCTATCTCCTCAAGGATTATCTGAATCCCATATCTACATTGCAAAATCTTCTAAACATGGATCATTAATGCATTAGTCACAGTACAGATTTACCTTTCAGGTGTTTCTATGTACATGTGGCCTATAATTTATTAAAATTGAAGAAATACAAAGTTTACAAATTGCAGCAGCAGCGAGAGCTTGTATATCGCCATCGGATATGACGCTAAAAGCAGAATAAACGAAAGCTATAAGATGTTCACGTTGAGCTCCCATAGCCTTTGCAGCCTTGACTCACTGGGCCGCAACCAAGGTGGCAGCCGAGGCAACAACCAAGTCTGTTTTGGCAATTTGTTTGTCTTTTTTGGAAGCTGATGCGACTGATGTGGTAGCTATAATGGTAGTTACTGCTGTTGCTATGCCAACAACGCAGACCACTACATTATGTTAAGAAAGTTTTAAGTAATGAGAATGGGTAAAAATCCTCGCAAACAACCATCACAAATTCATATGAAGAGCTATCTTTGATTACAAAATAAGATATTCACGACTGTTATATAAGTGGTAATATAACAAGATATTCACGACTGTTATATAAGTGGTAGAATAGGAGATTATATGATATGTAACAAATATCTCAATGAAACTAACAATAGTGTCGGTGTCTGATGCATTTGAATCCTTCAGGGTTAATAATACTTCGTATATCATTGCATTATACCTAAATAACATAAAAAGAGTTTTAAATATCTTCCATAAATTGAGTTGATCACATTAAGCATGAGTTAGCCATACATACGAAACTCCTCACTATTGCATATAGTTAAAACACAAAGAAAGAACAGTTCAAATAAGATTTTCCGTTTTTCACGTGGCCTAATATAGTTCACCAAGAAATCAGATTGATAAAATTAACCACAATTGATTATCATTGTTTTAAGATTTATTACAACAACATGTGTTCAAAGAAAATGACTAAGCTACAAAGAAGTTGTCTAACATGCAAAAACCTGCAAAGAAAGCAACATATGTGTTAATACAAATAAGCCGTAAAAACATTTATTTGTATTTTATAATCTTCTAATGTTTTGTCGATAACAAATGTAAAATCATTTTAAGGAAACAAATAAAATACGTAAATGGTTTGAGACAATAGTTTTTCTAACACACTTACATTTTCACATAAAACACTAAAACAATTATAAGTGATTTTATGATTTAATAATACATATGTACAACAACTAGTGTTTACATATTGAGCAAATATATACATAACTAGTATGTATTATAATGGGTAAAAATCACAACCCATGGAGCATATCCATAACCCGTGGTATTGACCCATATCCATTTAACTAGATGGATTGCATCTATTAGATACATTGTATCTAATGAAATACCCATGGACCAACCCATAACCCATGACCCATGAGCCATAACCAAAAAACCCATGGGCAAAGAGGAGCGTCCCACGGATCCCTAGCTTTACACTAGACGGATCCCTTAAGGGAGGGATCCGTGGAATAGTAGTTATTTTCCTCTATAAATAGTGAGCCATTTCTTCCTTTTGGGTTGCCACTCCCGCACATACTTTCCCCAAGTATTGTAAATCTCTAACCACTGATCCTAAGGGATCTTTCTATGTAGTTTGTCTTTTGTTTTTGTGTGATTCTCTAGGTCCCTCTTAAAGGCGAGATCACCACCTCTTGAAGTCGAGCAAGCTCAAGTCCATGAGTTGCCATGCTTCGTCATTATCAAGACTACTAAGGTTCTCTTGTTGATACTTCTTTCTTCCTCCATAAAAGTTTTGTGTCCAAGGGATTAGTGAAGGATGCCGAAAGAGTCAAGACGAAAGCATTAGTGAAAGGTGCTTAAAATCCGTGTCAAAAGCATTGGTGAAGAATGATAAATGAGTCAGGACGAAGGCATTAGTGAAAGATTCCTAGTAGTCAAATCAAGTGGCATTAGTAAAGGATGTCGAGGTCGTATAATCGATGAGGTGCATCATTATACAAATAGTGATAGTTTGTTTCCAAGGATGTTGAAATCCTTGATGGTGTTGTAATAAGGAGTGGGTCTCCTTTGGGATTAGGTGTTGTGTAGTGTTGGGTAGTAGTTACTCCATTGTAATGGAACTCGATACTTGGCCTAGTACCGGATAAAGGGTAGGCGACGTTCTGGTAGGTGTGGTTCACCTTGCTGAAAGAACCCGGTGGTTAGCCTAGTACCGGAAAAAGAGTAGGCGACGTTGTGAAGGCTTCTCTGCCATAAGGAGTTGGTGTTGTGTAGTGATTATGAACTCTCGAGTAGGTGACTCGGGGAGTGGAGTAGGGCAAGGAAGGTGTCCTTGTAGCCGAACCACTATAAATACTCGTGTCGTGGTTATGTGCTTCTTACTCTTTATCTTTCATTACACTTTTATATATTTATCTATCAACATCTAACATACACATTTAAATAGATTGACATAAGTCGATGTAATATTTTAAAACGAAGTTTTAATTGGTAAAACTATTCAACCCCCCCCCCCTTCTAGTTTTCCACAATTGGCATCAGAGCTTCGTTACCAAGTTTCTTAGAGTGTGCTATACTTTAAAAACTTGATATGATCCGTGTATGTTTGAAAACTACAAAGAAGGAAATCTTTTAAAACATTTTTTTCTCTTTCATGTTGGATATTGATTGATTATTCTAACATATTCTTTTCAAGAAATCTTCATGCTAGGATCTCTCCAAAACCTTCATTTCTATTCAAAGAATAATGAAGTCAACTTTCAAGAAAGTATCTAAAAGTAATCTCAACCTACTTATTCTAAGTACAACGGATTACTTTAAGAGCTCATGAAGCATTTTTGGTCATATGTCTTCACAAACCAAAATCAAGAGCATAGAGGTATGTTTACTCTTCATTAGCTAGCTTATATCTACATGAATATGTTAATACCATTTTCTTATAATTGCTTGTCTTTCAAAAAGTCTCATTTCGCCACTTTCCCGACTTACCCATCATCGGAAATAGTATTCCTTTTGTTCTCGTCAAACTAACGCCGTCGTCACAAATGGATTCGCGATAATTAATCAAATCCCGTTGACCAAATATTATTTATTTTATTTTATTTTTTTACCTCAAAACTAGTTTTGTTCCATAAGCTATTCAATAACTTATAACAAAAATATTGCCAAACACTCTTTTTCTGTCTACAGTAGCCGGATCCCTTATACAAGGGATCCGGGGGAACCGTGGGACAGAAACCAGCTATACGCTTTTCAAAACTAAATTTGCTCATTTTCCCTCTCCGCACAAAACACAAAAGCAATCCAAGAGCTGGTTTCATCTTCATAGGACTCCATATCCTCAAGTATTCTTCTCTAGAACATATTTGTAAGTAATTACACTAACATGTTCTAATTTTCATCATCCTCATCCTAGTGTTTATGGTTTCTCAATTTTTAATCAATTAATTTAATTAGGTTTTCCAAAATTGATCATTAAAAGGGGCTTTCACATAACTAAGATTACATTGTGTTCACAACATTGTTAATACAAATCAAAATCATAAACCAATCTCAACAAATTTTTCCTAATTGGAATATTTATGTTTCTAGGACCAACCATGCCTAAAGCCACTCAACAAGACCGCCATGATACCGTCCATTACCTCACCTATTACTATTGGAAAGAGGGATTGTAAAAAACCGACCGCAAAGTCTTCAAAAGACTTGAAAAATGACTTATCCATGAAGGTCGTATGGTCAAGGAATGTTTCCTTGAAGATACCGACGTTCGTCTAGTCTTCTCGGCAATCAACTTTGATTGTCTTCTTGACATTTATGAACAAATTTTTCCGGTTTTCATCTTTGAATTCTACAAAAGCATTATGATCATTAGAAACACTGTTGATAGCATTTCAATCGCTTACATCATCAATAAATGAAGCTTCACTCTACCTCTCAAAACATTCGCTCAAATCCTTCACATCCCTTGTGAAGGAATTTGTATGTACTCTCAAGATTGGGCAATATCCTCTCAATCGTTTGCTGTTGATCCCAAACCAATATACCACACTCCTCTTGATGAACCCGAAACCATTCGAGACACCATTCTCAAAATTAGAGCTGACAAATCCCGTCTCAACCGAAACAAAAAGCTCATTCACTGTGATCCCTTTCAAATGGAACTCTTTGAAATGTACACCAATTTTAGAAAATGGGAAGAAATTCTTAGGGAAAATGTCATTAGCCTAGTCGGTAACAAGGATCATCCAAATGCATGTCTCGTGCAAATGATCTATTGCCTTATTCACCAAAAGCCTTTTAATCTCGCCTATTACATGGTGAAGAGAATGGCCGGGGTATTCAAAGTTCCCAACATGGTACTTCCATATGGTATGCTCCTAACACGACTTTGTAAGTAGATTAGTCATTGCAACCATCTCTTATCAACGATGATCATTTCCTTTCGGATCACGTTATGGTACCTGGTATGTGCTAGAACACACACCTTTTCTTTACCAAATCAGGCCCAAAATAACCAAGAAAGAGCCGTTTATTGCTAATATCTGTTGGTTTCTTGAGTTTATGCATGTGCAGGTACGAATATGATGAAAACAGACAAAAGAAAGCCAAAACCAAAGAAAACCGGGCACGAGAGAAAGAAGAATGCAAGAGCCGATGCCGGGATGCTAAAAGATCAAACAATGAAGTTCGGGACATGATTTGGGAGTTTATCACACCTTACCTTTCACTTTATCATTTTACACAAATAACCCCTCAACTTTTCCCAATTTACACTTTACACCCTCACCTCACCACATTTACACTTTATACCCCTCATTTACTCATTTACCCAAAATACTAAAATCACCCTTACCCTTTCATCATTTGCACATTTGGTCCTTAGCATATTCAAGTTTACATAAAAAGGCCTTATGTTTATTAATCATTTACAAAACCAAAATAAAAAGCCCATCCACCCCAAGTCCAAAACCATAGTCCATACTCGTTACACCATTTAATTTACCCACGGTCAAACTTTAAATACCCACGGTCAACACCCTTTTAACTACCCTTAAGTCAGCAAGTCAAATAAATATTAACAATCCCAAACCCATCCCAGAACCGAGACGCGCCAAAAGGGATAAAAACTCCCATGGTTATTGTTTACCTCATCACTATTTGCCCTTTCTCACCTCAATTTACCCACACTTAAATTGCATCTAGAAGCATCTGACATATCTGACACGTGCAGAGGATTGCCACGCTGGCAATCCGTGGGAAGTGAGATGATAACATATGATACAATGCTCTCAAATCATGCTTAGGAATGAAGCTAATGTTGAATGGCTGAGATTACAAGTGGGAAGGATCATGAAGCTTCTGAAGATCAAACCCTAAGCTCCTCATCAGTTATAAATACCATGTCATTCACAGTTGTAAAATTTGTCAAGTTTTTTATGCTTTAGAAGAACTTTGGCCATTTAATTTATGTCATTTAAATGTTTTCAATTAGTTAAATAGTTTTTAATATCAGTTGTACTTTGTAATTTTTAGTTTAATTAATGCAAGTTTATTTTTACTTAATTTCTTACACCAAATTTCATCTTAAACTGTCATCATTGTTAATTACTGTTTCTGTGGTTTCCTTTCCTGTTCATTAAGCCCACATAAGCTTTTCGTAGCTTATGTGAGCCGAGTGTTGATTCATTTTGCTCTAACTGCTGATTTTGTTTAAAAGTCAACAAAAGTCAAACCCAAAAGTCAAATTGATTTCTAGATTAAAACCTGTTTCTAAGTTGTTAAACAGTTGATTCTGATGTTCATTGGCTCATTTTCAATTCAGTTTTCAGTTTATTACATCAAGGTTTAAGAGTTAATTGCATTTTAGTAGTTATAAGGGGTGTTTGGATTTAGAATAGATTTAAAGTTTTAAAGTTTTTGGTTAGATCAAGTTCAGTTTATAGAGTTTAGAATCTGTTTTCAATACTTCCTTTATCATAATTTCAAGTGTGACAAGTTAGTTTTAGGTTTATGGTTAAATTTGTCAAAACTTATTTTCAATCTTAAAAGTAGTTTTTGTAATTTTTCTCAAACAGTTTTCATGATTTTCATTGTGTTATAAAATATGTAAAAATTAAAAAAAGCATTTTCAGTTGCTGGTTTCAGTATCCTCAAAAGGAAAAAAAATAGAAAAAATCATTTGCTTATAGTGCTTGCAGCTTGAAGTTGGTGGACATGAGTGACCTCCCCTGTACCACGTTATATGCGTGTCGGATAAGTGACTCATCAACTGATCTCTTGCTTATTTAGTCATAATTGTTGTTAGATGCTTGGTCCCCTTAGAATATTATAGTGTAGATTTAGTTCCCTTAGCTTATTGTAGGATTTTACAGCTTCATTGTAGCCTTTAGAGTTTTAAAAATTCATAAGGTCTGTTTGGCTTGTAGTTTGATAATAAGTTTGTTTTGCTTTGAGAACTAGTTAAATAAGTACTTAGGTTCATAAGCTTGAATTCGAGTTTGTTTTGGTTTCCTAGTTCACTAAATGCAAGCTTGAACTCAGCCTGCTAGAAACCACATCTGTTCATTTCATTTCTACACATCAGGTCCCATATGCACAAATCACTTTTAGTTTTGATTTTTAATTTCTTCACCTTATGTCCTTTTTAGCTATAATTCTGTGTGAAGATCGTTGTAAGCTCTTAGACGAGGTCTAATATTATATCTAGAAACACATAATAATAAAGGCGGAATATTCAAACATAGAATCAATATTATTATGAACAAGGTTTTTCATTATCATAAACTAACTAACTAACTATAATAAAGATCAAAGACTTGATCTAACACTAACTAACTAAACCACTAAAACCTAGGCGTTTTCCCAAATCCCTACGCCTAGGTTCCCACACACACACACCTTTAGACGTCTACATCTTGTACGTACTTAAAACTAATGACCCTATGTCTCTTTATATACTAGAGACATCTAGGGTTTACAAGAGGAATCATAATATAATTAGGAAACAATACAATTAGGAAACTAAATATTCTTTTAAGCATATCTTCTAGAATCTTCCAAATCCTCCATCTTTTTGTAGTTTCCCTTCTTGTCACTTTAAGTCCTTCATGTTTCATTCTTCTTGTTTTGTATTATCAAATCTATAATAGACCCAACAATCTTCCCCTATTTGATGATGACAAAACAAACACAATTCTTGTACGAACTTCCCTAGACGAAGTAGCAGAAGTTGAGATAATTAAATCTCACGATGAATGAAACAATCTTGTTTTCCATGCTTCCCCTTGACTTGAACATGTCACTCAAACATCTCTTCCCCTTTTTGTTATTATCCAAATAGGGAACGTATGCAAATAATGATCTTGACCACCACGAACCAATATCATACTTCCAATCTAAGACTTCTAATGTTTAAAATCGCCCACCATTACGCACCATAAGAAAAATGGATTCAAAACAGTAGAAACTGCAACTAGCAGTAGTAATAATGATCAACAGTAGTAAAAATCAAACACTTCCCCTTGAGTGATGCATGTATATCAATGATTCTTCAAAATCTGTAGGCTTTATGTAATGATTAATTGTGAAGAAAACCAAATATAACGAATTTGATGAAGAAGTAGAATTTCCCAAACTTGTGTCTTAAATCTTTTACAATCCACGGAACTCCATACTTATACCAACCAAATATAAGTAGACCGCAGTCCCTTGACAAGAATCCTCAACTAGTATGAGACACTGAGCACTACAATGTAACTCCTTCAAGTGATAGCCAATGTGTGCATAGAGCATTATAAGAAAAATCACACATTGCTAGATTCATCAAGCTATATGATAAGAACACAAACCAAGTAACTCCACTTCACCTTCAAATAAGTGATAAATAATCCTCTTCGTAATCAATTCTTCAATAAATCTCCAAAACGAGCTTTTAAATCCTTTTAAGAACAAATCACCAAACTCCTTGTGTGTGTAGCCAAAAATCCAATAAACACTCGTCATGCTTGACTTCCCCTCAAGTCCAAAACCATACGAAAGTCAAAAATCCTTCGTCATCCGATATCGATTAAAGCTAGCAATAGAAACGGATCTTCTTGGATAACACAAGCAGTACAAAAATTCCAATGAGGAGTACAAATTTCCCTTAACAGCAGTACAAACTGCTTTCGATAGCAGTACTATCTTGCAACCAATAAAAACATGAGTAAGATCATCAATGAAGAGATTCACATGCAGTACATGACAAAGAGAACCATGCACACAAAATACGAATCTTCAATATAAACATGTAACTTAATTTATTGCCAAGTTGCAATGAGTAACCATTCCTTGGTCAACCATAATATGCTATCCACCAATCCATGATCTATAATAACCAATCAGAAGACTAGAACCAAGTAGATCAATTAAAATAACCCTAACAATAAGAGAATAATTACATGCGAAACACGACAAGAAAGTCGGTTTTACATGCAGACTATAAGCGAATCACAAAGGCTATTCAAAAGATCACAACAGCGAATATATGAAGAAATCTAGCACCGACCCTCTAAGAAACAAGTATCCAATTAAATATTCAAGAATTGTTGGATACTTTAATTCATGAGAGTATAACAGATTCTTTAATTCATGAGTAGCCAAATGAAGTTCTTTCTTTAATTCATGAGTTGTAGCATGATGAGAGCATGAATTATAATCACCATAATTCTTAACTGTCTTCCATAACGAATTGACTTAATAGAATAAGACAATCAGAAAAACAATACCTTTAAAATTCGACTTTCAAAAACTCCTTCAGCAGCCATATTCGACAGTTAATATCTTTTGCGTAAAAGCTCAGATCGAAAATCCCTTCGGTAGAAAGTTAGATTAGTATATAGAGAACGTCCACCTAAAATTTCATCCCGATCCAACGGTTAACGAAAACGTTATCGCCGTTTCAAAACAGTGTTGTATAAAAATACGAAAATCTTGAGATTCGAATTTTTCTTATTTTTCATCATTCTTCGACGCATAAAACCTTGCGAATCCCTATATCAAGAGCTCCCCGCTTTGATACCAATTGATAAAATCATTTATAAGCTCAGCTAGGGATCAATAACAAAGACTAATAACATGCACAGCGGAATAAACAAATCGTAACTTTATTATTGAACAAGGTTTTTCATTATCATAAACTAACTAACTAACTATAATAAAGATCAAAGACTTGATCTAACACTAACTAACTAAACCACTAAACCCTAGGCGTTTTCCCAAATCCCTACGCCTAGGTTCCCACACACACACACCTTTAGACGTCTACATCTTGTACGTACTTAAAACTAATGACCCTATGTCTCTTTATATACTAGAGACATCTAGGGTTTACAAGAGAAATCATAATATAATTAGGAAACAATACAATTAGGAAACTAAATATTCTTTTAAGCATATCTTCTAGAATCTTCCAAATCCTCCATCTTTTTGTAGTTTCCCTTCTTGTCACTTTAAGTCCTTCATGTTTCATTCTTCTTGTTTTGTATTATCAAATCTATAATAGACCCAACATTCTGGATATAAGCTCTTTGGTTGGTTGTGGTTAACAGGGTATTTTTAGTTTATTTTTAGTATTTTTATAAGCCACTTGAATTAGAGCTCAAACTACCCCTAGTAGGGCCGTTTGGCAAAGTAGACTAGAAACTGAACTTGTGCCTTTTAACTGTTAGTTTGTGCTTATTTGACCCATATCAGTTGCAGTAGCTTATTCTCAGTTAGTTTAGGTCAATTTTAGCTTAACGTAGCTTTTAGATAGCTTATAGCTTATTTTACTTAGCTTCTTTAATTAGTTGCGTGCCCATATCATAGTTCCTGATTTCATAAGTAGTTTTTGTTATTTTTTGCTACTTCTTAGTATTATTTTAGAATTTTCTGGAACTTTTCATATTTTTCCATGCTCTTTTGCTATTTTTCTGCATTTAAATTCATTTTTAAGGCTTTTTAATTAGCTTTTAATGCAAAAAAATTAGAAAAAGGTCAGAAAAATACAATTTCAATTTTAATAGTTTTAGAAAAATAAAAATGTCATAAAAAGTATTTTTCCTGAATTTTATTAGTTTAAATAGTATTTTTTAGCAATTTAATTATTTTTAAATAGTTTTTAATTCATAATTATTAGGTAAAAATCCAAACAAATGTGATTCCAGTTCTGAAAATTCTTTTTAGTCAATTTTGATTTTTGAAAAATATTTTTGTAATTTTCTTGCATGTTTTCCTAATTTATATTATTTTAAGTCTATTTTAAATGTGTTAAATTAGTTTTTAATTCAAAATAAATGAAGAAAAATCCGAACAAATTAGTTTTAAATTTCAAATAATTTTCAAATATCATTTTTAGCTGTAGGAAAATAGTAGTTCACTTTTAGGAGTTAAAATGAAATAGTTTGCATTTTAAATACGTTTTATTAATTACGTTAATCGCATTTTTAGTTCTCACTTGCATATTTAGTTGTATTTACTTGTTTTCATTATAGATTCTGTAGTTTTAATTGCTTTTTATTACTTTCCCTTGCACCGTAGTTTAGAAAACCCCAAAAATTCCTTCTTTTCATATTCGAATCCCGAAATACGACATGAGTTTGAAATCTCCATTCATTCCTCGTTGGGAGAACGACCCGGGAAATACATTCCTTTTCATTTATTCGTAAAATATCTACACTACGAAAACGACAATATCAAAAATGGCGCCGCTGCCGGGGAAGGCATGAAGTCAGTTTTCGTATTCCGTCTCGATTCGCGTGTTTTTGAAAACCTTCCCCGAGAAGTTATCGTTGTTTTTTTTGTAAATATCCGTTTTATATAAGAACACAAAAAGATTTTCCTTTTCAAAACATGTTTTCTATTTATAAAAACCCAAAAATATTCTTCTTTAGCCTCTGATTTGATAATTCTTTCCTCTTAACCCTCTTATATTTGATTCTTATGGACTCCTTCGACTATTTTTGTCAGTGTTGTAATTCACGTTTGGGATATGATTATCAATGTTATAATCATATGTGCCCCAATTCTTTCAATAATCCTCAGAATTTTTCCGACTACCATCCACAGCCCGAGATATATTCGTTTGATCCATATTATTGTTATGGTTGTGGAGGTATGGTAGACTCGTCGAATGATTTTCGTTGTTTACGGTGTATGCCCGAGATACATCCTGTGTATGAAGAACCCGTGCCGATTGTGAATAATGATTCTATGATTGAAGAACCCACCGAGGGTGTCGGGGATGATTTTTCCTGGATTCACGACATGTTTGAGAAACAAACAATCGAATTTAAGAACATGCTTCAAACTTTATTCAATCGATTGCAAGCTCAACGAAGTTTCAATGAAGAAACCGTTCAAGTTATGGAAGACGATCACACCATTTCAGAGCTACCCGAAGAACCCACCGAGGGTTACGGAGACGATTTCTTCGAACTTCGTGCTTTTCTTAAAACATTGATAAACTTGAAGCATTATAAATTTTTTTGAAATATAAGCTTGATGAACCCTCGATTCCTACTCCCTCTCTGGTGAGGGAGATGGAACATGTTTCTGAACCCGAGGTGATTCCCGTTTGTACTCTCGACTCTAATCCGAAGAATTCTTGAATCGATCCTTTTCTTTCACGATTCGCTGTTTGATGAGTGCTTATTCACTCATCATTTTTACCCATCTAAGCCCACAAAAATGTCCAAAAACACTGAAATATAACCAATTATACTGCAGATATCCTTGGAGTGTGTTTTTATGTGTTTCAGGTACAAAGGATCGGAATGCGTGCTTTGCAGATGAAGCCGGAAGCGGATTTTCTACATTTTCAGAGCCGAGATACATATTTGGGAGTGAGCTTGGGGAATCAGACTCAAAAACCTAACCTAAACCCAAATCACCATTTACCCTTCCACCAAACCCAAATGAAAATTCTACCCTTTTGATAAAATCCAAAATACTTTTTCCTCAAATCTTATTTTTTATTAAAACCAATTTTTATGAAAATTATTTTTACTTGCAAAAAAAAAAAAAAAGTTTTATAACAAAAATACAAAAAAATACATTTACTTTAAAACTTTTTAAAAACACTAAACCTTAAACCCCCTTTTGAACTCCCTTTTAATACCTTATGACCTCCGCTCTTATTTATGACCCTCTTCCCCTGCTTTTACCAAAAACAGAAAAACCCAGATACCCTTCACCCATTCTTGGCGCCAAAACCATTTTCCCTCCTCACCTTTGTCTTCATCCTCCCATCACTATCCCTCTCTGGTCCCCAGCTCTCCTCAAGCCCCACACCCACATGGGTGAAATGCCACCTTGGCAATACTATGTGGTCACATTGGATACACTTATATGGACGGCTCAGATTCATGCCCTTGAGCTCCAAGTTGAAATGGATGGCTTAGATGAATCTAAAGAAACACAAACAAGCCACTCCTCTCATTTGTCTCACAAGAAAAGCACACGAGCTCTCACTTGAAGACCATTTACAGTAGTATAAATAGTAGTATTTTGTAAGCCTTTAAAAGGCACCTAGGAAATTTAGTTTTAAATTAGTCTTAATTTTAATTGTAATGTTTTTCTTTATAAATGAAAAAGTTTTTATGTTCTGTCTCATTGTCTGCTTATTAAGCAAATAAGCACTTTAGTGCTTATTGGCTTTTTGTCCCTTGTTTATCAGTTTTAAAGTTTTAATTTAAGTGCAGAATAGTTTTTAAAAAGAAAAGTCCAAAGTTGTTTGAGAAAAAAAAAAAAAAAACAGTTTGCAAAAGAATTTCAACCCATAAAGGGTATTTGGTTCATGCTTGTTTTTTGTCCAAAACTCCCTTTTTACCCACTTTGACTCTCAAAGTCAAAGTGTCTTAAGGCTCAAATCAGTTTGCAACTGGAATTTAACTTATATCACCAAGCTTGCAAGTTTTGTTCATAAAACATAAGCTGCTGTTCACGAGCTTATTTAATAGATTATTTGAAGTCCAAGATTTGTAAAATCTGTTTCTCTTGCATCCTCACCTATCCTACTCAATACATGTTTAGCTTATTTGCATTTAGAATAGCTTTAGCTTAGTTTAATTTGCATTTGAAAACTTGTACTTATCCACTTTTACCAACTGTTACAGCAAGCATAATGCCCAAGCTCCTTTTGATTTTGATTTTTAATACTTGACATTAGATTCTGAAAATTGGTATGCTCAATCTAGGCTAGGTTGTCAAGTCATAAGTGATTTTTGTTTATTTTTCCAACAGCTTATTATAGCTTATTTATAAGCTCAAAACACCCCCTGTAGGACTGTTCCTGTCCCCTTGCAGCAGCCTTGGTTCCAGCTTATTGCATGCTTATTAGTTAATCCCCTTTGCTTATTCTAGGTGCTTATGGCTTATTAGGTATACATAGATTAGTTTAGTTAGTTTCCAGCTTATTTAGTGCTTATTTTAGTTTGTAGAATAGCTTATCCTTTCATTTTTATGCTTAACCCCCATTATTACTTAGGATCTCCAAACTGGCTTATTTTCCCCATTAGAGTAGTCCATTTCCTTTATCTCCAGCTTATCATGATTCCCTTTTATATGTTTTATGCTTATTCCATTTTCTCAAGTGCTTATTTGCTTATTTGGTGCTAAGAATAGTTCAAATATAATTCTTGTTTAGTTGTAAGTGAATCTGAGATGGATAAGCGGTTGTAACTTGCTTATTGCAAGCTTTTCAAAAGTTTAGTTTTTACAAAAAGTACTTATTTCCTCCCCAACCTTAATTTCAAAAAGAAAAATTGAAAAAAAAAATAATTGCAAAAAAAGGTGCAAGGCACTGATTCGAACTCGTGTCTCCAGCTTCACATACCCAACACACAACACACAACCAACTGCCCTAGGGTCTTTGTTCATTCATATCTTGCAACATTAATTCTTTAAACACAAATTCAGTTTCTAGCCTAAATAGCTTATTTAGCTTTTAATAACTGCTATTTCGTAAAGCGTTACCACCTTTTTATAATTTTCCTAGACCCAGTAGGCCTTAAAGTATTTTCCATAAAATTTTCAGATTTTTCCAAAATAGTTTAGTATTTTTTTTAATTAAATTAGATTAAATTAGATTTTAATTCATAATAAATAATTTAAAAGTCGAAAAAATACCCGGCTTTTTCCTAAAATTATCTTTAGTAGTTTAGAACGTAGGAAAATTAGTTTCACATCCTTAGGCCTTAAATTGCATCATTTTCACTTTTTGAGGCTCGGGATTAGCCCGGGTTTTCACTTTTTTGCATATTATCACTCTAGGACTTAGTGTAACTTAATTTTATTGTTCCATATGCTTAGTAGTAGTTAGATTATCATTTACTTTGTTCCCGTAGCCTTAATTACTTTCCCTTTAGTTAATTTGTAGAAAACGTAACCAAAAACAAAAACCCGTAACATCGAGCATTTTAATAACAAACCTCAAACGAACTTCTCAATTCACACCCTCGTTGGGAAAGCGACCGGATATCCTTATCGGTATCACATATCTCACTCCCGGGATTTGATTGACTAACCTTTTTCCTAAAAGGTTTTCGATTCGATTCTCGCGTTTATTTTGATATTGATATTATTACTATTTCATTCTCATACCATACACACCTTAAACCTTCATTATCATCAGCGAATCAGTGTCTGAACCGTTTAAGTTTCTTACGGTTAGTCATTCACAAGTGGCTAGCTTGTGTGAGATAACTTGACGTGTTCGGCATTGAATCAAATTTTTGGCGCCGCTGCCGGGGAGGTTGTGTCGCGACAATATCGTTGAAGGTTTGACGATTAGTGACTCGAGATCCTTCCTTCGTGAAGTTATTGTTTTTATAAAAATCAAAAAAGTAAAAAAATATTTTCCTTTTTTTCTTTGTATATATAGATAAAGATTAAAAATACAAAAAGATTTCCCCTTTTGTTTTAAATAAAATAGAAGACACAATCAATATAACATTCTCAACTTGAGTGTTATCATTATAAGTTCCAGAACAAAAGATTAAAAACTTGCCTTTGTGTCGCTCGTGATTTGGTTTACTTCTATCGGTTTAACAAACTGTGTGAGGGTATAAGGAGGACTTCGACATTAAATTAAGCTGAAAAGAGACGGGTTTTTAATAAGCAATACGCGCTGACCTACTAAGTCTCTCCGCTCCTGTTGTGCGTTTACTTTAAAAAGTGATCATTTCACGTGGGATTATTGGTATAGTTCAGTTCCTGTGTTTGCCTCGGTCTTGTTTTAAATTGAAAGTGTTTTTGGTAGTGAATGCACTCGTTTCTTCTAATTCTTCTAGTCCCTTCTTGAACTCGCCACAATTCCGGAAGACGAAATAGACGTCCCCCGCCAATAAGTCGAACCCGAGATTCGTACTAATCTTCATCCGACCCCATCCCAAATGGCGGAGGATAACCGTTCTATGTTGGAACAACTCCAACCCACCGAGGGTTTATGGAGAAGCCATCGTCGTTCCACCAATCTATCTGCTGACAATTTGAGCTCAAACACGGATTGATTAACTTGGTATCGTCAAGCCAATTTTATGGATTTGAGAGGGACGATCCTCACTCTTATTCCTACGGTTTAACAAGCTCACGTCTACAATCAAATATCGAAACGTGCCGGAAGACGCAATCAAACTACTTCTTTTCTCGTTTTCACTTGAGGGGGCTGCCCGATTTGGCGACAGAAACAACCCCCTCAATCAATCACCACATGGGAAGATTTAGTTTCAATCAATCACTAACGAATTCTTCCCACCACAAAAGACAACACACTTAAAAAATGAAATCACAAAGTTTACACAAAAATTTGATGAATCATTAAGTGAAGCTTGGGATCGCTTTCAAGACTTACTTCGTCAATGTCCTCACCATGGCTTCTCCGAGTTACATCAACTCGATACTTTCTACAATGGTTTGAATGAAAACGATCAAGACTCTCTCAATGCCGTCGCCGGTGGTAATCTCTTGACACGCTCTACAAAAGATGTGTTGTCCATCATTGAGAACAAGTCTAAAGTCCGCACCTCACGAAGCAAACCGATTGCTTCCCGATTGAGTGCTTCACCTTCTTCGGAAAATGTCTCTAGCACGGATGCTAAGATTGACAAGCTTACCGATGCTATCTAAGCATTGGTTCTCTCAAATCTCTTTTCTTCTCCATCTCCAAATCCACCCGCTCAAGTCAAAGCGGTGGCAACTACTACTGTACTACTTGTGTGGTGGCCTCATGCTTACTACAATTGTAGGCGCTTCGGATGGTAATCCTTTTGAAGCAAAATGTCGTACCGGGCGTACAATCAAGGAGGTAATCAATACCGTCCTCAAGTTGACCCGAGCTATCGTGCTAGCAATCAAGGACCACCCGGTTTTCCTCAACCTAACAATCAAAATAGGTTCAATCAAAATCAAGTGAAAGGGCAAAATGTTCCATATCAAGCCCTGATGAACCAATACCCTCCCCAAGGGGGTAATCTCAATCGTGGTATCAAGCTCCTAATTACCATCCACCGGTTGGCCCTCTATTGAACTTTCCAACTACATTAAGTCTAATGAGGTTACAATTAGGGGTTTGCAAAGCCAAATCACTACTTTGAGAAATGATTTCCAAACTTCAATGTCAAAACAAGGAAATGAATTAAAAAATGAGTTGAACAAAACGAACAACAAAATTGATCAAAATCAAAACAAAATTGAAAATATGTTCAATAGTATCATGTGTCAAATGAATCAAGCTTCAACTTCTAAAACCCTTCTGGGTAATACAATTCCAAATCCGAAGGGAGAATTGAATGCTATTGCCACACCGCCGTGGTAAGACATATGATGGACCTCGATGCCTACACCCCTCCGCGGTGAGGGAGGTAGCACAAGAAACCGAGGTGATAAAGGACAAGGTGCATTCTACAAGCCCACAAAGTAACGACAGTACCCACGCTCCAACCTCTAGTCCAAATTTCCATTCCGGACCCGATGTTCAAGATTAAGCCTTCAATCCCTTATCCTTCAAGGCTTAATGATCAAAAGGTCCGCGACAAAACTAATCAACAAATGGAGAAGCTTATCCAAATCTTCAAAGATTTGCACTTCGAGATTAGTTTCGTGGATGCTCTCCTTCTAATGCCCAAGTTTGCTCCGACGATCAAAAGCTTGTTGAGCAACAAAGAAAAATTTCTGAGTTGGCTAAAACTTCCTTGAACGAGAATTGTTCGGCGATTATCCTTAAAAAAAACTTCCCAAAAAGTTGGAGGACCTCCGAAAATTCCTCATCCCATGTGATTTTCAAGGATAGTTCAATGCTCCGCTTTGAGCGATCTTGGCGCTAGCATTAACTTAATGCCCACACTCTATGTGGAAGAAGCTTTCGTACCCCCACTCACACCTACATGTATGATCCTCAGAGCTTGCGGACTCAACGAATTCTCATCCGTTAGGTATAGCCGAGGATGTTTGTGTGAAAGTAGGAGAATTTATTTTCCCCGCCGACTTTGTTGTCGTCGAGTTTGATGCCGATCCCCGAAGTACCCCTCATCTCTTGGGAGGTGCTTCTTGAAAACGGGTCGTGCATTGATCGACGTTGATGAAGGGGAAATTACTTTGAGGGTGAACAAGGAAGCCGTAACTTTTAATCTTGATCAAGTTACGAGATACTTCCCCGTTTATGACGATACGTCCGTCAACAAAATTGATGTCATTGACATTGTGTCGGAGGAGTATTCTCAAGAAATTCTTGGATTTTTGAGTGGCAATCCACGCCTGTTGATCCCATCATTGCTCTCTCTTCCCCTTCCCTCACTCCAATTTACAATGAGGAAAGTGACTTTATCTTGGAAGAGATTGAAGCTTACTTGTCTAGTGATTCTGTCCCATGGGAAATTGATCACGCTCCCATCGACATCGAGGGAGATATTCTTCTCATCGAGAAGATGCTCAATGATGATCCATCATCACTCCCTCCTCAAGAACTTCATATTGAGGAAATCAAAAACATTGAAAATGCTAATGATCCTCCTGAGGTCGAACTTAAGGGCTTACTTCGCCTCACCCCTCGAATACTCATTTTGGAGGGTGACAATAAATTACCCGTCATAATTGCTAAAGATTTGAGTGAGGAGGAAAAAGCCGCTCTCATAAAGGTTTTGAACTCACACAAGCGAGCCATTGCTTGGAAACTTTCCGACATTAGGGTATTAACACCCGGATTTCGTACACACAAGATTCTAATGGAGGATGACTTCAAACCGGCGGTTCAACATCAAAGAAGAGTGAATCCTAAAATCCACGAGGTTATCAAACAAGAGGTCCTAAAACTTCTTGATCCCGGATTGATTTACCCTATCTCGGATAGTTCTTGGGTGAGCCCCGTTCATTGTTTGCCCAAAAAGGGTGGCATCACCGTTGTTGAAAACGAAGAAAACGAATTGATTCCTACTCGATTGGTCACGGGATGGCGTGTTTGCATTGACTACCGAAGTTAAATGAAGCCACCCGTAAAGACCACTTTCCCTTACCCTTCATGGACCAAATGCTTGAGAGATTAGGGGGAAACGAATACTTTGTTTTCTGATTTCTCGATGATTCTGGGTTATTTCCAATACCCATAGATCCACAGACCAAGAGAAAGACCACATTCCGTGCCCTTATGAACGCTTGTGCTTACCGCGGCATGCCTTTTCACGCTATGCAACGCTCCCTCGGTACATTCAAAGGTGTATGATGGCCATCTTCCACGACATGATCGAGGAAACTATGGAGGTCTTTATGGATGCTTTTTCGGTCTTTGGGATTCTTCAAATCATGTCTCTCCCATTTGGACAAGATGCTTAAACGTTGTGAAGACACAAATCTTTGTCCAAATTGGGAGAAAAGTCATTTCATGGTCAAAGAGGCATAGTCTCCGGCATAAGATCTCTAAAGCGGAATTGAGGTTGATAAGGCTAAAGTTGATGTCATATCCAAATTACCTCATCCCACCCAGTTAAGGTGTTCGGAGTTTTCTAGGTCACGCAGGCTTCTATCGTCGATTCATTAAAGATTTCTCGAAAATAGCCCGCCGATGACACCGTCTTCTTGAAAAAGATACTCCGTTCATCTTCTCAAAAGAATGCATTGAAGCTTTCCAAACCTTAAAGAAGAAACTTACGGAAGCTCCTATATTAGTTGCCCCCGATTGGGACTTACCTTTTGAGCTTATGTGCGACGCTAGCGACTTTGCTCTAGGTGCGGTCTTGGGGAAACGAAAAGCAAAAAACATTTCAAAATTCCCCTATACATTATGCTAGCAAGACTTTGACCGAAGCTCAAGCACACTACACTACGACGGAAAAAGAATTACTAAGTCCTTATGTATGCTTTCTCGAAGTTTCGACCATACTTGATCTTGTCTAAAAGCATAGTGTATACGGATCACTCAGCCCTCAAATATCTCTTTGCTAAGCAAGATGCAAAGCCGAGATTGCTCCGGTGGGTTCTCCTCCTACAAGAATTTGATATCATCGTTCATGATAAAAAAGGAGCCGAGAACCTCCGGGGTGATCACCTATCCCGTCTTGAAAATCCTCACCAAGGTGTCTCCGAGAAAAAGGAAATCAATGAAACATTTCCTTTAGAGGCACTTAATGTGGTATCTCTAAGTGGAAATTCGAGTACCCCATGGTTTGCCGACTTTGCAAACTACCATGCGGGAAACTTTGATGTTAAAGGGATGTCGTCCCAACAAAAAAACAAATTCTTCAAAGATGTTAAGCATTACTTTTGGGACGACCTCTACTTGTTCAAAGTCTGTGCGGATCAAGTCATCCGACGGGTGTGTTCACGGCGCAAAGCCGTTGATATTCTCAACGCTTGTCACAATGGACCCACGGGGGGACATCATGGCCCGAACTACACCGCCAAGAAGGTGTTTGATTCCGGTTTCTATTGGCCCACAATCTATCGCGATGCCCATGACTTAGTCAAATCATGTGACGCTTGTCAACGTCACGGCAAAATCTCGCAAAAGGATGAAATGCCTCAAAATGCAATCCAAGTGTGCGAGATCTTTGACGTGTGGGGCATCGACTTCATGGGCCCGTTCCCGTCTTCTCGAGGGAACAAGTATATACTCATGGCGGTCGATTACTTGTCTAAATGGGTGGAAGCGAAGCGCTCCCCACCACGACGCCCAGTAGTTGTGAAATTTCTGAAATCTCTCTTTGCTCGTTTTGGAACTCCCCGTGCCATCATTAGTGATCGCGGTACGCACTTTTGCAATGACCAATTCGCAAAGTCATGCTTAAAGTACGGTTCACTCACCGTCTTGCTACCGCGTATCACCCACAAACTAGTGGTCAAGTGGAAGTCTCAAATCGTGGTTTAAAAAGAATTCTTGAAGGGACCGTAGGCGAAAACCGTGCCTCTTGTTCGGATAAGCTAGATGATGCACTCTGGCCTTTCGTACCGCTTACAAAACACCTATTGGTTGTACTCCTTATAAGCTTGTGTACGGAAAGGCATGTCATCTCCCGATCGAAGCTCGGCAAAAGCCTATTGGGCCTTGAAGCATGCTAACTTTGATCTCAAGTCCCGGTGTGATCACCGAAAAGTTCAACTCAATGAATTAAATGAACTTCGTGATCAAGCCTACGAGAACTCTTTAATCTTCAAAGAGAAGACAAAGAAGATCCATGACTCCAAAATCAAGAACCGCGTTTTTAACGTTGGTGACCGAGTCCTTCTTTTCAATTCTCGATTGAAGCTCTCTCGGGAAACTTAAAACCCGTTGACTGGGCCGTTCACCATTGCCAAAGTTTTTCCTTATGGTACTGCCGAGTTATCTCAAACCGACTGACCAAACTTCAAGGTAAACGACCATAGGTTAAAGCATTACTTTGGAGGGCACATACCTCAAATGGTTGTCCCGGATCTCCAAACCTTCCCCATGAACCAATGAATTCGGGGTCGAGTCAAGCTAGTGACTCGGTTAACAAAACAAGTAGACATTTCATGGGTGTCCACCCATGTTTCTGACTTCTTTCTATTTTCTAACACTAAGTGTGGGGGGAAACCCCCACTATTGTTTGCTTGTTGTGTGTTTGCCTCTGTTTTCAGGATTCCCGTAGATCGTGATGATTGATGCGCCTGTTTTCGATTCAGCCGCCCAATATCCGATCTTTTTGCTAACGTTTATCTAGGGATATCTTTATAACATCCTTTTTGTGAAAAAATATTTCGCTTCCACACTTGGCTAGTAGTATTACCTTTTTCCGTTCTATAGTTTCGGCTACGGCCGGTACATTGAATATTGAGGGCAATATTCAATTCTAAGTGTGGGGGGGAATTCTAGCGAATTTTGATCACATGTGTACCTTCTAGTACCCTAGCACCCCCGTTTTGACCAAATTTTTAAAATTTTTATCGTTTTAAGTTAAGTATTTGCATTTACAAGAAGTGCTTTGCACAAAAATAAAGCGTTAATGCTTTGGTATTAATGATAGTTTAGTCTTTTGATTCG
The DNA here is from genome assembly GCA_910596185.1 of Chrysanthemum makinoi. Lineage (NCBI taxonomy): Eukaryota > Viridiplantae > Streptophyta > Magnoliopsida > Asterales > Asteraceae > Chrysanthemum > Chrysanthemum makinoi. Next base: position 67,858,795 of record OU343219.1, on the reverse strand, counting down.
CTAGAACAAGGGGAATCCCTACTCTGCTAGAGTGTTGATCTAGCTGCTCTCTTAACATTTAGGCTAAGGTTTTACCGAGTTGTGCAAATGAAAATGCTAAGCGTGGAGTAGTTGGTTCTCTTTAGAGCTTATATAAGTAATCTATGGCTTTTTCTCCCAGAAGCTAACTAATCGGACTAAAATACGTGCTCATTGTCAAACTTTTGAACATTCAAATCGTCTTGTTACAATAAAAGTTTTTAAGCAAAATTGATTTAGAGTCCGAGTTCAACTTTTTATTTAAATTTCCGAGAAAGCATACTTTCTTTAAATCTGAATAATGTTGCAAAATGAAAGTACCGTAAAGTTGCTTGAATGATGCAAAAGTTGCAAGTTTAAAGTTAAAAGTCAAAATGAAAAAAAAAAAAAAAAAAATGATGAAAAAGAAAAAAAAAATGAAAAAGTGAGAAAAATGAAGAATGAAAAAATATGAGTTGCGTGAATAAAAGCACTAAGTTGCTTATGAATAAATGTGCGAAACTTGCTTTTTCTTTAATTTAAATCGGAAGTTGAACTCGTATTCGTCAAAGTTGTCTAAAAGTTTGACGGTAATTTGGAAATCCTTGATTTCAAAGATCCCGAAAGCTCCGATACTATTCTCAAGGGTGAAAACCTAGCCTCCTTAAAAGGACAAGCTGAGAAGAAAGTCGCAACATGGAGTGATCTCACCTTTGAGTCTTGAATTTCTAAATTACCGTCGGTTGTAATCCATTTAGGTTTAGTTTTAACTTAACGGTAGCTTCGTAAATCTTTGGAATCGAATTCCCGCTAATTCCGGTACTATTCTCTGTGAGGTGTCAAAAGCCCGGTCACTTAAAACTAATGTTTTGGGATGTGCCGAGAAGAAAGCCGCTACATGGAAGAGGCCCTTTCGATCCTTAGACTTTCATCGTTTCCGGTGAGTTAGTACTTTTGTTAAGTGGATAACAACCATAACAAATGTCGATTTCAATGGTCAAACTTTTGAAAATGAACACACACACACTTAAATTTTATAAATTGCGGGAGTAAAAAGTTAAGTCTCGACTTACATAGATTATTGATATAAGTAGTGTTAGCATTTTACAAAAAATGTTTGCACAATAAGTTTAAGCTTGGTTTGAGAGTATAAAAAAGAGGATGATGATTACAATTCCCCGGAGACACCCATTTTGTGTGAATCCCGTTCTATTATGCCATGTTTTGTGAATCAAGCATTTTATTTATTATCGTTCAAGTTTAAATTTCTAGTAGTGGGATAAAAAGTCGAAACGGGGTATACTTGGTATTTTTGATCCTTTCATTACTTCATATGATCGGATTGCTAGGGACTAGCAATTGATAGTGTGGGGGATTTGATGAGTGCTTATTCACTCATCATTTTTACCCATCTAAGCCCACAACAATGTCCAAAAACACTGAAATATAACCAATTATACTGCAGATATCCTTGGAGTGTGTTTTTATGTGTTTCAGGTACAAAGGATCGAAAACAGGGCAAAAACAGACAGAAATAAGCTCGGATTGGAATGCGTGCTTTGCAGATGAAGCCGGAAGCGGATTTTCTACATTTTCAGAGCCGAGATACATATTTGGGAGTGAGCTTGGGGAATCAGACTCAAAAACCTAACCCTAAACCCAAATCACCATTTTACCCTTCCACCCGAACCCAAATGACAATTCTACCCTTTTTGATAAAAATCCAAAAATACTTTTTCCCTCAAATCTTATTTTTATTAAAACCAATTTTTATGAAAATTATTTTTACTTGCCAAAAAAAAAAAAAAAAAAAAATGAAAGTTTTATAACAAAAATACAAAAAATACATTTACTTTAAAACTTTTTAAAACACTTAAACCTTAAACCCTTTTTGAACTCCCTTTTAATACCTTATGACCTCCGCTCTTATTTATGACCCTCTTCCCCTGCTTTTACCAAAAACAGAAAAACCCAAATACCCTTCACCCATTCTTGGCGCCAAAACCATTTTCCCTCCTCACCTTTGTCTTCATCCTCCCATCACTATCCCTCTCTGTCCCAGCTCTCCTCAAGCCCCACACCCACATGGGTGAAATGCCACCTTGGCAATACTATGTGGTCACATTGGATACACTTATATGGACGGCTCAGATTCATGCCCTTGAGCTCCAAGTTGAAATGGATGGCTTAGATGAATCTAAAGAAACAGAAACAAGCCACTCCTCTCATTTGTCTCACAAGAAAAGCACACGAGCTCTCACTTGAAGACCATTTACAGTAGTATAAATAGTAGTATTTTGTAAGCCTTTAAAAGGCACCTAGGAAATTTAGTTTTAAATTAGTTTTAATTTTAATTGTAATGTTTTTCTTTATAAATGAAAAAGTTTTTATGTTCTGTCTCATTGTCTGCTTATTAAGCAAATAAGCACTTTAGTGCTTATTGGCTTTTTGTCCCTTGTTTATCAGTTTTAAAGTTTTAATTTAAGTGCAAAATAGTTTTTAAAAAGAAAAGTCCAAAGTTGTTTGAGAAAAAAAAAACAGTTTGCAAAAGAATTTCAACCCATAAAGGGTGTTTGGTTCATGTTTGTTTTTTGTCCAAAACTCCCTTTTTACCCACTTTGACTCTCAAAGTCAAAGTGTCTTAAGGCTCAAATCAGTTTGCAACTGGAATTTAACTTATATCACCAAGCTTGCAAGTTTTGTTCATAAAACAAAAGTACTTTCTGTCTAAAAAATCTGCGCAGAACAGCAGCTTAAGCTGCTGTTCACGAGCTTATTTAATAGATTATTTGAAGTCCAAGATTTGTAAAATCTGTTTCTCTTGCATCCTCACCTATCCTACTCAATACATGTTTAGCTTATTTGCATTTAGAATAGCTTTAGCTTAGTTTAATTTGCATTTGAAAACTTGTACTTATCCACTTTTACCAACTGTTACAGCAAGCACAATGCCCAAGCTCCTTTTGATTTTGATTTTTAATACTTGACATTAGATTCTGAAAATTGGTATGCTCAATCTAGGCTAGGTTGTCAAGTCATAAGTGATTTTTGTTTATTTTTCCAACAGCTTATTATAGCTTATTTATAAGCTCAAAACACCCCCTGTAGGACTGTTCCTGTCCCCTTGCAGCAGCCTTGGTTCCAGCTTATTGCATGCTTATTAGTTAATCCCCTTTGCTTATTCTAGGTGGCTTAGTGCTTATTAGGTATACATAGATTAGTTTAGTTAGTTTCCAGCTTATTTAGTGCTTATTTTAGTTTGTAGAATAGCTTATCCTTTCATTTTTATGCTTAACCCCCATTATTACTTAGGATCTCCAAAACTGATTATTTTCCCCATTAGAGTAGTCCATTTCCTTTATCTCCAGCTTATCATGATTCCCTTTTATATGTTTTATGCTTATTCCATTTTCTCAAGTGCTTATTTGATTATTTGGTGCTAAGAATATTTCAAATATAGTGCTTTTTTAGTTGTAAGTGAATCTGAGATGGATAAGCAGTTGTAAACTGCTTATTGCAAGCTTTTCAAAAGTTTAGTTTTTACAAAAAGTACTTATTTCCTCCTCAACCTTAATTTCAAAAAGAAAAATTGAAAAAAAATAATTGCAAAAAAAGGTGCAAGGCACCAGATTCGAACTCAGGTCTCCAGCTTCACATACCCAACACACAACACACAACCAACTGCCCTAGGGTCTTTGTTCATTCATATCTTGCAACATTAATTCTTTAAACACAAATTCAGTTTCTAGCCTAAGTAGCTTATTTAGCTTTTTAACTGCTTATTTCGTAAAGCAGTACCACCTTTTTATAATTTTCCTAGAACCAGTAGGCCTTAAAGTATTTTCCATAAAATTTTCAGATTTTTCCAAAATAGTTTAGTATTTTTTATAATTAAATTAGATTAAATTAGATTTTAATTCATAATAAATAATTTAAAAGTCGAAAAAATACCCGGCTTTTTCCTAAAATTATCTTTAGTAGTTTAGAACGTAGGAAAATTAGTTTCACATCCTTAGGCCTTAAATTGCATCATTTTCACTTTTTGAGGCTCGGGATTAGGCCGGGTTTTCACGTTTTGCATATTATCACTCTAGGACTTAGTGTAACTTAATTTTATTGTTCCGTATGCTTAGTAGTAGTTAGTTAATCATTTACTTTGTTCCCGTAGCCTTAATTACTTTCCTTTAGTTAATTTGTAGAAAACGTAACCAAAAACAAAAACCCGTAACATCGAGCATTTTAATAACAAACCTCAAACGAAATTCTCAATTCACACCTCGTTGGGAAACGACCCGGATATCCTTATCCGGTATCACATATCTCACTCACGGGATTTGATTGACTAACTTTTTTCCTAAAAGGTTTTCGATTCGATTCTCGCGTTTATTTTGATATTGATATTATTATACTATTTCATCCATACACACCACCCTTAAACCTTCATTATCAGCGAATCAGTGTCTGAACCGTTTTAAGTTTCTTACAGTTAGTCATTCACAAGTGTCTAGCTTGTGTGAGATAACTTGACGTGTTCGGCATTGAATCACTGTTACGAGTTTGTCGAGTTACAACAACACGAAACCACATTATGAGCTTAAAACGATCTCTCAACAGAAAGAACCGGAGACTACAACGGAAGTGGTGGAAATTGCTAGCTCTCAGAGCACACCACTTGTCCCACCTCCGGAATCTTCAAAATACAATCCCTCTCTCATTTCTGAGTCTTTCATTTCCGACCCTTCCCCTTCACTCATACCGGTTGAGAGAAGTGTTCTTTTAGAAGAGGTCGATGATTCTATTTCTTCGAACATTGTTGAACCCGTTGACTCTCTCATAATGGGGGATGAGAATCTTAGTACTATTCCGGAAACAGAATCGTCTAATGTTGAGATTCTTGTCCCAAGCCCAAGAGAGTTCGAGGTTATCGTTAATGATATTTGTGATGAGCCTTCTCTTGATAATTCGAATGATCATGATGAGATGTTCTCCGATTCCGATAACGATTCTTATGGAGACATCGATTTCGTCGACGATTTACCTTCTGAGTCTGTTCACATAGAAGAAGAAAATGATTTTGAGCCAGAAGATGAAGAGATTGAGCCCGCTGATATTCAAATCGAGGATGAAATATTACAAGAAACATTGTCGAATGTTTATCTTCTCATTTCTCACATTAAAGCCTTAAAAGATAATTCAAGTTCGCATCCTATCTCCGTTAAAGATAGTCACTTCTTACCCGAGCTTGAGACTTTCCGTTTTGATGAAGAGATTAGTGGTTGTCCCACTATTACCGATGTTTATCCTCCAATTCTTGAGCGATTCTACTTCGATGTTGATATGAGCAAAGTTTTGAATGAGATTTCCGATAATCCGACGAATGACCCGATCATCGAGGATGCTATTGATGACCCAATGCCACCGGGTATTGAGGATGCCGTGCATGATCCCGAGGGGGATATAGTTGTTCTTGATGGTTTTCTTGACTCTCCTCTTTCTGACGAGTCCACCATCCTTTATCCAGTTGAGACGGCATGTGAAGACAAAATCTTTAAACCCGGGATATTCATTGATGAGCTTTATTTTAAAACCATCCTTCGAGATAAGGATCCTCCGATGGATGCCTTCGTTATTGAGCCTACACATCTTATCCCTTACCATGAGCTCCCGTCTTTCTTGGAGTTTTCTCATTCTGATCCATCATCCATTCGTCCACCCGCAAAACCGCCAGATGATGGATCGATATTTCATGATATACCTTATGTGCTGATGCGTGACAGTTTCTTCTCCACCGATCCTGCCCAGTCTCATTCCTTCTGGAATGAGGACACCGTTTTTGACCTTGGTATCTCTACCATTTTCTTCCCCAAGGACAAATGAATTCGGGGACGAGTCAGGCTAGCGACTCGGTGAAGAAAAACAGTAGCGCTTCGTGGGAGGCACCCCATGCTTATCTCTATCCTCTTTCTATTTTCTCTAATAAGTGACGTGTAGGAGTTACCCTCTTCGATTTCTCGTGTTTGGTTGTTTGTGATGTTTTTGTCTAGGATTTCCCGATATGAAGACTCTCGTGCTCGAAGTTTGCCTTTTCTCCACTCGAGTTTCATGATCGATGCTGATGGAAATCCGATATCCGAAATCTTATCGACTAACGTTTATCTTCTAGCATACTTAATAACCGGCTTTTAGATTTTCGTTGATTCCCTTGACTTTAAAAATTGAGGACAATGTTTCGTTTTAGTCTGGGGTGGGTAATCTTCGATTTGATTTGACCGCACTTACTTATTCTCTGTCGTGTACTTTCGCAACCCCATTTTTCCTTAGAAAATGAAAAAATTGTGCAAAAATGAGAAAATTTTAAAAAAAATTCGTAAGCTTTTGCTAGTTTTATGATCAAAAAGTCCTTGCTAGTCTCTTAGAAGTTTCTTTAAATATGCGTTTTCTTGAAAAAGCCTTTGTTAATTGCTTAGACAAGAGGCTATAAAATGCGATTCTAGCTCAAAAGGCCAAGAATTTGCAAACTTCCCTAAGTGATTTTAAATATGCAAAGCTTAAACAAGAATTTGCTAGTTTCTTATAAGTGACTTTAAAAATGCGAGACTTGAGATTATTTGACGAAGCATTTGCTAAGTTAATATATGTTTTAACACCTTGTTGACTTCCGCGGTGAGAAGGAATGGTTCTGACTTGACCGGTTGTGTGTTGAGCCTAGCTTGTTCCCTTAACCCTTGATAATCTAAAATTATCGGCTAAGCATCCGCGGATCTCATTATTTGGGATTTTAAATTTTCGGAGATCGAGGAATGATAGAGTTGCTTATGAGTTTAGATGCTAAGCGTGGAGTAGTTGGTTCTCTTTAGAGCCCATCGAAGGTACTTATGGCTTTTTGTTCCCACAAGATTGTTTCACCCCATATCTGTGAATAAATAATTAGAGATGTTGAGTTTTTGACGATAGTTAGTTCTTTATCTTCTTTAGAGAATCCTTGCCCATGAGAGTTGGGTACACATCGAGGTACTGTCAGTGTTACAGTGTAAAATACCATAGGGTTTGGAGTTTGGCACAAAAGTTAACATGAAATAAAGCCCAAATGTATTAAAGTTGAAAAATCCAAAGCCATAAAAGTTTTCTATGTTCGACGTTACCCCCGTTGTCATGGACTTCTAAAAAGGTTGAGGAAAATCCAAAGTCATAATAAGACTTCGATCAAAACGGTAATCCCGTTCAGTTAGTGTGTTGAAAAGACCAAGGGCCTAAATTGCAAAAAATGCAAATGTGCTGAAATAAGTGTTAAGCCAAACTTTGAATCTGGGAGATGTCTAAATAAAGCCTTTGTCTCTGGACTCGTAGATGAGTTGTCTCGGTCGCCATAAAAAGGATATTCTCCTAAATCGTGTTAAATTAGGACCTTGATGTGGACCTCATTCTTGTGTGCAACGGTTTTCGAGGGAAGATGGATAACTAATTAGCGACTTAGCTTCATATCTTTATCGGAATAAAAATTATCGAAACGAGAAATTTGAAGAAATTCATTTCTCACAAAAATAACAAAATCTAGAGGAAAATAGGAAAATGGGAGCAAAAGGTAATTACACAAGTAACTTCCATGGGTAGTGTTAGCATCTAAAGTCGTATTTAACAATGATTTCGATTTTACGCTTAGTTTGGGGACTTGTGAAAAATCAGAGACGATGTATTCTATCCGTATGGTCACTTCACGCTGGGTTGTGTTTCCTACTCCGTGATCCTAAAATGTCGTTTGAAAAATGTTGGAGTTATTGATTGACATGAAAGTTCAACAAACCGTCACTCATAATCGGAATGTGCTTAATCGTAATATCTATATGTGAAATAAAAGGTAAACGGTGCGTTTTTAGAATTAAGTTTTTCTTAATCTCTTTTGAGGAATCTTTGCTACTTTTCAAAGATTTAGTAGAATGAGATTGAAATCCTTGGTTTCAGAAGCGTGAGTTGATGACATTGCGTGAGGACATGACAATCTTCTAGTCTGGGGTATTTTGCTATGTGCTAAAACATACACCTTTTCTTTACCAAATCAGGCCCAAAATAACCAAGAAAGAGCCGTTTATTGCTAATATCTGTTGGTTTCTTGAGCTTATGCATGTGCAGGTACGAATATGATGAAAACAGACAAAAGAAAGCCAAAACCAAAGAAAACCGGGAACGAGAGAAAGAAGAATGCAAGAGTCGATGCCGGGATGCTAAAAGATCAAACAACGAAGTTCGGGACATGATTTGGGAGTTTATCACAACTTACCTTTCACTTAATCATTTTACACAAATAACCCCTCAACTTTTCCCAATTTACACTTTACACCCTCACCTCACCACATTTACACTTTATACCCCTCATTTACTCATTTACCCAAAATACTAAAATCTTCCTTACCCTTTCATCATTTGCACATTTGGTCCTTAGCATATTCAAGTTTACATAAAAAGGCCTTATGTTTATTAATCATTTACAAAACCAAAATAAAAAGCCCATCCACCCCAAGTCCAAAACCATAGTCCATGCCCGTTACACCATTTAATTTACCCACGGTGAAACTTTAAATACCCACGGTCAACACCCTTTTAACTACCCTTAAGTCAACAAGTCAAATAAATATTAACAATCCCAAACCTATCCCAGAACCGAGACGCGCCAAAAGGGATAAAAACTCCCATGGTTACTATTTACCTCATCACCATTTACCCTTTCTCACCTCAAGTTACCCACACTTAAATTGCATCTAGAAGCATCAGACATATCTGACACGTGCAGATGATTGCCACGCTGGCAATCCGTGGGAAGTGAGATGATAACATATGATCCAACGCTCTCAAATCATGCTTAGGAATGAAGCTAATGTTGAATGGCTGAGATTACAAGTGGGAAGGATCCTGAAGCTTCTGAAGATCAAACCCTAAGCTCCTCATCAGTTATAAATACCATGTCATTCACAGTTGTAAAATTTGTCCAGTTTTTTATGCTTTTGAAGAACTTTGGCCATTTAATTTTTGTCATTTAAATGTTTTCAATTAGTTAAATAGTTTTTAATATCAGTTGTACTTTGTAATTTTCAGTTTAATTAATGCAAGTTTATTTTTACTTTCAATTTCTTGCACCAAATTTCATCTTAAACTGTCATCATTGTTAATTACTGTTTATGTGGTTTCCTTTCCTGTTCATTAAGCTCACATAAGCTTTTCGTAGCTTATGTGAGCCAAGTGTTGATTCATTTTGCTCTAACTGCTGATTTTGTTTAAAAGTCAACAAAAGTCAAACCCAAAAGTCAAATTGATTTCTAGATTAAAACCTGTTTCTAAGTTGTTAAAGAGTTGATTCTGATGTTCATTGGCTCATTTTCAATTCAGTTTTCAGTTTATTACATCAAGGTTTAAGAGTTAATTGCATTTTAGTAGTTATAAGGGGTGTTTGGATTTAGATTAGATTTAAAGTTTTAAAGTTTTTGGTTAGATCAAGTTCAATTTATAGAGTTTAGAATCTGTTTTCAATACTTCCTTTATCATAATTTCAATTGTGACAAGTCAGTTTTAGGTTTATGGTTAAATCTGTCAAAACTCATTTTCAATCTTAAAAGTAGTTTTTGTAATTTTTCTCAAACAGTTTTCATGATTTTCATTGTGTTATAAAATATGTAAAAATTAAAAAAAGAATTTTCAGTAGCTGGTTTCAGTATCCTCAAAAGGAAAAAAAATAGAAAAAATCATTTGCTTATAGTGCTTGCAGCTTGAAGTTGGTGGACATGAGCTGACCTCCCTTGTACCACAGTATGTCTGTGTCCAGATAAGTGACTCATCAACTGATCTCATGCTTATTTAGTCATAATTGTGGTTAGATGCTTGGTCCCCTTAGAATCTTATAGTGTAGATTTATTTCCCTTAGCTTATTGTAGGATTTTACAGCTTCATGGTAGCTTTTAGAGTTTTAGAAATTCATAAGGTCTGTTTGGTTTGTAGTTTGATAATAAGTTTGTTTTGCTTTGAGAATTAGTTAAATAAGTACTTAGGTTCATAAGCTTGAATTAGAGTTTGTTTTGGTTTCCTAGTTCACTAAATGCAAGCTTGAACTCAGCCTGCTAGAAACCACATATGTTCATTTCATTTCTACACATCAGGTCCTATATGCCCAAATCACTTTTAGTTTTGATTTTTAATTTCTTCAGCTTAAGTCCTTTTTAGCTATAATTATGGATATAAGCTCTTTGGTTGGTTGTGGTTAACAGGGTATTTTTAGTTTATTGTTAGGATTTTTATAAGCCACTTGAATTAGAGCTCAAAGTACCCCTAGTAGGGTCGTTTAGCAAAGTAGACTAGAAACTGAACTTGTGCCTTTTAGCTGTTAGTTTGTGCTTATTTGACCCATATCAGTTGCAGTAGCTTATTCTCAGTTATTTTAGGTCAGTTTTAGCTTAAGGTAGCTTTTAGATAGCTTATAGCTTATTTCACTTAGATTCTTTAATTAGTTGCGTGCCCATATCATAGTTCCTGATCTCATAAGTAGTTTCTGTTATTTTTCGCTGCTTCTCATTATTATTTTATAATTTTATAGAATTTTTCATATTTTTCCATGCTCTTTTGCTATTTTTCTGCATTTAAATTCATTTTTAAGGCTTTTTAATTTGCTTTTAATGCAAATAAATTAGAAAAAGGTCAGAAAAATACAGTTTCAATTTTAATAGTTTTAGAAAAATAAAAATGTCATAAAAAGTATTTTTCCTGAATTTTCTTAGTTTAAATAGTATTTTTTAGCAATTTAATTAGTTTTAAATAGTTTTTAATTCATAATAATTAGAGAAAAAGCCAAAAAAATGTGATTCCAGTTCTCAAAATTCTTTTAAGTCAATTTTGATTTTTGAAAAATAGTTTTGTATTTTTATTGCATGTTTTCCTAATTTTTAGTATTTTAAGTCTATTTTAAATGTCTTAAATTAGTTTTTAATTCAAAATAAATCAAGAAAAATCCAAAAAAAATAGTTTTAAATTTCAAATAATTTTCAAATATCTTTTTTAGCTGTAGGAAAATAGTAGTTCACTTTTAGGAGTTTAAATGAAATAGTTTGCATTTTAAATACGTTTTATTAATTACGTTAATCGCATTTTTAGTTCTCACTTGCATATTTAGTTGTATTTACTTGTTTGCATTATATATTATGTAGTTTTAATTGTTTTTTATTACTTTCCCTTGCACCGTAGTTTAGAAAACCCCAAAATTCCTTATTTTCATATTCGAATCCCGAAACGCGACGTGAGTTTGAAATCTCCATTCATCCCTCGTTGGGAGAACGACCCGGGAAATACATACCTTTGTATTTCTTCGGAAAATATCTACACTACGAAAACGACAATATCAGTACCTCTTACCAAACAACCCCCTAAACGTTTCATGGTCAATGGAAGAAAACCTAAAGCTCTCTCGGACTCCTTGGACGGAGAAGAAGAAGAAGAATAAGAAGAAGAAGAAGTAAATGTCAACCCCGAAGCTAACATCAAATTGGACCCTTTTGACTACTATCAACAACTTCCTACTCTTCCAAACGAGACCGCGAAATTCAAACAATTAAGGGGTATGATTCAAAACCTAGCTCACCACGTCATGAAGTCGGGAAAGAGGAAAAGAAAGGATTAACGAAAGAGACTATAGAATTATGCTTGTTTTTAGACATTTGATTTGTGTATGAATGATTATGTTTTAGCACGCTTGTTTGTGTTATCTTGGATATTATTATTACTACCATTATCTATGACATGCTTTATGTGATAACATGTTTATGTTGCTGTTTAGTTTAATGGTTATTCGTGTATATTGCTTGGTGCAAAATATGTATTTGCTTCTGTGATGGTTCTGATCTGCAGTTTCCGTATCCCTAGTTTTAGCCAAGACGGATCCCTCCTCTTAAGGAACCGTGGGATTCGTGACAACAGATGAGCAATACAGATTCCCATACATTAAAACAGCTCACTAGATCACTTTACACTAGCCAAACATAAGACCTTAGAACCAACTAAGTCTTCCTCAAGCATTTGAAAGCTTCACACTCACCCATAGCTTACCTAGGTTCTATTTCAAAGTGCTTTTGATTTATCAACTCATCAAAACTCACCATATTTCCGCTTCAATACGCACACATTGTTTCTCACATTTCAAAACACTTCGGTGGACATATTTATCAACTTTAGGAAATTGTTCCAAGTCACTCTTATCTCAAAATGAGTCATAAACTGTTTTTTTTTTTTTTTTTTTTTTTTAATATTTTTATTTTTTGAGGTTTTTTTAAACTCCATCTCAAGCAAACTTCTGATTTCTAGAATCATTTATTATGACTTGACACCGTCAAAATTCCTAGTGTCATCCTTGAACATCCATTGGTGATCATGAAGTATCATTTCCCTTCCATAAAAGGCAATCATTAGCTACATCACTCATTGCCCTTGATTATTCAAGTACCCTTCCATTTAAGACACTTAGATGGACTGAAACACTCAAAAAGGTATAGGTATTAGACCTTACAAAACATCATTGTTATGTTTTCCTAGCTGCTGAGAGACGGATCCCTAGGATTAGCCTAGACAGATCCCTCATTGGAGGGAACCGTGGGATCCGTATGACAGATTCATGTCAACTCTAGCTAAAACAATCATTTCAAGCTCATCTTGCTAACTTGAACACTCCATCTCATCTTAATTAAGTTCCTAGATCAGTACAATTCTGTAGCTGACTCTTGTTCATGCTAATCATCACTTTCCAAGGAATCTTAGTGGCTTAAGTCTTGAATGCACTTGCCAAATCCCTTGCTTTATAAACCACATTGTTAGGACTCCTAAAGTCATCACCTTCATCCTAATTTTCAGCACTTAGAAACCTTTACAAACCTCTTTAAATCATCTCATCATAAGGAAAGCTCCAAGTGCTAACTCATCCACCCAAGAACCACCCAAAAACTTGCTCGTGTTGTACATGAAATTTCCTCAACCGAATCATCTCCGCTCAAATCCACAAATGCTAGGATTCCCTCAACTCAACCAATCAAACCAATCCCCAAAAGGATTGTTCCCATAAAGATATCATCACCAAACTCTATAATTCCTACTAAACCAAACACACCCGTTTCAACCCAACCAACATCATTGGTGCCTAGAGCCATATCATTTAACACCTCACAATCATCTCCACATTCCTACAACTTAGAGGATTTACCCCCTAGGCCATCTCATCCTCCACCATTACCGACACATTCTTTACTAGAGAAGATTGTACAACAAAACCAAGGTGTTGAATCAACACTTGCACCGATGTCCATTTCTCCATTTCCCTCTAATGGTCCATTTTAGATTATGAGGAGACATCAAAGTCAACCACCCGACCACATGGAAGTTGACACTTCCCTACCTCCATCATCAACCCTTGTTGAGCCACCACTTAATGTGCCTCTACCAATCCCTCCTCCATTTGAAGATCTCTAACCCACTTCACTTGAACCGCCGCTTCAAGACGCTCAACCCTTACCACCATCTTTTCAAAACCATGAAAAAGATTGCTATCATTGTCAACATGTTGAAAGGTTGATACATGAACTATGTGAAGAGCAACGTTTCATGTTTTATCACCTCCTCGAACGTTTCGATGAGGTCAACAAACCTAAACAACAAGGAGCTTAAGTATTGAAACGGTGTCCTAGTCTCAAACTTAACTTAGAGTGTTTAGGAATCCCATTTCATGTTTGATCATCCTTAAGCACGTGGTTGCTTCGTAAGTTTAGGTCACTCATTAGTATTAGAAGAATATGTATTACATGGCTAGATCCCTCTCTTAGTTTTAGAGATTTGTTGATTATCTCTTCTGTTTTATTGAATGATAGTTTATATGCCATATTGCTTTGAGTATATATGTGTTGCTTGAATACATATCTCACTTTGATGTTTACATTATTTGTTATTTCACCATCTCTGAAATCTGTCATTAGACAGACGAATCCCTGGAAATTTCCTAGACGGATCCCTCCAAGGAGGGAACCATGGGATCCGTGCAACAGAAGAACAATTTTCTACTAACTTGAGTCTTATTTGTAGGAAATTATGCACTATATACTTGTTTTCTAACCTTTGTTTTGTAGATTTTCAAAATACACATGAAGACTTTGACACTCTAAGCTAGGGGAGCTTTGTGTCCAACCATATATTGCAAAACCATTTGCAATATAATTCTTATTTGGATTACACTTCATGACATCCCTTTGCAAAGTTGCAATTATCAAGGGGGAGCATTATCGTCACTAAGACGAAACCATTTGCAAACTTAGTTGCAATTCATTAGCCGATTAGTTTTATTTTTGTTACTTGACGGCCTCACAAAGGGATGGACTCGTCAAGGGGGAGTGAAGACAAGAACTCTTCCCGCAACTTGCTCTCTATATTTTTCTTTTACATGTTTTTCTTAAAACATTGTGTCAGTTACTTTTCGACTCTCTTTTTGTTTCGACAAAAAAGGGGAGAAAAGAGTAAAAACTCCAATTTGAACTTTTACGAATTTTAGTTTTTCCTTAAAATAATTTTATGTTTTGTCAACAACAAAAAGGGGGAGATTGTTAATACAAATAAGCCGTAAAAACATTTATTTATATTTTACGATCTTCTAATGTTTTGTCGATAACAAACGTAAAATCATTTTAAGGAAACAAATAAAACACGTAAATGGTTTGAGCCAATAGTTTTTCTAACACACTTAGGTTTTCACATAAAACACTAAAACAAGTATAAGTGATTCTATTATTTAATAATACATATGTACAACAACTAGTGTTTACATATTCGGCAAATATATACATAACTAGTATGTATTATAATGGGTAAAAATCACAACCCATGGAGCATATCCATAACCCATGGTATTGACCCATATCCATTTGACTAGATGCATTGCATCTATTAGATACATTGTATCTAATGAAATACCCATGGACCAACCCATAACCCATGACCCATGACCCATAACCAAAAAACACATTGGCCAAGAGGAGCGTCCCACGGATCCCTCGCTCTACACTAGACGGATCCCTTAAGGGAGGGATCCGTGGGATCCGTGGAACAGTAGTTGTTTTCCTCTATAAATAGTGAGCCATTTCTTCCTTTTGGGTTGCCACTCCCACACATACTTTCCCCAAGTATTTTAACTCTCTAACCACTGATCCTAAGGGATCTTTCTATGTAGTTTGTCTTTTGTTTTTGTGTGATTCTTTAGGTTCCTCTTAAAGGCGAGATCACCACTTCTTGAAGTCGAGCAAGCTCAAGTCCATGAGTTGCCATGCTTCTTCATCATCAAGATTACCGAGGTTCTCTTGGTGGTACTTCTTTCTTTCTCCATAGAAGTGTTATGTCCAAGGCATTAGTGAAGGATGCCGAAAGAATCAAGACGAAAGCATTAGTGAAAGGTGCTTAACGTCGTTGTCAAAAGCATTGGTGAAGAATGCTAGGAGTCAAATCAAGTGGCATTAGTGAAGGATATCAAGGTCGTATAATCGATGAGGTGCATCGTTATAAAAATAGTGATAGTTTGTTTCCAAAGATGTTGAAATCCTTAATGGTGTTGTAATAAGGAGTGGGTCTCCTTTGGGATTAGGTGTTGTGTAGTGTTGGGTAGTAGTTCCTCCATTGTAATGGAACTCAGTACTTAGCCTAGTACCGGATAAAGGGTAGGCGACGTTGTGATAGGTGTGGTTCACCTTGGTGAAAGAACCCGGTGGTTAGCCTAGTACCGAAAAAAGAGTAGGCGACGTTGTGAAGGCTTCTCCGCTATAAGGAGTTGGTGTCGTGTAGTGATTACGAACTCTCAAGTAGGTGACTCGGGGAGTGGAGTAGGGCAAGGAAGGTGTCCTTGTAGCCAAACCACTATAAATACTCGTGTCGTAGTTATGTGCTTCTTACTCTTTATCTTTCATTACACTTTTATATATTTATCTATCAATATCCAACATACACATTTAAATAGATTGACATAAGTCGATCTAAATATTTTAAAACGAAGTTTTAATTCATAAAACTATTCAACCCCCCCTTCTAGTTTTCCACAAACAACACGGGTTCGAATCTAGCATCATGCTTTTTTGTACAAATTAAATTCGGATTTTATAAATGTAAACAGATTGCCTAGGTGGAACTAAATGGATGACATGGCTTTTAAGCCTAATTACATTCCATTGAAGTGGCATTATGTGGCATTGATGACATCATATATATATATATATATATATATATATATATATATATATATATATATATCAGGATGTACATGACATCATTAAATAGGTGGCATCATTAATACCACCTCATCTCTACATAAGCATTTTTTTGTGCTGCCATGTCATAAATACTCAAATAATTTTTTTGTAAATTAATTTGGATTTTTGTTTACTACTTAAAACCGTATATATATATATATATACGTATATATATATACGTATATATATATATATACGTATATATATATATATATATATAAAGACAATGATAGGGTTTGAACTTGAGTCCTTTGTTTAATTAACACAAATGATATACAGTAGCCTAATTATATTTTTGATTGCATAGCTCAAATCTTAATCTGTATACAAAACCGTTTGTGTAATTTTCCAAAATATATTTTTCCTTCATTATAGCTGGATATGTTTGGAACATATATGGTGATATATTCTAGGCCCATATTAATCGTTTTTTGGAGTTTGATTGTATGTATGATTCTATAAAATTTAGACCTAATATGTAACCTATATGTAAGATTATTAACATCATAACACACAATGAGATTAGTGTATGGGACGTTAGTTCTAGAGAGAGAAACAAGAGAGAATGGGATGCTAGAGAGGGATATAAAATATGGAAGGTTCCAAATGAACATCCAACCCTCTCCCTCATGGGGAGAGGGTTATTTATACAACTTTCATATGCCCTCCTTCGGGTTGTGGATCATGCGTACAGAGGGTAAAGACCCGTTCTTCTTTCACGGTGTTACTTACGCTAATCTATAACTAATAAATAATGTTAAGTCTATGAGCTAATATATGCGAGACTATAGTTGGGGTGACCGACTCTTCTATATGGATTTAATGAATCCTAACAATCTCCTCATAAGGGAGGTCACCCCATAAATTACACTTTGAATCCTAGCATTCTATCAAGAAGTTCTTATCCGAGCTCGTAGAACTCAAATCTTCCATATAATTAACTTTGCATCTTCAGTATTGTTTCTTGACATGAATGTTTCTTTGTCTTCTGATCACGAGCTTTCTTTAAGATCATCCACCACAGTGAATCTCCAGCTCATCCATTGAAGTATTGCCATCATGTGAGGTTGTGACCTTTGGACCAACATGCTCACACTTTTCTGGATCATGACATTCTTCATTAGAGTTGCGGAAGTTATGTGATATGACTTTGGTCATCATGATTTATTTAATTGTAAGTGTGAAGTGTGAGCATGTTGCTATGAATTGACGTTTCATCTTCCATCAGCTGCAACCATCGGGAGTTCCTGCAAACAACAGTCAGCAATAAACACACAAAAGTATCTTTGTTCACTTTCATTGAATAGGGTTTCAAGAAACACGGTTCCCCGTTAATTAGTATAAATACTGCTTGTGATCAGGTAGAATTCCGAAGAATCTCCTTGACAGGGTTTCACAGCTGTACTAGCCGTTCTCAAACTGGAGCATCTCAAAGTAGACAACACGGAGTTAGTGAACCAGCGAATTGAAATTCACTGATTGATGAAAATTTTATTTGATAAACAATCACGCATTGCTGAATAAAGAGTTTTTGCAATACGACAAAAGTTTTATGAACAAAATCATCTTTCAATCCAAAATACTTTTGTTATCAAAAATTTAACGCGCAGTCGATGTGCTAGAAAAACAATTGTTGAGCACATCGAAAGGTTTTTCCAAAAGTATACATCAATTTATTTCCTGGAACAAGGTTGATTCAAAAACTGAATCGCCTCATCGTTTCTTTCTAGTTGTCACAAGTTTGATCCATGAAGGAACTCACATGTCACCCACCAAGAGCTTGTTTGATGTTGGCTCTAGAAGGATCTCCATCTTCATTGTGAGTACTTTACGTATCACTCGGATGTTCTGGCAATACCACAAGGATAATGCGTAGGAATCTTAATGTTTGTTTTCTTACTTTTCACAGTGTATGAAACAGCAAGTCGTCATGAACGTATGTCCTAATGAGATTTTGTGGATGACCTCTTGGCTCTAGACTCAATAGTTCATTTTGGTTTTCCTATGTCGAGACTAGGGAGAGGGTCTCCTACTTCAATATCGACCATCTCTAAGAGAAGGTTGATAGATTACATTGGTTCCCCGTGAGAATGAAACAAATTCTTTTAAGAGAACTTGAGTAGTTTGGAAGTTTAGTGCACTGCGTCGCTGGGTTCATGACGTCTTGTCTTCAATACCAGTGTTTCCTTAGTCGCCACCAGTAGCATATGTATTGAACCCGGTTTCTGTCTTAAGGTTGAAATATTGGATGGCTATTTCTTTTCACCCTTTCGCTTTACATTTCTTTTTCATTCTTCAACCCCTTCAGTGCTTACCCAGACTTCATTACTAGAACCTTGTTGGGTTTGTTCCAGTCCTAGCTCTATCTTAGTCGGCATTCTTCCCTTGTTCTCACTTTTCTCCCTTTTTTCGTCAAACCTAAGGACTTCCACAGTAACTAGTGGATTGTCCCTTGGTAGATCCCTCCGACTCTGGTGGGATCGTGGGAACTATTTCCTAACTTTATCATCCTTATACCTTTGGTAAATTAAATACAAGGTCGGCTTTTGATGTCCTTCCACAATCACAATCGCCATAGGAAACTATTTGAAAATCAATCGAGGTACTTATGATAATATTAATGCCTTTGTACCTCGATAGTTTTGAAGAGTTTGAAATGCTCCCCCTTAATATCTGCATCATTATACGAAATTTTTTAGCACATATGGTAGATCAGCATACACTTTGAGTTTTAAAAGATCACATTTTATCAAATTTCATTGTTATATCACATTCTCTCCCCCGATCAAAGATTTCAAGTCCTTTGTGATTTTGGATCCCAAGTGATTTAAATATGTTACAAAAAAATTGGGAGAAAATGTGGTCTGATTCAATATTTTCTGATAAGAAACCTTACTGTGCCCCCCCCTCAATTTGAGAGGGAGGTTACAAGTCACAATCATTACACTACTATCCACTGCAAAGTTTTTATATACATAAATTACAACAGCATGCCACAAGAGTTCTAATTATTACAAAGATCATAGTATTATTTGGTTATCTATAGTAGTCGATAATCACCATCAAGAACTCTTCCACCTACAGAACGTTCCCGGCTGTGGAAGATTCTCCTAGTTTTGAGCCTTTTCCGAATTGCAAACACGAATGCCTAACTCATTTCCAGATCCTTGTCAGTCAAAAACATGGTGTTCCTCCCTGGTCTCATTCCGATCTTATACTCTTTCACCCTGTAATCCAAAGTTTCTTCAATTTTTTATAGAGTACCATCGCTGAACTTGTGTATCTCATTAAACCTCATGATCATCCTAACCCCATACTTGTCACTAAATATAACAGCTCTTGGAGACTCGATCATTGAGTAGGCATGTTTGAAATCATATCCTTGTGCTTCCCAGCGAGGCTTAGTAAGGTTGACTTGAGTCTAGTAGCTCTCAATCCCATGCTGAAAGTCTCCAACTCTTTTCCTGATGACTAAACCTCTTGTCCATAAGTTGACTGTTGCAGCTAGAGTATTTTGTCACGTGGAGTCAGATGATTTAGGTTACCTTGGAGATTGAAGAAGTAAAGATCATCAAAGTCATTAGGGTCCAGGTTCTTGAAGTCGTTTTCCTCTATGACGTGTTCTCTAAGGTCTACTCTTCGGAGGAAAATCTTCTTCAAGTAGTCATACCCATACATACGGAATATATCTACATTGATAACACTTAAGATACGCATGTGCGTGCGTGCTGCCCTACGACTCACTTCTACATAGTGTTTGTCAATGTAGAAGCGTTTCTTTTGAAACCACCAATATGAGATGCCATAAAAAACAGCAACGTCATACTCGTACTCTTTTTCTGCCCAAAACTGATCATGAACCATTTTCTCTAACCCATCATAAGGATATTGTGCAACTTTCATCTTGGAAATTGACAGTGCAGGTCTGCTACCCTTGTTTTCGGAGCGCAAATATTCAAGATCCTTGTTGAAGAAGAACTTAGACTATATTGTGACTTGACCCAGTGGACCTCCCAGTGGAAGAGGTTTGCTAATGTCGTATTGAAGCACGTTATCGTCCACCAGATCAGTCAACAACTTGTAGCATTCTTCCATTTGGTATTTCAGGTGAACCATGTTCGGGTGGAAAGCCTTGAAGATTCCATAAGAAGGACCCTCCAGATATTTCAGTGATGCATTGTGATCCCTTGCTGCTCGCAGTACCATTTGATGAAGCTTCCCATATCACCGGTTATTCCAAGAAGTGAGTTCTCGGGTGGAGTTACATGGTTCGCCACAATGGCACATGCCTAGTTATGTTTAGGAGTGTGCAGATCGGATGACGGTATTGACCAGGTTGGTTCTGGAGTGGAAGGTCTTTATGCTTCCACCATTCTTGAGTCATTTCCTTAGCGGGAGCAAACTAGGTTGATCCTGAGGTTTTTGCTCTGTCTTCTCCTACAAATGTCTTCCACCAGTCTTTGTTCAGATTCACCTTTGGAATATGATTGTTAGTGATATCTTCTTCGTCTGAATTTGACTCCTGGTTAAGCGTGGACTCTTCATTCATTGCAAACTCTTAAGGAATGTGAGAGACTGAAGGTTTGTATCTTGTGTCGATCGTTGTCCAGGCTGCATGTTCTGTAGACTTGGCTAACTTTGAAGAGCTTGGGCCAGTGGAAGATCCCATTTGACTCGATGATGGTGGAGGATTATCCTTGGTAGGTTCTATAGTTCTGGAAGACCCTGCAGTTCCAGATGAACCTGCAGCTCCGGGTGATGGAGGAGGAAGTGGTTGTGGAGGAGACCCATGTGGTGTCTTTGTGGGGTCTTGTCTCCTTTTTTTTCTTACATTTTTTTTCAGCCATATCCTCCACAAACTAAAGTGTTAATACAAATAAGCCGTAAAAATGTTTATTTATATTTTACGATCTTCTATTGTTTTGTCGATAACAAACGTAAAATCATATTAACGAAACAAATAAAATACGTAAATGGTTTGAACTAATAGTTTCTAACATATTCACATTTTCACATAAAACACTAAAACAAGTATAAGTGATTTTATGATTTAAGTAATACATATGTATAACAACTAGTGTTTACATATTGGGATAAAATATACACATAACTAACATGTAGTATATTGGATAATATAAATGGATAGAAACTTAAGTATCACAACCCATTGGGCAAATACATTGAATGTAGTTGGGTACAACCCAAAGCCTATAACCCATGGATCTTGACCCATAACCCATTACATGACATCATGCTTATATCACATATGGATAATACCCATCACCCATGGATCAACCCATACCCAAGTGACTAAGTGCAATGCACTCAAAGATACATTGTATCTAGCCAAAGATCCATGGTTCAACCCATGACCCTTGACCCATAACCAAAATCCCCATGGGCAAAGGGGAGCATTCCACGGATCCCTAGCTTTGTGCTAGCCGGATCCTAAGTGGAAGGGATCCGTGGGATCCGGGGAACAGTAGGATTTTTCCTCTATAAATAGTGAGCCATTTCTTCATTATTTCTTACCCCTTTCTAACACATTTTCCCCTTTAAGTTAAATCTCACTAACCTTAGATCCAAGAGATCTATGTTTGTAGTGTTGTTTTTGTGTGATCTTTTAGGTTCCTCTTAAAGGAAAGATCACCACCTTTGAAGTCGAGCAAGCTCAAGTCCATGAGTTGCCATGCTTCCTCATCATCAAGGCTACCGAAGTATTCTTGTTGATGATTCCTTTTTTTCTTCAAAGAAGTGAAGTGTTGAAGACATTGGTGAAACATGTCTCAAGTGTCAAGACGAAGATATTAGTGAAGGGTATCTATCATCTATAGGATAAGCATTAGTGAAAGGTGCTTAGAAGTCAAGACATAGAAGCATTAGTGAAAGGTGCTTAGAAGTCAGGACAAAGAAGCATTAGTGAAAGGTGCTTAAAAGTGAAGACACAAGACATTAGTGAAAAGTGTCTTGTAGATCTAGTCAAAGGCACTAGTGAAAGGTGCCTTAGATGTACACTCGATATGGTGTGTTTCGATGTACAAGATAGACTAGTATTAGATCCAAGGATATTGATATCCTTGATTATGATGTAAAGGAGTAGATCTCCTTTGGGATTAGTCGTTGGTGTAGTGTGGTAGTAGTTCCTCCATTGCAATGGAACTAGGTGCTTAGCCTAGTACCTAATAAAGGGTAGGCGACGTTGTGAAGGTGTAGTTCTCCTTGGAGTGAAAGAACTAGGTACTTAGCCTAGTACCTTATAAAGGGTAGGCGACGTTGTGTAGGTGTGGTTCACCTTGGAGTGAAAGAACCCGGTAGTTAGCCTAGCGCCGGAAAAAGGGTAGGCGACGTTGTGAAGGCTTCTCCGCCACAAGGAGATTGGTGTAGTGATTACGAACTCTCGAGTAGGTGACTCGAGGAGTGGAGTAGGGCAAGGAAGGTGTCCTTGTAGCCGAACCACTATAAATACTCGTGTTGTGGTTTTGTGCTTCTTACTCTTATCTTTTCATTACTTACCTTTATATGCTTGTTTATCAACATCCAACACACACATCCAAATAGATTGTCATAAGTCAATCTAAATAGATTAAAAGGAAGTTTTAATTGGCAAAACTATTCAACCCCCCTTCTAGTTTTCCACAATTGGCATCAGAGCTTCGTTACCAAGTTTCTTGAAGTATATTGTACTTTAAAAACTTGATACGATCCATGGTTAATTGAAAACTACAAAGAAGGTTTTTCATAAAAACAAACACCATGTCTTTTAAAAACTATATGTTTGGATGTTCATTTGATAACAACTTTTTTTTCTTATTTACTTTTTCATTTAATTGCACTAATCTTCTTCGTCATGTTGATTAGCCAAAGCTCATACCCACCAAGATTTAGGAGTCGCTTGGTAACAAGAATACCTTCCTTAAGAAGGTATCTTAATCTCAAAGGAGCGGGAATCGTCTAAGTGACATTTGTTGTGTAATTTGTAAAGACATTCCTAAGTGCGCTAGAGGTATGATTTTCTTTTTATTTTACTTGATAATTAAGTATACCTATTTAGGTATTTATATGATTATTTTTTGTGCTCATACATTTTTCACATGAAGCTTCATTAGGAAGCCTCTTTCTCACATACGTGTTTTACTTCTCGTCTAAAGTCATGGTATATAAAACTTATGTTTTGTCCCTTTCAAATCCAATAATAAAACAAAACACGAATTTCAAAAATTCCTCCTTCCTTATAAATAACCCCATCGTCGACCACTATACCAAACCCTCACTTTTTCAAATCCTCCAATTTCAAAATTTTCTCTTATTCAAAAACTTCATCTTCCTCCTCATTTCATCTCAACCGAAACCAAGAAGATCCGTCATCAACATGGTTTACATCGCACTCGTGCTCATCGCCCTAACACTCATCGCACTTGTGTTCCCTATGATGAAGTTCACATATGGAGATATTTACTTTGTGTTGTTAATCTACATTGGGATCATATACCCAATCCTTTGTATCATCCTTAGTATTGAAATGCAATATTATTAATAATCTAGTTTATCTAGATTATTTTTATCATAATTTGTTTGTCACTTATTTTGATCTATATGTTTTATATTATTTCGTGATACATTAGAAGTCATGTATGCATGCTAAAAGAAAACATATTTCGTGGTATAAAAACTGTAAAACCTATGTTTTTATCAAATCTGTTTCTGTTACTATAGATTCACGGATCCCGAAAGATACTGAGCCGGATCTCTTTTGTAAAAGAACCGTGGGATCCGTCCTACTGGAAAACAGTCTTCATGCAAGATTAAAAACCAATATCTTTCTAAATGTAATAATCCACTAGAAATTCAAAACCTTGAGTATGTTAAAGTGTTAAATACCATTGTTAATAAAAATCTAGTAAAAACATTAGATTATCATAGGTTGACCACAAACATCTCTTTTTATTTATCATTTTTATAGGTTCAACTATGACGCATGAATATGAGTTTGATTTTTCACTCACTAGCGTCTACACTCCGAACATCTCTCTCGAACCCAACACACCTGGCAATCATGTCCGTGGGTTCAATAATCTCGAAAACCGTCACTTCCACGAAGGACGTATTGTAGACAACTCTCTACAATTCGAAGAAGGTATCAATACCTCCTTCCGAGCCATAGGACTAGAATGCCTTCTTGAAATCAATGAGAAGATATGTCCAAGGTTCATAATGGAATTCTTCCGTCAAGTTGAACTTGTTCGTAACGAGGATCGCTCTCTATCTCTTTGGTTTTATATCAAAAACCAAAAGTTCACTCTAACCCTTGGGCATTTTGCTCACATCCTCCGGATTCCAAATCATGGACAATGTGCCTTCACCGAAGATTGGTCTCTTGATTCTCTCTTCAACTTTCGTGAAGAAAATAGTCCATATTGCTCACACATACCCTCTCCGGAAGATTTAAATCGCATAATATGCAAACCTCGACCATATTACTCCGATCCAAAAATTATCTTTACAAGGGATATCGAGAGAGTACAATCCTCTTGCACTCATCCTCGTGAAAATGTTTGGAGTCTTAGAGGAATCGAGAAATTCTTCCGCTTTTGTGCTCACATGTTTGTACTGTTTGCTAACACAACAACCATACAATCTAAGCCTACTTCTTCGAAGGCGAATTCCAAATCTTCAAGGCTCCAAGAATAAATTCATCCCTTATGGAATGTTCTTGACACGCCTCTATCATATTGTTATGCACTTCCATCCTCAATTTCAAAGTCCGTTGTACGTACTTGTGAACAAGATGATGGAACCGCTAAACATATCTCTCATGAAGACATTCTTCATTCTTGATTCCACCAACACTCATCAATCACATAATGATCCTCCTAGCGAAAACACTCAAGGAAACTAATTGTATTCCAAAATAGGATCAAATCTCTTGTACTCGTTCTTTATCAATGTAATCCAATTTCCTTCATGAAATAAAAAATTTTACATTTGATATCTTAGTATTAGAACTCTTTTTATACTATCCTTGAGATATAATGCATTGTTAAGATCATTGCATATCTTTAGTAAAGGTCCTGCTGAGCAGATATGCGGATCTCAAAGATTGTACTAGACGGATCCCTATTCTTTGGGAACCGTGGGATCCGGCAAACAAAAAATGCAATTGCAAAGCATTATATTTCAAACATATCCTTAGAACACCTCACACACTAAGCTAAACATAGTGTCTTAAGGCAAAATTAAGTCCTTATCAAGATAGGTTAATCTTTCCTACTCATACATAACTCACCTAGATCACACTCTAAGATGATTGTAGATCTACCGTTTTGTCCTTAATCCATTACTCTTCCGTTCTTAAACTCACACTTCATTTTTTACTTGATCTCTCCCATCTAGCCTTAGAGATCTTTCGATTATGGCAAAATTGATCATTAATCATCCTCGCCTCAAAATTGATCAAAGTTGATCAAAATCTAGTTTTCCCATCTCAAAGCTTCTAGGATATCTTCCTAAAACACAACCTGATCTCTAGGATCGTTTAGCTTCAATTGACACTCCAAATCCTTCCATAAATAACAATCATTAGCTACATCATTCATTGCCTTCAAGTACTCAAGCACCCCTTCATTTAAAACACTTAGGAGGACTGAAACACTCATGATGATATAAGTTTTAGATCTTAGAAACATCATTTCCACCCTTTGATAACTGCTGAAAGCCGGATCCCTAGGATTAGCCTAGACGGATCCCTCTGAGGAAGGAATCATGGGATCCGGATGATAGTTTATGTCAAATCTTGCTAAAACAATCATTTCAACTCATCTTCCTAACTCAAACACTCCATCTCATCTTAAATGAGTTCCTAGATCAGTGCAACCTCTGAAGTTGACTCTTGTGCATGTCAATCATCACATTCCAATGAATCCTAGTGGGTTAAGGCTTAAATGCACTTGCCAAATCTCCTAGTTTATAAACCACTTTGTTAGGACCTCCATAGTCATCACTCTCATCCTAACTTTCAGCTCTTGCAACCTCTTGAAATCATCTCATCATGAGGAAAATCCCAAGTAGTAACTTATTCACCAAAGAACCACCCTGAAGCGGGCTCGTGTTATACACGAAATTTCTTCAACAGAATCATCTCCCGTCAAGCCAACAAATGATAGAATTCTTCATCATCCAATCAAACCAATTCCTAAAAAGATAGTACCCATAAAACTACCTATGCCAAACACCACCATACCTCCTAGGCCAAACAATATCATCTCCACAAAACCATCACCTTTGGTTCCTAGAGCTATTTCATTTACATCCCCACTATCATCACCACACCTCTACAATTTAGAGGACTTGGCCTCCTAGGCCATCTCATCCGCTTCCGCCGACAACATTCTCCTCATTAGGAGGAATAATGGTTCAAAATCAAGGTGTTGAGTCAACACTTGCTCCAGCTTCCTTTTCGTCGTTTCCATCATATAATCCCATTTGGATTATGAGAAATCATCAAAGTCAACCACCCGACCATATGGAAGTTGACACTTCTCTACCACCACCATCATTTTTGGTTGAGTCATTCTCAAATGCACCTCCACCAATCCCTCCATCGTTTGAAGCTCCACAAGCCGCTTCACTTGATCCTTCGCATCAAGCCATTTCACTTCTTCGACCACCACTACCTAGCCATGACAAAGATTGCTATCATTGTCAACATGTTGAAAGTTTGATACATGAAGTACGAGAAGACCAACGTTTCATGTTCTATCATCTCCTCGAACGTTTCGACGAGATCAAACCTAAACAAAACTTGAGCTAGAAGATTTTAGTGGTGTCCTAGCATCAAGCGATAGTTGGTTTAGAAATTCCTAGTCATGTATTTTCTTATTTTGTTAGTTTTTAGAGTCATGTATATCATAACTCTAGTTTTATTAAATGTAATTACATGCTACTTGTTATTTTGTTGAGCATATGATTTTTGTAATAACATTACTCGTTATATCACCTTGGCTGTAATTGAACAGCTAATACGGATCCCTCAGAATTGCCTAGACGGATCCCTACTAGGAGGGAACCGTGGGATCCGTAAGACATAAAGCTCTCTTTCTACTAACTTGAATCACATTTGCAGGAAATTGTGAATTATACTTGCTTTCTAACCTTTGTTTTGTAGTTATTCAATTTACATATGAAGACTTTGACATCCTAAAGCTAGGGGGAGCTTTATGTCAAAGCAATATATTGGAAATTACTTGCAAATACTAGGTTTACATTTCGTGACATCCCCTTGCCTAATTGCAATCATCAAGGGGGAGCACATTCGTCTCTTAGACGATATATTCTGCAAACTTATTTGCAAATAAACTAGATTAGTATCACTTACTTGACGCCCTTACATAGGGATGAACTCGTCAAGGGGGAGTAAAGACGAGATCCTCTCCCGATATTTTCTCTTTATTTTTTTCTTTCACATGTTTTTCTTAAAAACGATGTGTTGCCTTCCTTCAAATACTTTTTGTTTAGACAAAAAGGGGGAGAAGAAAGTAAAAACTACAAATTCAAACTTTTACAAATTTTAGCTTTTCCTTAAAATAATTTTATGTTTTGTCATCAACAAATAGGGGGAGATTGTTAATACAAATAAGCCGTAAAAACGTTTATTTATATTTTACGATCTTCTATTGTTTTGTCGATAACAAACGTAAAATCATATTAACGAAACAAAAAAAAAATACGTAAATGGTTTGAACTAATAGTTTCTAACATATTCACATTTTCACATAAAACACTAAAACAAGTATAAGTGATTTTATGATTTAAGTAATACATATGTATAACAACTAGTGTTTACATATTGGGATAAAATATACACATAACTAGCATGTAGTATATTGGATAATATAAATGGGTAGAAACATAAGTATCACAACCCATTGGGCAAATACATTGAATGTAGTTGGGTACAACCCAAAACTCATATCCCATGGATCTTGACCCATAACCCATTACATGACATCATGCTTATATCACATATGGATAATACCCATAACCCATGGATCACCCCATACCCAAGTGACTAAGTGCAATGCACTCAAAGATACATTGTATCTAGCCAAAGATCCATGGTTCAACCCATGACCCATGACCCATAACCAAAATACCCATGGGCAAAGAGGAGCGTTCCACGGATCCCTAGCTTTGTGCTAGCCGGGGAACAGTAGGATTTTTCCTCAATAAATAGTGAGCCATTTCTTCATTATTTCTTACCCCTTTCTAACACACTTTCCCCTTTAAGTTAAATCTCACTAACCTTAGATCCAAGATATCTACGTTTGTAGTTTTGTTTTTGTGTGATCTTTTAGGTTCCTCTTAAAGGCAAGATCACCACCTTTGAAGTCGAGCAAGCTCAAGTCCATGAGTTGCCATGCTTCCTCATCATCAAGGCTACTGAAGTCTTCTTGTTGATGATTACTTTATTTCTTCAAAGAAGTGAAGTGTTGAAGACATTGGTGAAAGATGTCTCAAGTGTCAAGATGAAGATATTAGTGAAGGGTATCTATCGTCTATAGGATAAGCATTAGTGGAAGGTTCTTAGAAGTCAAGACATAAAAGCATTAGTGAAAGGTGCTCAGAAGTGAAGACAAAGAAGCATTAGTGAAGGGTGCTTAGAAGTGAAGACACAAGACATTAGTGAAAGGTGTCTTGTAGATCTAGTCAAAGGCATTAGTGAAAGGTCCCTTAGATGTACACTCGATATGGTGTGTTTCGATGTACAAGATAGACTAGTATTAGATCCAAGGATATTGATATCCTTGATGATGTTGTAAAGGAGTAGATCTCCTTTGGGATTAGTCGTTGGTGTAGTGTGGTAGTAGTTCCTCCATTGCAATGGAACTAGGTGCTTAGCCTAGTACCTAATAAAAGGTAGGCAACGTTGTGAAGTGTAGTTCACCTTGGAGTGAAAGAACTAGGTACTTAGCCTAGTACCTTATAAAGGGTACGCGACGTTGTGTAGGTGTGGTTCACCTTGGAGTGAAAGAACCCGGTGGTTAGCCTAGCACCGGAAAACGGATAGGCGACGTTGTGAAGGCTTCTCCGCCATAAGGAGATTGGTGTAGTGAATACGAACTCTCGAGTAGGTGACTCGGGGAGTGGAGTAGGGCAAGGAAGGTGTCCTTGTAGCCGAACCACTATAAATACTCGTGTTGTGGTTTTGTGCTTCTTACTCTTATCTTTTCATTACTTACCTTTATATGCTTGTTTATCAACATCCAACACACACATCCAAATAGATTGTCATAAGTCAATCTAAATAGATTAAAAGGAAGTTTTAATTGGCAAAACTATTCAACCCCCCTTCTAGTTTTCCAGATAAAGCTAGTTGTCACAATCAATGGACTTTTGTAGAGATTCATATAACGGATTGTGTCCGTCATGCTCCATGTATTCTTTTGTCTCGTGCATACGTTACATGAGAATCTCTTTCATGTTAGAGGTAGGAAGATCACATAACCGTACATGTAGGGGCGCTTTCATTGCCCATTCAACGGCGTCTTTAACATGTCTTTCTATTGCATTCGTTACCTGATAGTCGAAGTTGAGTATCTCAAGTTTGGACAGACGTTAACCATGATGTTTAATGATGTTCAGCAAGTTTTGTTGTTCCAGAGCTGCAATACATAAATTCATCTTGGATCTAACCCTAACTGTTCATTTTTTCTCTCTCTAGGTTGGCGATTTCTGGCCTCCACAACCCATACAAATCCGGCCTAATTCTTTCTACATCAATTCATTTTTTCTTTAATATGTTTTTGGATTACTGATTTAACGTTAAGTATAAGATCTGTTTGGGTTGTGGGGTCGTATCTACCTTGTTTATCTTCCTTGATTGTTGTCGTAACCCTAACTGATTCGATTTCTTCAAAATCGTTGTTAAATCTGATTTATCTTGCAACAAAGTGTTTTTCGTTTTCTGCGAAGCAGTTTGTTAATTGATAATTAGATCTTAGCCGACTTTGCTTAAATCGATTTTTTAGGGTTCTTTATTGGGTTCAGTGCGCTTATTGCTATATCTTCTTATTGGTTTTGGGTTCGACCTGCTGCTCATCATAGTCTTATTAAACCTTTTTTAGGGTTTAATTTTACAGGGTTCGATCTGGTTGAGTTACCCTTGTTCTGTATTGCTATATCTTTGTTATGGGTGTTTGTCTACCTGGTGCTTAAACGAAGCCCTTTCTAGGGTTTGATATTTATTCGCTTGGAAGTTAACCCTAAATCTAGGGTTTTTTGGTTTCCTATACGTGATATTTATGTTCTACTACATGATTGGTTAATCCTTGATGCGTTGATGTTTGTGGGTTACAAGAGAGAGAATGGGATATCGGATTATGGGTGTCGTGATTATGGTCGGATCTTGGATCATTGTTGCGTTGAGACGTGCTTGGCTAAATCTATGGTGATGCTTTCTATGGTTAGTTGCTGCCCATGTTTGGGTGGTACTAGGTCTCATACTTTGGAGTTGTCAGCTGATCGTGGTGCCAGTCATTTGTTACCATGTTTCTTTGTTGTTTCTATTGGAAGTTGTGTTTTGTGGTCATTCATTATTATTGCAAACACATTACATGTTGAAGATGCTTGTATCACCTTTTGCTATTATGATTTATTTAGGCGTGGATCGCTGAGTTTTGGTTTTTGTATGCATCTTTGATTGGGTTATAGTAACACTTGGGTCTTGTGGTTTCACGATGTTGGTGTTGTTGTCACTTTTGGCTAGTCGTTAGTGCCTGGTTATGGCCTATTCGTGTAAGTTCAAGCTTCTATGTGGATCTCAGAAGTGTCTTATGAAGATGATATTTACATTCCGGTTTTCGTACAGGGTGGTGTTATCTGGATCGCATGGAAGTTGATCAGAAGTACTATGATGACTATGGCTTAGGTTTTTACCTTAGTGAAGCAAGTTTTATTTTAGCTTTTTGTTGTCATTGGTGTAAGTATGTATGTTAGTTATAAGGATGGCCTTTCATCCTTATATAGAGTTATAAGAATGGCCTGTCATTCTTATATATTGGTTAGGTAAGTGTCCTAAGGGACTGAGGCGAGGGAACTCACCCTCGTCTTTGGTACTTCAATGTTTTTTGGTTAATATATTTTACCAGGGTGCAGGATTACTCCCCTTTTAACCAGAGCTGCAATACATTTTAGAGCATCTTCTAATTGCTGCTCTACCTTCGTGTTTGTAGGTGGTGGTGGTGGTGGAAGTGCGGTTGTAGTGATGGTTGTTGTTTCAGAGGTTTTTATGGGAGGTGGTGTTGCTGTTGAGGTTGTTGGTGTAGGGATAGACATTGTTGGAACTGTAGATGAGTCTTGCTGAATCGTGACCGAAACCATGGACACGACCTCTTTCTCATCATTCGTCTTTTCAGCTTCAGCGGGTCTGTCTTCAATGAATTGGTCTCTAAAGGTGAGATCATGTTCAAGGTTCTGATAGGATGATGGGGTTCCTGTAGAGCTGTTTGGTTCCTCCAGGCATGTTTGGTCATCTGTTCTTTGCTTGAGATTTTCTTGAACGCTTAGGTAGGTAGTTGACATGAAGTCATCCGCAGAAAAATCGATGTCTTAAGTAACAACCTCCTTTTCAGTATTCCCTAACCCGGACCCTTCACCTTTACCAACCTCAGTATGAGTCTCAGTCTGGACTTCCGGCTCATTTACATCAACATTACCAACTTCGTTCTCCTAAAACTCTGAGTCAGTGTCACTAGACTCTTCATTGAGTTTAACATTTGGAGAGTGTTCCTCTTCAGCTTCCATTAACTCCGCAGCTTGTGATGATTCTGTGCTATGCTTCTGGAGTATGTATTTGGTGGTGGTCTTCTGAGCTGGAGAGGAAATGTTCAGCAATGTTTGAGCAACCTGCTCAACTTCTTCAAGGCACTTACCCTTTCCTTCAACTATTGGAAGAGAATGAAGTTTCCTAGAGTCTGGTTCATGTATTGTCACACTCTTCATAGGACATCTTGCCGACTCCTCGAGTTCCATTAAGCTTGCTTCTACGCTCTTTTGAAGGTTAAGATCATCAATATTTTTTAGGGTGGGTTCGGTTCTTGGCTATTTAGACCCTCTTCCCTTTCCATTGTCACCTTTTCTCTTCTTTTTGCCCTGAGTATATGAGTCATCGGTAGTAGGCTTGTCTTGATGTTTCTTGGTTTTGATTTGCTTGTTGATTTGGTTGGGGTAGGAGTTAGCGATTCACTGGTGAGAGACTTGGTTACCTTGTTCAGATAGTCTTGATATGTGGGGACGTGACAATATCATCTATTAGGAGAGCATCAGGTATAGCCTTGCCAAAAATCTCATGTTTTGAACCTTTAGCTACAAACTTGAGATTTCCGAGAACATGCTCCTCTATGGCTAGGTGAAGTCTGAGACTCACTTCTTGGGTGGAACTGGTGCTTGGCTTGAAGATATTTGATGATTAGTTTGGAGAATCTGATACTTAGGATCACACGTGCATGCACTTTCATCTTACCCTTGATGTTTTGCGCCTTCTTTTCTTTATCACCGATGAACGTGTGAATCAACTGCGTGAATTCCTCCCAAATTCTCTTAGCAAAATCCATGTTGGCTTGATTGACAATTCCCCATAGGATTTGCAACGCTGGAGCTCTCGGTCTCTCAAACCCAAAAGTTTTTCCGGTGAGGCACAGGTTTAAGATGGTGATAATTTCACTCCATGGCTGATACATTTCATTGGTGATTATGGAAGACAAGGTTTTGACTTCTGAAGGTTACCCCAAGTCATTAACAAAGTTGAGTAAGTCATTAGTCATCGGTGGAGTGGTGAATTGGTTGTTTTCATCGATTAGTGTGATCTGCAGAGCGTCTCTGATGGTGTCCTTTGAGAGCTCATACCATTCTTAATCCAGCTAAAAACTGTAGACAGCGGTGATCTTATCCTACTTCACTTTATCCTAGAATTGCTGAAGATAGATTAATGGAATCACGGAGCAGGAGGTGAATGCACTAAAGAAGTTTGTGTGCTTCAGATTTCCACCACAATCTTGTAGATAGGATTTGGGTGTGATTTGTCCATATCTATAAAGCATTTGTTCTTCCCAATTGGGACCTAGTCGGCATACGGCAATATCTCATCATCTGTGCGAGTGGGTGGTGGGACAGTAGATGCTTGGTCAACTGGTGCAGTAATCTCAGCCATTATATCTGTATATACACATCCACAAAGAAAGATATATACAGAATGGTTACGTTTGAAGTGAGTTACCGCTTGATACTTAGGTCATGCAAGACCAAGGCCAAGACAAAGGGATACATAAGACACACAGAGATAGAAAACATTGGTGGAAAACTCTAGAGTGAATGGAAGTCAACACATAATGAGACAAGGCACAAACCCGAGATTAAGTCACTTTGATCAACATTACTAATTAGACAAAACTCAGTTTTGACATTTTGTGATGTCAAGAATCGAGTGACAAATCGCAGGTGGGCAAGTCGCAACTAGTCAAAACTCAATGGTCAAATTGCAACATATAACAAAACGCATGTATGATCAAATCCATTTTAACCAATCACCAAACATCAAACCGCAAAAAGTCAAATCGCATAACATGACAAAACGCAAAGACCCAAATCGCAAGTGGCAAAAAGCAGTTAGTCAAAACGTAGTCAGCTAAACCCAATTTATCAACTCTCAACTCTCAAACCGCAAGATAAGTCAAAACGCAAGAGGCAAGTCGTAGTTGTCAAAACGCAGGAAGCATAGTCAAATCGCAACAATATTTTGAAATTAGCCACAGCGGGTCCTACATTTTTCTAATAAACTAATCTTTAATCTCAAATCGCAATGATTGAGATTTGACACAAAACACAACATAGTGTTACCTGTTGAAATGCAACAACAGATATTTTGACAAAACGAAACTAAGAATACAATATCAAATTGCAACTAAGAGTGTTATATCAAAATGCAACCAAGAACATCTAAACCCCAACCAAGAACACCATTTTAACAACTCACAGCCAAGAACAGTTTTACCAACTCACAACCAAGAACAATCTTAACAACTAGCAACCAAGAACATTTTCTTCAAAACTCAATCAAGAACGCTTCACTACTACACCTAGCCACGATCCTAAAGCATACTAAATCAATCATTCACAGGGCAGGTTTTTAAGGCAATCATAACACTAATCGATGACACCTAATTAACTCCTAACAAAAACAACCATAGCAGATATCATCAATCATGTCACGACAGAGGTGAAACGACAAATCAATGGCCAAGTCATTTTCAGCGAGAGAAACATGTTCAACACACACGCAAGCATTTACAATCAATTATGAATAAACCCAACTGTAAAACATGGAATAAATTACAAAACTATGATAGTGAGAAGAATCGGTATGAAAACCTAATCAATTTAAAAAGTAAACGAGATTTAGTGGCGTGACGATACAACATAGTATACACAACCTGACAGAGATTACAAAGAACTAATTGTACCTAGGCTTGATGCACGCAAACTTGTCAAGAGATGATCAAACCGCAACTAAGAATGAGAGAGTTTAAAGAGAGTAGTATGTTTGACTAAATGTGAGAAGGTTTGACCGGTCAAAACACAAGACTACCTATACCCTAAGGTTTCAAGTTTTAGAGAATGGCGTAATTGGCCCTCCTACTTATCAAAATGCATCCCTTTTCTGTAACAGTTTTATGTTTTGACAACTTTGACCCTTCTATATGCCAAACCACATTTCCATTTTCATAAAAGGTTTCATGTATTGACAGATTCAGTTCCTCACATATCATTAGGTTTATAGGAATCATGTTTAATCCAATTTGGTCCCTCTCTTTTCATTTTCTTAACACACTGTAGAGATACGAGAGACACAAGGAGGCAAATCAGGATAAAGTATATGCACGAATGGACCTCAAATAAATATGAAAATATAGGAAACATTTAGCAAGTAGCAAGCAAGTCCTTAAATTAACACAAAATTGACTCATGAGACCATATAAGATTGGCACCCCATCAATTATAAAAGCCAGGATAATACTTAATGAGTTGAAGTCGCTTGACAGATGTCATAAATTTTGAAAATTACTCTCCTCCTCAATCATGACCCGATTTCAAGTAAAACAATTGTAGTCATTGATTGAGTATGAAAAATTTATGCACACTTGATACCAATTGATTTAACGACACCCTCAAACAACCACGTGAAAAAAATACTTTTCTGACAGATCATATAATAAAAAATATTTTTAAAGGCATGTTTTGAAAAACACATATGAACTTCTACTCGAACTTCATCTAAAGAAACGTGTAATTACTGAATGACATTTCTAGGACCGTAGATGTTATCGCTACTAGAAGACATGCCATGGAAAACTATTTTTGGTATTTTTCAATTTTTAAAATTTTTATGGATTTTTTAATGATTAAGATATGTACAAGGTGGAAAACAGTGTCGAGTATATAAGTGTTGGATATACTCTCATATGTGGTTTGTTAAAGCATGAGTCCTTAGCTGAATTGTTTAAGAATCATATTATATGTACATCAATTCTGATATTTTGTAGCTCAAACCATGAGACACTTGTTATTTAGGCACCCAAACTACGAGTATTTTCTTAAAGGAATTGATCAACGTACCTGCAATTGAGTAAGGAAAACCTGCACTAACATCACAAGTTTGTTTGCATTTATGTAGGTTAACAACAACAGTATCCAAACTATTGGGAATTTTACAATCAACCTTGGTTTTGCCATCGGTGGTCAATTTGCTGGTAGGAATCAGTACAAGTCTAATATTCTTAAAAATTCTACCGGTTGGTATCCACTTAAGGAAAGATCTAGGAGTGCTTGACTTCTTAGGCACAGTGGAAGATTTATCCTTAATCCTAGTTTCTGAGGCTTTATCAGTAAGTGTTTTCCTAGGAGAGGAATTAGTTTTATGAGGCTTCTTCTGTGCATTCGAAGACTTTTTCTTGTTCCTAGTTTTAGAAGGTTCAACCTTAGCATGAGCATTTTCTTTCAAATTCTTGGGATTAGATTGTGAAGTGATTGGTTTTGACAAAACTTCTTTCTTATCAACTTGGGAGGCAAACCGAGGTTTTGAAGATTTTGGTAGTTCATATATAAACACAGTCGATTGTCTAACAACTGACCGGTTTCTATTTGGATGTAAAACTGGTTTCCCCAAGATTGATGGTTTTGAAAACTTAGTGTTCACACTTCTCCCTACAGTTTTTCTAAGCTTGTTCTTTAATGCTACAATTGTGAAACCCTTATACTGAAGTTGAGCTTTGAGATCATCAATTTTGACCTAATTTCTTTGATTGAGTTACCTAGTTCCTTTTGATACATTTTCAATGTCTCATTTTCCTTGAGTAATTTAGCCACATAAATTGACAGCTCATTATTTCTTGTCTTAATTGCATTAGTGTCCTGATTAGTTTTGACTAAATTATTTTTCTAATTCATATCAGAGATATGTTTCTTTAGGTTGTTGATTATCGATTTTTTGGCTTGAAGTCGAGCTTTTAACTCGTTAATTTAAAAAAATTCACAAAATTCAAGCAATCTCGGATTTTTACACGGTTTCTTAGTTTGAAAACTTTCTTCCTTTCTTTGTATTGCAATTTCAAGTATAATGCAATGTTTTTCAAGTTTTGAGAATTTATTTGAAAGTTCATTAAACGCTTCTTTATCAACCATGTCATTTGTTTTGAAATAATTAGTCTTAGCTTCAACTAAAGAACAGATGTTAAAATCATGTTCTGCATCTTGATCAGTTTGTACAAGTATATTAGCATATGCATTATGTTAAACAGTTAAGAGTACCTCAGCACCTGACACCTGTTCATTTACCAGTCTGATAACTGCATCCACATCTAGTATGACAAGAGTCACCGAGAGATTGTTTAGTCACAACTCGGGATAGAATGTGATATGAATAAAGGCATGTTTATATGATACAAGTATTATGACGCCTGGCCAATGTGATAATAGTTACATCATATAACTTGAACTTATTGGGATTATAGGATGTCTTTGAGAAGTGCTTGGGAACAGTAAGTTGAATGAGTCAGAATTCTATAGTATGACGTTTTCCTAATTTTGAAACTCTATATCAAATGACACCAGTTGAATGGAAAGAACTGAAAACCAGCTACAAGAACTTCTAGGAAGTGATTTCACTCGTCCAAGTGTATCTCAATTAAGTGCTTCAGTTTTATTTGTGAAGAAGAAGAATGGTAGCATGAGATGACGTATTGATTACCGGGAGCTAAATCATATTATAGTTAGGAATCGTTGTCCGCTACTTCGAATCGACGATTTGTTTGATCAAGTTTATGGTGCAAATTTTTCTACAAGATTGATTTAAGGTCTGAGTAACATCAGTTGCATGTCAAGGAGTAAGATGTTCCTCATTTTTATCAGTACAAATATCCTACCCATCTCATTGGGCCTTTTGATATGACTTGATAATTTGAAATGTGTCTCGTTGATCGTTAGTATGTTTCCTTGGTCCGTTCAGAATCTTATAAAGAATTGTTGAAGTTCCTATCATTTAGCATTATTTCCGTATTTATCTCAAATTCATTATGTGTTCCATGTATCTCTTGGAGATGTTACACTATCATCCATTACATATATGTTTTGTATCCGTTGGATCAAATTCGTTATGATTTGTTTTGTTAGAGGGCATGTGGCTATCCTAGTATGTCAGGATCGAGTCATGAGAAACAAAACTTTTTCGTTCATTAAAATCCTTTGGGAGAATCATTTTGAGTGAGTTGTTTATTTTCCTTTTCTTTTTGTAATTTGGTACATATCCGTCTAACTTTTACAACTTCAATTTCGAGGATGAAATTTTCCTTTTAGAAGGAAGAATTATAACACTGATGCAGGTTTTACTGACCAGGTTTTAATATTTATAAAGTCTCATTATACCTATGGTCTACCCTAATGCACTAACAGGCAGTGTACCCGGTCGTGTGTAGTGTAGTATTTCGGTAAAACCGAGGTCGTCCCAAGAGCTATGTGTGCGGATTTTAACTAAGTCTAGGTGTCAAAGATTTTAATTGGTTTTGAAATGATTAACTACTAAAGACAAGAAAATAAAATAAAAAAGCCAATAAAGGCGAGGGTTGTGATCAATAGAGGAGAAGTGTGCTAACCTAGTTACTCATCCTATCAAGTTAAGTTCATGTTTAATTACTTCCAATTGCTTCAAGTGGGGGTAAAAGTCGCTAGGACAGCATTTGGTCAGTTCCTCCTAACCTGTCAGCAAAGGCTTCCACTTGAGAACAAGCTACTACCCTTATAAGTCCAGTTATTTTTAGTCCCCTAAGCCAAGTCATTAAGTTATGCTACGTGCAAGATTTGTGACAATTAGTGCCCGGGCGCTAGCATCTTAAACACTCGTCCCTAATTTCTTAAGTTCATCCAAACGGTAGGTGATCAGTTGGTCAAAATCAAAAGCGAAGAAGGGTCATTAGTTGGTCAATTCTTACCCTTCCCACTCAGTCTACCTACTTAGGGTGAGTTGGTCATATCTCCTAAGTAACTAGCCACTACCGCCATTCAAAACTACGAAACAAGGGTAGCTACCAACAAACTATGCATGCATACGCTAGAAACAATTATCTGAAGCAATGTAAGCATAACAAAACAATCAAGAAATCATAACTAGGCTAGCACCAGAGGTGCTTAGCCGCTCATATTAACTAAAACAGTCGATTCAATGTTTAACATATCGAAAGATATGAATTGAAAGTAAAGAAATGATAAATTGCTAATGCTTATCATAGGGGAGTGATTTCTCCCTTGGAGATGGCTTCGTATGCTCCTTAAGTTCTGCCTTCAACCTTCTACCCACGTTCTCGATTTCTTTGTGTGGAGTGAATGAATAGAAATGCGGGAATTTTGGGTATTTATAGGCGGATTGGTTACTGGTAACTTAAGTTAAGAGTTATTGCCGTAACATCCAATTCTTCTTATTTTGCTTTGGAAATTTGGTTCTGGCGTAACATCAATGAGTTACGCGTATCTTTAATAAATCATGGTTCGCCGTAATTGTGGAATGAGTTACGGCGTAGCTTACAGCGGCGTGAACATCATTTGACCTAATTAGTTACGACGTAATTCTATGAAGGAGATACTCCGTAATCTTCAGTTTAGTTGGTTTTCTGAGCCATGCTTCTGTTACGGCATAATGTGAGAGGAGAGTTACACCGTAACATCTTCCAAATGGGCATACTATCATATATCATCAATAAACTCTCCAAATCCGCGTCTCATTAGCTCCAATGCTCGTAATTTACCTGAAAGTGAAATATAGAGGAAAACAAGCGTAAATCCATATAAATGATATAAAATAGGAGCATTATCGGGGGAAATTGACACTTAAAAATTCAGGACTATTTGATGTTATCAAATATCCCCCCACTTGAACTCCACTTGCCCTTAAGTAGACCTTATTAGATAGATTCCTAAAAAGATATCTCCCATTACCTGGAAAATATAAGTTTACAAATTCTTAATGCTAGAATAAAACAAAGCTGAACTATTCTAAGTGTCAATTTCGGGGTGATCACTCCACGCATAGTCATAGCATGTATTATATCATAAGCTTGGCGGTTACACAAATCTCCACCACTAGAGTTAAGGGCTAAACAATTCTCGAAGGCAATATGGGTAGACACGAAAAAGGTTAAGGGTGAGTCGTCATTACTAACATGTCACGACGAAGTGGACAAAATCAATGATACATGACCAAATCCATGGCCAAGACACCAAAGATTGCTCGCTACATAACCTAGACACGCTTCATGACTAAAGGGTAGGATAAGACATGGGATAAAATTGGTGTAAAATAAAATCAAGGAAATAGTCTAAATCTATAACCAAGTCATCACCACTTACCATTCATCCAAAGTTTAAGTTTCGAAGTCAAGAAACTTGATCATGATAATACCAGGTAGATGTGCCATTAGAGGAAGTCATGATGGGAAAATTACCAACTCCATTCTTCAAGTGTGACTGAGGTGGCCTCATCGATACTAAATCTATAATAAGCTCATAACATAGTGCTTATAACTTCGCACTTTACAATCAAATGAATAACAATAACTATTTTTTTAATCATAACTACTAAACATAACATCCCCCCACTTAAGACGAACAATATGAGAATTTAGGGGGTCTTCATTGATCTTTTAAGAATATGTCGTCGACGAAAGCGTGATTCCCAAAACTTTCCACTTGAACTTTGAACTTAGGCAAACAATGACTTCCCAATTACAAATAAAGACTACGGGGTTGGCTAAGGTGTATACGTGTAACGAAACAATATGTTGGGCAAACAAAATGAAAGGAATGGCTCAGATGGGTGTATCTAGGGGTATCTTGCACTAAAGTTGAGTGCAACAAAGGGTTTAACATAGGGGTCGAGAAGTCGAAGTGACTAATCGATAGACACACAATGATAGGCTATTTTGGTGATAATCCTATAATACTGGCTTCTAAAACTGAAAGGTCCAAATACATTGAGCTAACTCAACATAGCTCGTCTATGGTCTCGAAATGATGCGAATGCCAAGTTCAAAAGGTACAAGAAGCTCTTGGTATACTCATAATTTGGTGGATTTGTGGTAAAATTTGGAAGCGGATAAGCTAAGGCTAATCACCATATAATATCAAGGGTTATAATGTGCTCGGCTAAGGTCTAATCTAGTTAGGTTAATAAAAACATGTCAAAAATTTAAAAATGGCATAATTTTTCAAAATAAACTAGAAAAATGAGGGTGAAATAAAGTTCAAGAGATAATTTTACTCCCGTCCCACCACTTGAAATATACAAAGTCCCTTTTGTACTAAGCGTTAAATAAAGGGGAAGAGAAAAGTAGAACTAAGGCAAGAACTTCCCTGAAATTTGCTCCAAAAAGAAAGAAGGCTCACGAAAAGAATGGGTGCCTTAGCATAAGCATCCACGAGCAAACTTGAATCCCTGAAATCACACTACCGACAAGCTTAATTCTAAAAAAGAAAAAGAAAAATGAAAAAGAAACCTAACTCAATTTTGTATGAATCACGGTTGCATTTAGCGTATGCAACAAGCTTTTAAACAAATTGGTGTCCCAAGTGGACGAGTGTAGTCTCGTGAGGGCTTACAACTTCAATTTCGAGGATGAAATTTTCCTTTTAGAAGGAAGAATTATAACACTGATGCAGGTTTTACTGACCATGTTTTAATATTTATAAAGTCTCGTTATACCTATGGTCCACCCTAATGCACTAACAATTGGTAGTGTGCACAGTGCGTGTGTAGTGTAGTATATTAAAACGAGGTAGGTCCAAGAAGCTATGTGTCTGATTTTAACTAAGTCTAGGTGTCAAAGATTTTAATTGGTTTTGAAATGATTAACTACTAACGACAAGAAAATAAAATAAAGAAAGCCAATAAAGGTGAGGGTTGTGATCAATAGAGGAGAAGTGTTCTAACCAAGTTACTCATCCTATCAAGTTAAGTTCATGTTTAATTACTTCCAATTAAAGTGGGGGTAAAAGTCGCTAGGACAGCATTTGGTCAGTTCGTCCAGTTGTTTTTAGTCCCCTAAGCTAAGTCATTAAGTTCTGCTACATGCAAGATTTGTAACAATGAGTGCCCGCGCACTAGCATCTTAAACACTCATCCCTAACTTTTTAAGTTCATCTAAACGATAGGTGACGAGTTTGTCAAGTCGAACAAGCGAAGAAGGGTCGCCAGTTGGTCAATTCTTACCCTTCCCACTCAATCTACCTACTTAGGGTCCGTTGGTCATAACTTATAAGTAACTAGCCACTACCGCCATTCAAAACTACCGAAATAAGGGTAGCTACCAACAAACTATGCATGCATACACTAGAAACAATTATACGGAATCAATGTAAACATAAACAAAACAATCAAGGAATCATAACTAGGCTAGCCCCAGAGGTGCTTAGCCGCTCATATTAACTAAAAAAATCGATACAATGTTTAACATATCGAAATATATGAATTGAAAGTAAAGAAATGATAAATTGCTAATGCTTATCATAAGGGAGTGATTTATCCCTTGGAGATGGCTCCGTATGCTCCTTAAGATCTGCCTTCAACCTTCTACCCACGTTCTCTAATTTGGTGTGTGGAGTGATCGAATAGAAATGCAGGAATTTGGGCGGTATTTATAGGCCGATCGGTTCTGCGTAACTTAAGTTGAGAGTTATGCCGTAACATCCTATTCTTCGTATTTTGCTCTGGAAAAGCTACGTGCAGTGTAACATCGAGGAATGAGTTGTATTATCTTTAATAAATCATGGTTACGCTGTAATTCTGGAATGAGTTACGGCGTAGCTTGCAGCGGCGCGGAACATCATTTGACCTAATTAGTAACTTACTTTTGTAGGAATCACGGTTGCATTTAACATATGCAACAAGCCTTTTAAACAACTTGTTGTCCCAAGTGAACGAGTGTAGTCTCGTGAGAGCTTACAGGTAACATACCCACAATGTTCATTTAAAAACTAATACAAAGTTATTGTGTTTAAAAAGAAAGAAGTGTTACAGGAGGATAGTTCGTCGTAACTCCTATAAGAGTTACGTCATTATTTAATAAAACTTTGAGATGCTACAAGAGTGTAGATGCAGTAACCATTGCATGGGGGTTAGGCAGTAGTAATACTCACGAGAAGAAGAACTCTTTGCAAAAAGTATGTTCACAGTAATCATAAGAATGAGTTACGCCATAACTTGTGGACAGTCGAGGTCCCCTTTAGCATCTTTGCAACAACTTTTCTCCGTTTTCCTGCAAAATGGTTAAAAACACAAAACCAATGAAATAGTAATAAAACAAATGAAAGGGATAGTGGGTTGTCTCCCAAAAGAGAACTTTTCTTTATTCTGAGTCTTTAAGTTAGACTCAAAGCCATGGGGCTTTATGGCGGCCTTTGTCCATCTTCCTTCTTAGCTGCTTTTTTGTTAGAGGATGGATGGTCCCAAACACATGAAGAAATATACGGAGTCAGGGAGTATCGATTTTCTTGCAAAAAATTAGCTTTCACCTATTCGTAGCGAAATTTAGCCTCGACTTCCCATTTTAGCTTGATAGCTTCAAACTTCACTTTAACCTAATTTTCAAATGAGATTCCCTTGTATCCGACTTTCATTCTCCTTTCTTCGTCGAAACATGCCCATTCGTTGCGTTTTAGCCAGTTAGGATCGGGGAACTCTCCTCCATCGCATATCTTCCAGTTGGGGTCGCACGTTGGCCATGCTCTGGTGAATTCATCAGACATTATAGCTAGTTCGCAAAAATGAAGAGTCCAATAAACCTCAGTGAACCAATCATTCATAATATCGTGTCCTTGAATCCATAAGCTTCTTGATCAGTTTTTCGTCCTCCCAGCACCACCAAACTTATGCTGCCTCTTTTATCCTGCGAATAAAAAACTGTCCTCCTCCATTGCATCGTTTGAGAAACGGAGAACACGTTGGCAATATCACTTTAGAACCCGCAATAAAAGAAATCTTAGGAGTACAACAATGAAGTTTTCCCATAGCAACAATATCTAGCACGGAAGGTCAGACATAATCATCTTCTTTTTCGCTGTTGTCATCATCACTAGACTCGGTTCCCTGCAAATGGCCAAAATATGAAGGAAGAAAATTATCTGAACAATTAACTTGTACCTCCTTGGAAACTTCATTTGTCACTACTTCATCTGGCTCATGGCACATAGTTTTGTCCATTTTAAATACTACTCTCTCACCATAATACCCCAATGAGTCAAGGAATGGTTTACCAAGAATTAAACGTTCCCTTGTGTTTTTCTCCATGTCGATAACCATAAATTCGGGAGCAGATATGAACCTGTCGACTTTAACAAAAATACCACCCGTGATTCCTAGAGGAGCAGCCTTGGTCATATTAGCCATCTCAATTACCATGTCCATTTTTCAAAGATGGATTAATCTAAGTTTTAAAAATATTGAAAGTGGCATGATATTTATACCAGACCCAAAATCTACTAATCCTAAGAGATCATGATTCCCAACTGAATATGGAACTATGAATCCGTCAGTGCTAACATCTTTAGCGAAAATAGCAATTTACGAGCTGTTTTAGTCTTGACTCACAGTTGCATGGTAACCGGGAAAATAATTCTGACGTAGCTGCTAATGATTTGTCGGATCGCGACCTTT
Organism: Chrysanthemum makinoi; assembly: GCA_910596185.1. Lineage (NCBI taxonomy): Eukaryota > Viridiplantae > Streptophyta > Magnoliopsida > Asterales > Asteraceae > Chrysanthemum > Chrysanthemum makinoi. The sequence goes on along the minus strand of OU343219.1, from coordinate 67,814,257 downwards.
AGATTTTCGGCTGGGGAATGGCAATCTTCAATCACTTCCTGTGAATCATTATCAGCAAAAATGGCATTACATACCACCACGAGTTTGACTCCCCGAGGTTGAGTGTCATTCATCTCTATCCTACGCACTAAGTTTCTCCACCACGGCTTCTAGGTTTTTTAGGGTTGTGTCGTGTCTGGAGAAGATTTTATTTGTATTTTCTTGGAAATCCTTGAGCCATTTATCTTGCTCTTTTTGCTTTTGGGCTGAGCTTTCCAGAAATTGGTTAATGGTCTCTTCAATGATGGGCCTTCTTTCTCCATAAGGCCTACGGTTGTAATTTCCAGAAAGTCCTCCACGATAGCCATTACTATTCTGACTATTCCCATAAAACGGTCGATTTTCACCATATTTAATTTCTTCAATCTTGCTATCCTCATCAATGTAAGGACAAATTTTGGCGAGATATCCTCCTTTACATCTTTCGCAACCTACTTGGATGGCATGAACACTTTCTCTGAGCTTGAGCATATCCCGACCAAGATTTTCAATTTTGCAAGTGATGACGGCAATTCCATCAAGATTTCCGCCTTTGTTCCTCTTGCTTCCTGCATCGTGCCATTTTCGAGAATGATCGGCCATCTTTTGGATGGCTTTAATGGCGAGAGTAGGGGCACGCTCGGAATTGGTCCTTGGTAGTCCAGCATCTGTCTTGTAGTTACGTTAATTTCTTTGTAAAAAATGTTGACCTTTTCTTCTATTAGGGTCATGAGTCGGACACATGTAGAGGAGATCCTTGTATCTATCCCAGGCTTGATACAATGTTTCATCGTCATCTTGCTTGAAATTATGGATTTCCATGAGCTGATTAGATATCTTTGACGGATGATAATATCTTTGGATGAAGTGCTTTTTTAGTAGAGCCAATGTATCAATTGCCCCAGTGGGCAATCTTTCGATCCATCGTCTTGCTCCCCCAGTAAGAGTCATGGGGAGCACCCTTAGCATAACATAATCATGAGAAACACCCGAAATGTTGAAAATGCTTGCAATGTACAAGACATTCTGAACGTGCTCATACGCATCTTCGTCCTTGTTTCCTAAAAAAGTTTTAGCACAAAGCTCCCTCATAAACTGTTCTTTAACGGACATTAGCTCCAATTGCCGGTCTTGCGAGACCCGGCCCTTGTTCTTCTCTTGTCAACGCTAAATATTTCTCAAGAGTGAGGTCATCAATGTTAACAACTTTCATGGTACCTGAGATTGAAAAGAAAATCGTGAAAAATATAAAAAATTTAAAATAAAACAGAAATGAAAGACTTAATGAAAATCCTAATATAACTCCCAGGCAGCAGCGCCAAAAACTTGATGCAATATTTACTGACCAGGTTTTAATATTTATAAAGTCTCGTTATACCCTAATGCACTAACGGGCAGTGTACCCGGTCGTGTGTAGTGTAGTAATTGGTAAAACCGAGGTCGTCTCTCAAGATCTGTGTGTGCGGATTTTAACTATGTGTAGGTGTCACAGATTTTAATCAGTTTTGAAATGATTAACTACTAAAGGCAAGAAAATAAAATAAAGAAAGCAAATAAAGGCGAGGGTTGTGATCAATAAAGGAGAAGTGTGCCAACCTAGTTAATCATCCTATCAAGTTATGTTCATGTTTAATTACTTCCAATTGCTTCAAGTGGGGGTAAAAGCCGCTAGGACGTGACATTTGATCAGTTCGTCCTAACCTATCAGCAAAGGCTTCCACTTGGGAGAACAAGCTACTACCCTTGTAAGTCCATTTGTTTTAGTCCCTAAGCCAAGTCATTAAGTTCTGCTACATGCAAGATTTGTAACAATGAGTGCCCGGGCGCTAGCATCTTAAACACTCATCCCTAACTTCTTAAGTTCATCCAAATGGTAGGTGATCAGTTGGTCAAATCGAACAAGCGAAGCAGTGTCGTCAGTTGGCCAATTCTTACTCTTCCCACTCAGTCTACCTACTTAGGGTTCGAGTTGCTCATATCTTCTAAGTAACTAGCCGCTACTGCCATTCAAAACTACCGAAACAAGGGTAGCAACCAACAAACTATGCATGCATACACTAGAAACAATCAAGGAATCATAACTAGGCTAGCACCAGCGGTGCTTAGCTGCTCATATTAACTAAACCAATCGATTCAATGTTTAACATATCGAAATACATGAATTGAAAGTAAAGAAATGATAAATTTCTAATGCTTATCGTAGGGGAGTGATTTCTCCCTTGGAGATGGCTTTGTATGCTCCTAAAGATCTGCCTTCAACCTTCTACCCACGTTCTCGATTTGGTATGTGGGTGAATGAATAGAAATCTTTGGAATTTGGCGTTATTTATAGGCTAGATATGGTTACAACGTAACTTAAGTTGAGATTTACGCCGTAACATCCAATTCTTCGTATTTTGCTCTGGAAAAGCGGGTTATGGTGTAACATCAGGAATAAGTTATGGCGTATCTGTAATAAATCATGGTTACGCCGTAATTGTGGAATGAGTTACTGTGTAGCTTGCAGCAGCGCGGAACATCATTTGACCTAATTAGTTATGACGTAATCCTATAAAGGAGTTCGCGTAATCTTGATTTAGTTGGTTTTCTAAGCCAGCTTACATTCTGCAGTAATGTGAGAGGGGAGTACGTATCATCTTCAAAATGGGCATACTATCATATATCATGAATAAACTCTCCAAATTCGGGTCTCCTTAGATTCAATGCTCGTAATTTACCTGAAAGTGAAATATAGAGGAAAACAAGCATAAATCCATATAAATGATATAAAATACGAGCATAATCGGGGGAAATTGACACTTAATATTCAGGACTATTTGATGTTATCAAACACCCTAAAAATTTGATTAAATTTTTATTTCTCATCTTGAATATAACCTATGTTTAAAATAATAAGTAAGGGATATTAAAAACTTTATCTTATAAAACGAGGCACATTATTAATTTTGTTTTAACTAAAGTAGTTAAACATGTCCTAATCCTACCCTAGCTTACTTAGACGACACACTCTTCCTTAACCACCTTTTATACATTTTCTTTTAAACAAGATCTACACTTACCTTAAACCTTTACACGTTATTTTGCAAGAGATAAGAACCAAATCAAGATTATGTATATCCTTATTGGATTAGAAGATATAAACCTATCTTATGTCCAAAAAAACCTGTACACGACATTCCTTAAAGATAATACACGAATTTCCTTTTGTTTCACAACCTCACACATTTTCTCTTTATACTTATAACATCCTATTATTCATTTTCTCAATACCAAAATTTTAAAAACATAAAAAAGTTCCAGGCACATTGTATTTTCTCTCTAAGGTTTAGAGGCTGAGTTGCAGCTTTTTGGTCTCAAATAAAGTTAGGGTTCTAGATTTTTGATTCCAAATCTTTTGGTGAATCATTTGGTGTTGAGTTCGTGTTCTTGTGATTCTCTTTTGTTCTTCTCAAGGTACACATAGTCGTTCTCTTGTCACACACTAGATGATATATAATTTAAACTATATTAAATCTAACCAATCATGCTACTATAATCATCTTGATTTTCTGGTTTGTCTCGTTTAATCACAAGAATAAAAGTTAAAAGCCCATAAAATTATAAGAGTTTGGAAATCATATTGCGTCAAATCTTTCTTTATTTTCAATTCGATCCTCCCTTTTGTTCCAGCCCTGGGTATATCATTAAAACTTTATGAGATCATTAGTAACACATTAAATATGGCTTGCTAAAATCTGGAAACCCTAATTAATTATTATGAGGGCTATTAGGGTTTTAATTGGAGTTTAGGGCTTATTTTTTTTTCTCACTAACATGTTGCTTGGAATTTGGGTCGCTTTGGAAGAGGTCTAATTTGTTGATAACAATGAGTTTTGACATGATTCCAAAGCCTAATATTAAATTTAAGATGTATACCTTCTAAATATTAAGTTTCTTGGTCATTGAAGGTCGGGAAGGTGGCCTTTTGATTTTTAGAAGATTAGTTGTCAAACCTAGGAATTTTGAGTCTAAAATCAGTCTGTGTTTATAATTTTCACTTTTCAAACAATAATGAGTTAGGATCCCAAATTTGATATGGAGAATTTCCAAGATGTATATGAGTTATTGGAATTTTATTGAATTTGTTTGGAAGGTCTAAATAGGTTAAATAAATTCAAACTTTCTGGGTATACATGTAGTGCACTTTTTGGACGGGTTTGAGAAAACGATTTTTGATTTGATACTTACACACAGAGATAAAATCTGTAAAAATTATGGGAAGTACTTAACATATATAGGTGTCATGGGTAAAAATTATAAGACCACAGGAGCTGGTTAAATGTGTCATTAAAATCATAAGAATAAGAACCAGATTCACATAAGACACCTTAAAACCTGTAATAAATGACTATTAGCACCAAAATCTGTTATGGCTTGTAAAATGAACTCCTAAATGATAAATGACTATTAATTCAGGAAGATCGTTTGAAGAAGGAGTGATTGTGTTTCTGAGTGTGCTTTCATTTGCGTTAAGGTACAAATATTCTATCCTTTATCAGTAAAAAAATTCTCATGAATTCTCGATCCTTGACTTTTGTTTATTATTATGATATCCATTTGCCATCCTATTTGATATGTGGTATGTGCTAAAACACATACCTTTTCATTATCAAAACTGACCCAAAATAACCAAGTAAGAGCCGTTTATTGCTAATATTTGTGGTTTTCTTGAGTTTATGCATGTGCAGGTATGGATATGTAAAAACACACAAAAAGAAGCCAAAACCGAAGAAAACCGAGCACGAGAGAGAGAAGAATGCAAAAGCCGATGTCGAGATGCAGTTTTATGGATTTTGATGCTCAAAAGATCAAATTATGGAGTTCGGTACATGATTTGGGAGTTTATCACAATTTACCCTTCACTTTATCATTTTGCACAAACAACCCCTCAACTTTTCCTTATTGTCACTTTACACCCTTCATTTTCCCACATTTACCATTTCACCCCTCATGAAATCCATTTAACCAAATCCCGTAACATACCTTTACCATTTCATGAATTACAACCTTGGTCCCTAAAGTTTCATTTTATACATGTTTGGCCCCTTAAATACACCTTGGATCACACCATTAGTCCAAAATCTAAATAACAAATCCTTTAACCCATATTACCCACGGCCCAAATGCAAAACCCACGGTCCATTAAACCAATCAAACCAAGACCCGGTTGTAATATTCCACCCTTAATAACTCGGTCAAAGCAACCCATTTACCCGGTCAGACAAACCCACCCAAAGTCAAATTATAATAAACAAATCCATTTCCAACCAAACGCGCCCAAACAGAGTATAAACCCCATTGTTACTGTTTCACCATTCCCTTCCCTTTTACCCTTCTATCCCACCATTTACCCCCACTTAAACTCTCTTCTAGAAGCTCTAACAACGTGTCAGAGGTATGTGTCATTGGAGTGCCAACGTGGACAAATGGAGGCTTCTCATTGGAGCAGCCACCTCACAAATATGATCCAAGGGTACGTGAATTGATTTGATGACAAGAGAATGAATCTAAGGCTGAGATTAGACATCTAGGAGCTTCTGAAAGGCATCCCAAGCTTCCTCATCAGCTATTTAAGACCCTTCATCTTCACGGATCATTTTGTCCAGTTTTTTTTCATGTTTTTAGAAAAGCTTTGGCCTTTTACTTGTTTTCTGTCATTTAAAATCCCTTTCAGTAGTTTATAATTTAGTTAAATGTAATTTGTAACTTCATTCTTCATTAATGCAATCTTCCCTTTTACCTTTTAATAACTTGTCTTCAGTTTTAATCAACTTCCTGTTTCAATCATTCAAATTCTGTTCATTTGAGTTTACATAAGCTTATTGAAGCTTATGTAAGCTTGTTAGTGTTTCAATTTGCTCAAATTTCTAGTTTTGGTAAAAGTCAACCAAAGTCAACGTTTTAAAGTTAAATCCGTTTCTGGTTAATTTACGATATGTTAAGTAGTTGATATTGATGTTAGTTTGTTAAAACTCAATTAGTTTTGCTTAGATTCTCACAAATCTTCTTAGTTAATTGCATTTTGAATTATTGAAGGAGTGTTTGGATTAATACTCATTTTCAGAAACTAGTCATTTAGGATAGTTTAACTTGAGTTTTCTAAACTTAGTAGCTAGTTTTAGATCATTTTCAGTTAAGCTTTCATAAGTATCAAACCTGTATTTGAATTTCGAAGTTAAATTTTCAATTTTGTCATTAAATTCATTTTCAGTCAAAACATATTATCATCAGTTTTAACTAGCATTTTTAGTCCACTTTTATTGGTTAGAAAAATTATTAAAAATGAAAAATAGCTTGTTCATTAGCTTGTTTCGCAAGTCTCAAAAGAAAAAAAAATCAAAAAAAAAATGTTTTGAATAACTTGCTTGCTTCTCAAAGACAGTGGTTTAGGTGATTTTTCTGCATATCTGTTCTATATCGGTCCTGTTCAGCAGCTTGGTAAGCTGATTCTCAGCTTTATCTTTTGTCCTCTTTAGTTTGATTTAAACTTCTTTCAGTAGACACTAGTATAATGAACATTTGTTTTGATCCCTTTAGGTTTTTAGAGCTTATGTTGAGTGCTTATTTAGACTGCTTTTCTGTCCCATAGTTCTGCACATCAGTACACACTGCCCCAAATATGCCCTTTTGTTTTGATCTTTTACTTCTTCATCATAAGTCCTATTTAGCTGTAATTTTGGATATAGTATCTCTGGTTGGTTGTCTTGAGAACTACACTTTTGGTTTTCCCTGTAGCTTATTAATGGCGATGGCTGACTTGCGATTAGGGTGAGTAGTAGTTTTGCTAGAATATCAGTTAGCCTTAATCTTTGTAGATCATTGATTAGAGGTTAGGAGTAGTTGAAAATGGTTGCTTTAGAGTAGTTTTAATATTACCTAGCTTCTGTAATCAGTTGGTTCATTTTAGTGCTTATTTGCTTATTGAAAAGTGCTTAATTCATATCAGTTTGCACTGCAGCTCTTATATCTTCCACATAAGCCCATGTTTTTATATTTTTCACAGCTTTAGATTAATATTTTAGAATTTTCCTGAGTTTTTCATAATTTTTGGTCACTATTTGCTATTTTTCCCAATTTAAAACAGTTTTTAATCACTTTTAATTAGCTTTTATTGCAAATAATTAAGAAAAAGTTCCAAAAAATAATTTTTCCATTTTCCCAGTTTAAGAAAAATATAAAAAGCATAAAAAAGATTTTTCCATATTTTTCCCCTTTTATTTGGTATATTTCACAATTTAAATTAGGTTTAAATAGATTTAAATTTGTAGAAATAGAAAAATAATCAGAAAAATAAAAAAATAGTTTTGAAAATTCTCTTATGGTATTTTAGATTTTATAAAATTAGTTTCATAATTTTCCCCTTTGTTTTATAATTTTTAGTTATTTAGTCTTATTTTTAAAGTTAAAATTAGTTTTTAATTCTAATAAATTCTAAAAAATTCATAAAAATTAGTTTTAATTCAATAATAGTTTTTAAATATCATTTTTAGAGTAAAAGTAATTTTAGGTTATTTTTAGGAGTTAGAATAAACGTAATTGCATTTTAATCGCGTTTTGTTTTAATCCTGTATTTGCGTTTTAGTATAGATTTGCGTAGTTTGCCATAAATCTTAGGTTTTCCCCTAGATTTTATTTCCTTTTACTTTCCTTATCCCGTAGTTTAGATAACTTCTATTTATCCCCTTTTCTCATTCAAATCCCATAATCGAGGCGTGAGTTGGAAATTCCATTCAACCTGGATTGGCGGGCGATCTCGGTGCTCAAACCTAACACGTTTGAGTTACCCACATACTAAACACTCTTCTATTATTGGTTTTAAATTGTCGAGCTGTTTTAAGTTTCTTCTGGTTAGTCATTTACAAGTGGCTAGCTTGTGTGAGATAACTTGGCGGTTTGGCTTTGTGAGAAATCAATTTTGGCGGGCTGAGGGGGGCTTGTAGAGAGTTTTAGTATTCGTCTCGAATGGCGTGCATTTGAAGATCCTTCGAGTGAAGTTACCGTCGTTTTGTATATATATATCTTTTTCAAAAACCAAAAACATTTAAAAAACCTAAACATTCTTCTAGAGTGTTTACAAAAACCATAAAAGTTAAAAACCAACAAAACAAACCCGAGCGTTAATTATTCATGGCTCACCTTGAATGTACAACCTATACGGGGTATAAGGAAAGTCTTGACATTAAATTGCGGTGAAGAGCGATCCACTCTTAAGTTCCGCTCATTTCTTGGCGTACTTTTGAGAGCTCACAGAGCCGATTGGCGTGAAGGTTACAAAAATATTGTGTTTTCCACATATTCTTAAATATAAAAACCCAAAAAGATTTTCCTTTTAAAAAATTTGTTTTAAAAACACAAAAATATTCTTCTTTTATCCTCTGAACCCGATAATTCTTTCTCATTAACCTTCTATATGTTCAATTCCCATGGAAACAATCAATTATCGTCATTGTTTCAATTGCAAAGGCCGTATGGAAGAAACTCAGTATTGTTGTTTGAATCCAGAATGTGTATGTGAGAGATGTGGATACCCGGTTCTAAAAATCTTGCTATTGGTGCGACTTAGCCGACAAAGCGATCTCTAGATGATTCTCAAAGTGTTTCGACCATCCGCGCAACCGAGATATGTTCTTATCATTAGATTTGCCTTCATTGCCAAAGCAGTATGGAAGAAAATCAATATCGATGTTTGAAATGTATATGTGATTGGTGCGGAAATAATTGTCGAGATGGATTTTGTAATGAATGCCGGAATTTTATTAATCCAAATCCGGATCTCGCTAGTCTTTATGCGGCTAGAACAAAGAGTGCTCTAATTGAAGAACCCTCGATTCCTACTCCTCTCCGTTGATGGAGATGGAATATGTTCGAGCCGAGATGAATCCGTTAAAGAATCGAGCCTATAGCGGAAATGGTGGAAATAGCTAACTCTTGTCGGATAATTCTTGATTTATCGACTTTTTGTGCATATAGTGCGAGAGGACCGAATATATGGTTGGAATTGTTAAAACTTGTAGCAATGGAAAATCAGGAACCGAGTTTCACCACAATCCTAACTATGAGACAACCGATTTTCCTAACCAACCTCGTACCATGGCGGAATCATACTCTTGAAGATGCTATGTGGTGGTCCTCACGAGTTTTTCAATGTCAAGTTCAATTTAACAACTCAACCTTTGGTTATGAACCTTACCCGTCACAACAATCATCTTTGTTTGTGAGTATTGTGGAGGTCGCATGTTAATTCGATTGTCGGTCACGAGTCCGATTGTTTTGAGAAAGTTCATTGTGACAATTACGATTATTCTTATAACCGCCTCCATGATACCAAGAAATTCAACCACAACCTTCACCATGTTACGAAGATTTTAATCAAAATTTGGAAATGATGAGTGATCTTAAGGATCTTCTTGATAAATTTACCCACAGAAAAGAAGATCCTCATCAGAAGACCTATCGTGAATTATTGGTGAAGAGTGATCAATATCGTCCAACTTCTTATTACGATTGATTACGATGGCGATTATACTCCTCAAGTGGCAATCCACTCCGTTTACGAGCCTTTCATTTCCGACCCTTCCCGCTTCTCTCACGCCCGGTTTAGAGTGACATCGTTTTGGAAGAGGTCGATGATCATATTTCTACAAACATTATTGATCCCGTTGACTTGCTCATAATGGGGGACGAGCCTCTTAGCACTATTCGGAAGCGAGGCGTCTTGTGTTGAGAGCCTTGACCAATCCCAAGTGAGTCGAAGGATGTATGTCGATAGTGGCTGTGATTAAGCTTTTATGTGATTCTCTTGACATTTCGAGGTTACCGAGATTTTCTCAAATCCTCTTTTGAACTCAAAGCGACTATACCTTTGAAGTTAACCTCTTTTCGAACAAAGATTTTGAGTCGATTCGAAACCTAGCGGAAGTGGTGGATATTGCTAGCTCTCGAGCACACCACTTGTCCCATCTACGTGTTCCGACCTTTCTCTCCGTCATATGATGTTATGCAAGATGAAGAGCGTGATGAATCCGACGAAGATATAATGGAGATTGATGAATTGACTAAAGTGGGTGGCGGCGATATTCTTGATAATCCGCCTTATGATTACGATATGGAAGAAATGGAAGCTTATTTCTTGATGATCCAATACCACCGGGTATTGAGAGTGGAGTGCGACTCTGATCAAGATGTCCTTTTCTTGAAAGCTTGTAATGATGATTCTCCTTCCTCTGTTGAGTGGACCCTCACTTATCTGTTGAGCCCACATGTGAAGACAAGATTTTCAACCCTGAGATATTAGGCATAGATGAGCTTTATGCTAAAATCTTCATTCGAGATAAGGATCCTCTCTTGGATGCCTTCGTTGATGAGCTTTTGAGTAACACCTTTCTATACCATGAGCTCCGTTCTTCTTTGGGTATTCTTATCGATCCTTCATCCCCCGTCCACCCCATAAAACCACGGATGATGGATTTCTTTCATATACCTTATGTGAGTTTGGGAGGAATTATCCTTTATGTAATGATGCCGACATTTTCTTCCACCCAACCCACGATCTCATTCCTTGGGAATGAGGACACCGTTGACCACTGTTATCTCTACCATTTCTTCCCCAGGACAAATGAATTGGGGAGTCAGGGCTAGCGACTTCGTTTAAGAAAACTTGTAGCGCTTAATTAGGAGGCACCCCATGCTTATCTCTATCTTCTAATAAGTGGCGTGAAGAGGTTAGCCTCTTGATTTCGATGTTGGTTGTTTTGATGTTGTTTAGGATGTTCAGATATGAAGACTCGTGCTTTCGAAGTTTATCTTTTCTCTCTTTGGAGTTTCATGATGCGTTCTTTGATGGAAATCCGATATCCTAATCTTATCGACTAACGTTTATCTTTGAGCATACTTAATAAGCGGCTTTTAGATTTTCGTTGATACCCTTGCTTTTAAACATTGAGGACAATGTTTTCGTTCAGTCACGGGGTAGGGTAATCTTCGATTTGATTTGGCCGCCTTGCTTATTTTGTAGGTGTACTCTACTTAACCCGTTTTTCCTTAGAAAATGAAAAATTGTGCTATAAATGTGAAAATTTTAAAAAAATTTTAAGCTTTTGTTAAGTCTTTTTGATTGAAAAGTTTGTTAGTCTCTTAGACAAGAAGCTATAAAATCGAATTCACAAGCTCCTGAGGCCAAGAATTTGCAAGTTTCCTATAAATTTTAAATATGCATGACTTTATTTCATTTAGGCGAAGCATTTGCTAAGTTAAAATATGTTTTGACACCTTGTT
>OU343219.1:67702400-67802826 GCA_910596185.1 Chrysanthemum makinoi | reverse complement strand
GATTTGTTACCTTACATCCATGATCTTAAAGCGAGTTGGTAACACTTAAGAAAGATAGGAATAGTAACACAAACGTTATTGCTCCAGGAATTCTTAGACTGCCTAATGACACATCAGAAACTAATGTAATGATTCCCTCTCTGAAACAGGAATAGTTGCCTTTTTTCCCAACGCTAGCACTTCACAACTTAAGAGCACATCAAGGAAGAATAGGAAGTTGCGATGTAAGAAAAGAACAATAAAGACCTATGAAGTAGAAGAACACCTTAGGACTTTAAATAAGACTCAAGTTGCACCCACTTTAGACATTGCGTTAGACAAATGTAATAGAAAAAAGTAATGTAACAAATCCTGAACCTTTAAGTACTTTAAATGTTATGTTTGAAGCTTCTTGTGTTGGTTGTCGTAAAAATCATGTTTTCGGTTGTCATGATAAATGTGTTGCTAAGACTATCTTATCTCGTAAGCGAAATAATAGAAAACGGAATACCTCTAGGCCTTAATGCTAAGTTCTGTGCTGTAAACCACCCTCTAGTGTTCCGGCTACGATCATTGATGTACCCATAGAACCCCCTTCACCTACTAGGAAGAACTTATCACCTAGTGCATTTACTAAGACAAAAGCTAAGACTAGTTGGAGATGGCAAAAATGGTTACATAATACATTTGGCTTTAAATGGATACCTAAAATCATAAACATGTGTATTTCAACTATAACTGCATCGGAACCCTCTAACTCTTTGGGTTCCACTTCTACTTCTATTCCATCTTGTCATCTTGTGTAATCAGGTGATATAGATCATCCTCTGGGTTGCGATAAGCGGATGTTCCGACACATGACAAGCAATCTTAAACTATTATCAAACTTTGTTTCAAAGTTCATTGGCCTTTATCGGTCGGGAATGATCACTTCGCGGCTATGATGGGCTTCGGAGATTACATCAATGGTAACATCGAAATCAGCAGGGTTTATTATGTGGAAGGTCTCAGTCACAATCTCTTCTCAGTTGGTCAATTTTGTGATGGAGATTTGGAAGTTGCTTTTAGGGAGAAAACTTGTTTCATTCGTGATCTATAGGGCAACGATCTTATGTCTGGTCAACGCACATCAAGTCTTTATACAATCTCAATGCAAGACATGATTACTTCATCTCCCATCTGTCTCCTTTCAAAGGAAACATCAACAAAATCTTGGCTATGGCACCGTCGTCTTTCACACTTAAACTTTCAAACCATAACTAATCTTTCACGTTACAAACTTGTTGAAGATCTCCCAAGATTTCCATTAGGAATTGGAAATTTATTGTTAAAGTGTCGGTCACCCCAATTATGGTCTAGCATATGTTAGCTCGTAGACGTGTTGTTATTTACGTTATTTAGCTAGTTATTTAGTTATTAGTTTAGTTTAGTGGAACACCGTGGAGGAAGGACGGGTCTTTACCCACTGTATACCTGATCCACAGCACGTCAGGGAGGCGTCTTATGTAAAACTATAAATACCCTCTACCTCCCAAGGTAGAGGGTTGGACATTTCACTCAATCTAACCTTCTTTCTTTTGTTTACTTTCTCTCTCTAGAAAGGCTCCCATCTTCCACTTTGTCTCTCTAAAACCTCATATTGTACGCCCCATATTTGTGATTGTTTGTGTATTTGTGAAATCCAATATGTTACAAATGGTATCAAGAGCCATGGTTTGATCATCTCTCTTGCATGCTCTTGGATTTCTAGTGGTTTTATATGGTTTTTGGGGTTGAAAAAGTTTAGTGGTATTTGCATCATTTGGATCATTTCTAGTGTTAAAGTTTGAATTTTGATTATACTTTTATGTTTAGAATCATCATAAGTGCTTAGGTTTTGATTTGGAAGGCTTGAATCAGTTTGGTTGGGTTGTCTTTGGATTGGAAAGTGATGTTTTTGAATATGTTCTTCGTAGAGACTTGTGGTTATATTTCTTCGTAGTGACTTGTGGTTATGTTCTTCGTAGAGACTTGTGGTTATGTTCTTCGTAGAGATTTGTGGTTATGTTCTTCGTAGTGACTTGTGGTTATGTTTTTCGTAGAGACTTGTGGTTATGTCCAGATTCAATGTATCTGTCTAGAAACTTATCACTTATGTTTGGTAGAGACTTGACACTTATTTTCGGTAGAGACTTGTAGCCTATTTTTGGTAGAGACTTGTCACTTATATTTAGTAGAGACTTGTAGCCTATTTTTGGTAGAGACTTGTCATTTAATTTTGGTAGAGACTTGTCACTTGTCTTTCTAGAGACTTGTCGCTTATCTGCCTAGAGACTTGTCACCTATATGTCTAGCGACTTGTAAACTAGCGATTTGTCTTCATAGTGAGTTGCTCTTTAGCAACTTGGCCTCTTAGCGAGTTGTTTCTCAGCGACTTGCCCACTTAGCGAGTTGTTCTTTAGCGACTTGTCAACCAGCGATTTGTCTTCATAGCGAGTTGTCTCTAGTGACTTGTGTTTCTAGCGACTTGTCCATTGAGCAACTTTTATACCTAGCGACTTGGTGCTTAGCGACTTGTATTCATATTTAGAAGAGGTTTGACCATTCCATCAGTGCGTTTTGTTGACTTTTCCTGACAAAAGTTCAAACGGCTATAACTTTTGAACCGTAACTCGGTTTTCAGTTATCTACCCATCAAAACGACCGTGAGAACGAGGAGAATGGCACGCCGAATAAACTAAAGGGTCAACCCTCGAGGCCTAAATCCGCTCCGAACAGAAGTTATTGAGGTTTTTAAGTTTTTAGAACTAAATTTCTCCGTAAAATCGTGCAACAACCAACCCAAAATCACAACCAAATAACATCTATGCTAATCCTACAAATAATCATAAGTCCTAACACACAATTTTCTATCACTGTGACGATCCATCAGTCATCTTAATACGTTTTATTGGTCATTGCTTAACGGTTTCTTCTTGATTTTGTAAAATCCCGCGAAAGAATCCATTTCTCGGTTTAAATCATAGATTTGAAAAATCCCGTGTATACTACAACATCATGTCTTACACTACTCACCCAGGGATTTCGGAAGTACTTAAATTGTACGATGTTGTAGACAACAATGATAATGTATGCTACCCTGAACGGTTAAAGATGATTGAATCTATCAATGAGGATGTGATATCTCCGGGTTCAGACTCTAAAGAGAGAGAAATGCACCAGTAAAGGTTACAGAATTCTCTTGCAATGGGTAAGGAAAGTTGAATTGAACCTTATCGACAACTTCATTCACACCTCATGTTACTTAGAATTGATGACAAATACACAATGGGATATGTACGATCATGTATTACACTCTTCCGTCAAGAATTATCATCGATTACTGGCACACTGTTCTTGAACTTGGAACAATTAGAAAAACAACTTAATAGGAAAAAGGTTCAAGAATCCAGTTCTAAAGCTGCACTTCATGTGATCAACAAACAACTTCAGTCATTCATCAAAAGGGAATACACTTCAGATTATGATTATCTGGTGACTTAAATGTGCTTTAAGAATCATACTGGGATGGAAGCTAATGTGTTTAGAGAGACATTAATCCAACTCATGGATAATGTGGAGAAGTATATTGAGGAAGTTACCAAGAATGATGAACATGTGGATGACTGTTGGGTGCAGTTAAGAGATAGTTGTGATGAATCGAGTAACGCATCAGTTGAAAGATCAGGTGTTGCTAAATGCAGAATGTCAGAGACAGCAAAAAATGATGTAACCAGCTGCTCAGTAACTCATGTCACACAAAAGGTGGATGCGGCAATCAGAAAGGTGAATGAATGTCGGGTACAATCAAGAGATTGTAGTGTTGAGACCAGCAAAGCATCGGATGATGGATCAGTTGACACGGAATATAGAGGCTCAATATGAGATAAACACAACCACGAGGTTCAGTGACTCTTGTTACACACGATGTGGATGCAGATATCAGACCGATAAATGAACAAGTGTCATGTGATGAGGTACCTTTAACTGTTCAACATAGTGCATCTGCTAATATACCTAAACAAATTGATCTTAATGCTGAACATGAGTCTGATGAATGTTCCTTGGTTGAGGCTGAGTGTAATAATTTCAAAACAAATGATATGGTTGATAAAAAGGCTTTTGATGAACTTTCAAACAAATTCTCAAAACTTGAAAAATGTTGCATTTCACTTGAAATTGGAATACAAAGAAAGGAGGAAAGTTTTCAAACTAAAAAACCATGTAAAAATTCGGAATTTCTTGAATTTTGTGATTTTTTTTAAATAAACGATTTAAAAGCTCAGCTTCAAGCCAAAAATTCTACTATCAACAATCTGAAGAAACATATTTCTTGTTTGCATGAGAAAAGTAAATTGCTCAAGACTACACAAGACACTGATGCTATTATAACAAGAAATAATGAACTGTCAATTTATGTGGCTAAATTACTTAAGGAAAATGAGTCTTTAAGAAAGCATCACATAGAACCAAGTGACTCTGTCAAAGATGCTAGAACTAAGCCTTTGGAACAAACAAACTCTTTGATAGCCAAAATTGATGATCTCAAAGCTCAACTTCAGGAAAAGAGTTTCGCTATTGTTGCCTTAAAGAATGAGCTCAGAAAAACCGTAGGGAAAAGTGTGAACACTAAGCTTACAAAACCATCAACCTTGGGGAAGCCAGTTTCTCATCCCACTAGAGACCAGTCCCTTGTTAGGCAGCCTATTGCATTCATATCTGAAAGAACAAAATCTTTAAAGACAAGGCTTGCCTCCCAAGTTGATGCAATAAAAGTTCTGTGAAAACCAGTAACTTCACCTGAGTTACCAAAGAATAAGGCTTCTAGTTCAGTTAACCCTCAACAAGTAGCCACTTCTGCTCCTAGCACCTCTAGGAATGGTTTGAAAACAGTGTCAAAATCAAGCATTAAAACCCAGAATTCATATGATATGAATGACTTGTGGAAGAACTATTATCTAGAAAAAGCTAGGAAAAGGCACAGATTCGAAAAGACGGAATTTTAGGTGCAAGACCTAGGGTGATGCATTCCACGAGATTTCAAGGCACTGCTAGTAGTTATAAACCATTACCTAGGAACACTCAAAAGACTAGGGGTTGGCTTGCATCTAAGAGTAGTTATATGAAGAAGAATGCTAAGCATGTAGAAAATGAAATTAGAAATTCTGAGTCTTTTTTGAATAAGAAACATTTTCCTAACTCACATGCTAAGGTACAATCCACTAAGACTACTAAAATGGCTAAGGTTCAATATGTCATCAAGCAAAACAGACCTAAAACTTCACCTAGATGGATACCAACTGCAAAATCCTTGGAGTCTAGAAATAACGATAAGTCTTCCAATGTGCATAAGAATATAAAAAATCCTAGACCTTGCCATAAGTGGATACCATCTGGTAGAATGTTTAAGGATGTTGGACTTAGGTGGATACCTACCGGAAAGCTGTTTACCAATGGCAAAATCAAGGTTGACCGTGAAACCCCAAAGGGTTTGGATACTAATGTCACAAACCAATATATATGCAATCAAGCTTGTAATGTTAGTGCAGGTAGTCCTTACTCAGTTGCAGATACTTCAATCCTTCACTACATGGATTGGCTTAAAGTATGGATAACAAATGGATTGATATCTCATAACTCACGAGTCCAAGTAACTCAACCTTGATATTCAAAGCGGCAATGCGTGTCTGTTCACCCGATTCAGGCCTCGTACTTCATCATTATGGCATCTGCGAGATAACTCTTCAGGCCCGTTCCTCAAAGAAAAGAAAGGTGTACGCTTGGTCGCTTTATCTTCAGAAGAAGAGAAATCTTCATGTATATGACCATTCTCATAGACATTCTTCATCAACAAGCTTCATGTTTTTCCTATGCTCATTCAATCCTCAACTGGATCTACGTTCATTGGTGTATACTCTTATTCACTTGTTAAATCAAAAATAGCAACCTCGGATGCAATTTTTGAGAGGGAGAAGAGTGAAAACATGATGATGGATGTTTGAATAATGGTCGTATGACTTAATGTTTGATGACTCTCCTCCAACGCCTAATGTTTCACTCACTAAGGATAAATGGGATTTATTGTTTGGGATTCATTGTTTCAAGATATGTTTGATGAGTATTTCCAACCGCTAGCGAATGTTGATCATCCAAGAAGTACAACTCAGACTACTCAAGAAGCCTAATCTCCAGTTATTCCTTAAGGCACTGATAATGACTATCATAATATTGCAGTTGCACTCATGAATAATCATCCGCTCTTTGGTATTCCTTTGCCAAATCTTCACGGATTATTTTTCATGAATAATGATCCGCTCTTTGGTATTCCTTTGCCAAATCTTCACGGATTATTGCTCCTCCCAACGTGCACACTATAAATCAACCACATGAACTTCAAGGAAAATGACTACCTCATCCGCTCGAAGTTATTAGTGAATCTTCCAGATCAGTCTCTACATGTATACTTTTAGGAAGAATGCATTGATGTTGAGGAATCATTTGTTCTAGTTCATTCAGTGGGTCAATGTACATCTGATTGTATGTTTATTCACGTATTGGGCATTTGACACAAGTTGATTACTTCGGAGTTAATCATTTATCACTTATTTGAGATTGAAGTTGACTTTCACAAAGGCGTGTTCTTATTTGATAACTTGCTCGGGCTTAAGAATTTGAGTTGAATACTTGGTTTATCTAGTTACCAACATTCGGGGTGGATGGTTGAAGACCTGGTTTTTTTTTTGGGTAAAAGGGCCTTAAAACCCCGGTAAATATATCCAAAAATTCAATGAAGTACAATTGACATGGACGTACATCCCATGCCCACTGCCCGTTACATAGGCGATATGACTCTACATATGTAACTAAGCTAAACAAGCCGCTAAGCGCAGCAACAAACACTAAAATGCTTTAACAAACAGAATAGAAAACAAATTACATTCAAATTAACAATCTAAATGTAACTAAGTCCAGGTTCAAAGAACCACTTCCATAATGTGCAGCTCCGTCTTCAATCATCATTTGTTGATGTCCGAGTACAACACTAACTTCCATGCCATTAGACAATGATGCACCTGCCCTACCCACACTAGAAGAGGGCAAAAGGTCCAATCACATCAACAAGGCTGAGAACCAGCCACTACAACTCGGTAACCAGCATGAACTCCGTTACAAACATATGCCAAGCAACCAAGAATCCAGGTGACCAACTAAAGTAAGATGACTCTAGTACCATCATGCCATAGCCGAACCACCACAAGCCATCATAGCCGGCTGATTTTTTACATGCACCCAACCCTAGCTAGAAAAACCACGACCAAGCAACACAACAATCAACTGGCCATGCAATCAAGACCAAATTGTCGAATAAAAGATAACCAGCCACAACCAAATCATGACCGAACAGCCATGAACCGTATAACAAGCAACCAAACAGAAAGAACCCATGCAAGCGTAAGAACCCTAGCATCGATACCCCATTGATTGCAACCCAAAGTTCATTCTATCAACCCCTAATCGGACTTGAGATCAAAATCAACCAACAACTAAGATCATGAAGCTTGAACCCCAACGAAGACAAACCCCACAATCCACAGCATTGCCGAGCCACATAAACCCTAACCAGAATGAACCTAACTCAGCAAGACACCCACGATCATGGAGAAAATAACCCACGATCAACATCAGCAATTAAAAGAAGGAAATCTCCTGGAATCGCACCACAGCAGATCCAGGAAAAACCTCCCAAGATTGCAGAACAATGAAACACGGATGATGAAAAATCTGTAACAAATTGTTAAGAATCATCATCACAAATGATCCTTGTTCAACTTCCATCAAAACTAAATGGTTTTGAAACCCTAATAAATCCAGCCGGTTGCCCAATCTAAAAAACCTAACCGGTTTGAATGAAACAAAGGATTGGTTTCTCTCTAAACAAAAATCCAAGCGATTAATGTAGATTAACATAACTTGAATCTTGATTGGAAGAATTAATTCCATAGAAGATTGAAAATTGAAACTAGGGTTTCAAGCTAAGAAAATCGCCCATAAGGGGTAGAAAGAGAGAGCCGACTTGGACATAATTCACAATTTTCAAAAAGAAAAGAAAATATAATAAGTGTCACATGCAGATGACGGTGTGGATAATCGCAAGAGGTGTTAATGTCTCATACTTTGTTTGAGTAGTGAGTACTTAGAGATTTGCTTGAAGCATAGATTCTCAACACAGTTCTTCCATCATTAAGTGCAAGCTTAAGATACAAATGTGGGGAATTCGACTTCAGTTTTCAAGTTTGGTATAACGGGTTTTTCTTCTTTAGTAGTTACTTCAAATGGTCTACACATGGGTTGATATAGATAGTCTGAGAGAGTTTCTGTAGCAGTTGATTCTCAGGAGTTCATTTGAGCTAATTTGTTGTTCTTCTCTATTTCAAGAATATTTGGTATATATATAATGTGTTTCTGATTCTGAGGTATCAAAACCAGCAAGGGGGAAGGAGACATACATCTAAACACACAACGAGTACACGTGATGAACTTAATACTTCTTCTTTATTGAAGTAATCCCGGGAAAGACAAACGTCATAATCGTAGAGAAACTTAGTGTTTAACTTGTAGCCTTTGGTGTGTTATTCCAACTATTTGGGGGAAGGATGTATTATTCCAACTATTTGGGGAAAGGGTTTATTATTCCAACCATTTGGGAGGAAATGGTCTCTGGATACTTTTGGTATGTGTTAACTTAGCTTTCAGTAGGAAGAAATATGAGAAGAATATTTGGAGCGTGAGATGATATTGCTTATCGACATCTTCTATATGGTTTATGGTAGTGCTTCTGGTTATTGCTTCATGTACACAATGTAATGATGATTCCGATGAGATCGCTACCATCAGGGGAGATATATGTGTACATCAGGGATGCACAACTTGTTCACATGATCAGGCTAAAAGTTAAGTAGACATCCGCAGAGATAATCAGTGATTCAACATGTTACTTGGATGTCATCGTCTCTACTCTTGTTGGGCACATGTGTACATTATGGGCTGATTGGTTATATGAAAGATAACTGGAATGCGTTTGGTGAAACAAAGATGTTGATAGAATGTTCTCCCGAATTGACAAACTGCTCAATCTCGAAGAGTAATGTATATATCGGGGATGCATAACAGGTTCACGTGATCGAGCTTAATCATGTATTCCGGGTTTGATAACTGCAGAGATGATCAGTGTTTTAACTTGTTACTTTGATGTTATTGTTTTCTTTGGGTTCATGAGCTTCATTCAATGAGACTGTTTGCTTCACTTCTTCTTCTTGGGTGAAATGGTCTTTTTACGAAGATTGTCGGTTTGGGGGGAAGCTACCAAAATTTCACTTTTTGAAGGCTCAAGTTCTTGCGACGATTTAAGAGCCTCAAATGCTTTGGTGGTGAAAGTTTAAGAGATGATGACTTCTATCTTCTACAAAGTGCTGAATGATTTCCTTATCTCGGTACTCGTATCATCATCTTCTTAAACTATTTCTCTATCGTTGTAAATATTTTTCAAAAAGCAAAATACAAAAATATAAAACCAACAAAAACAAAATAGAAAAATATAAAATCAACAAAAGCCCATAAAAAATTAGAAAATTGAAAAATACCAAAAATATGTTTTCTCAAGACATGTCTTCTGGTATCGATAACATGTAAATATTTCTTTCTAAATGGCACGGGACTTTAGATGAAGTTCGAGCAGGAGGTGTAAATATTTCTTTCTAAACATGTCTCAAAATATGGCTTGCAGTTATTTCAGACTGTAACCCGCGCTAAAACCATGGTTTGCTATTATATCAGATAGCAACCTGCTCTTCAAAGAAGGAAAGTGTTGTGCTAATCCAATTTTCAAAAATTTCGTGCACTTATCCTAAAACAACAACAAGGAAAGCATGTGATCAATAAGACTGCTGTTCCTACTCAAATATTTTTCCTTCTAAAATTCTCCAGAAAAATATTTGTTGTTTTCTAAAATTGTGGTAAATGAGTTCCTTGTTAATCAGTCAGATTCAGAGTTTTCGTAAAAATTGAAAACTCAATCAATGACTTCAGCGCTTTTAAACTTTTCAGAAAAATAAGTCATTGATTGAGGGGGAGAATGTTTTCAAATCTATATCATCTAACGGGCTTTCTTAATTATCCTAAATGCTTAACTGAAAAATGATGTTAACCTACGTTGAAGGACTAGGTGCCTAGGATATGATTGTTATGTTTAGATGATTAGAGTTTTATGAACACATAATCTCATGCTTTATATGATCTGATTGATATGTTGAATTGACTTTTATTAGTCGATTGCTGTTGGGTGATGTCGACCACCATATATCTGTTTGTGCCCACTAACGTATTCAGGTATATTGGTATATAAGAATGTTCCTGATCCGGATCCCACAATTGAATATGATTGGATGCCGAGAAAGGAAAGGGCAACTATATCTTGGGTCGACAAATGAAGAAACGGAGCTTAATTTGACTTCTATGGAGAGTTGGCATGAAATGCAACGTAAGAGGTCTCACTGCATCAGAAGATGGTTTTCTTCATCATCAAATGAAGAAACGGGGCTTAATTGGACCTCTATCAAGAGTTGGCATGACAAATGTAATGTTAGAGGTCTTACTGCATCAGCAGACGGTTTTCTTTCAGCCCTACAGCAACAACAGAAGCTTCTGAACCACCTAACATATCTTTGTGCAGGATAGTAGTGAATGATACCATTTTTTAAACAATTTTGAAAATATTGTTTTGAAAAATGGAAAAATATTGGTTTTGAAAATAAATTGGACTTAATTTTGAAAATCACCGGACTTCATTTTATCAAAACTTAAGTCACTCAATCATCGACTACGGTCTTCGATTGATGGGGAGAGTGATTTAAAATAAAATATTTTCAAACGATATTTCTTCATAAAAGTCCGGTTTGTACAATAATAAGTGGTGATCTAAAGATTTAATGTTATGTCATGGTATGATTTTCTTTAAAACTCAAAGATCTTTCAAAATGAATTTTTTTTCTGTTCTTGTTTGATTGTGAAATTATTTTATTTTACTAAAAGATCTCTTAAAACTATCATACCTGACACTAACAATCTTTAATGTCGAAAAATTGATCCTTATCAATCATTTTTCAAAAATTAAATCTTGCCACGTCTTTCCCCAAAATTTTCTAAATGATTTAAATCAATTGGGATCACAAATCTCAATTGGTTTGAATTTTTTGATCGGGGGAGAGATCGTGATTTAAATCTCAAATCGGTTTTAAAAAGGTGATTGTTTCAAAAGCACTTCTTCCTTCATGTGCCAAACAATTTCAAATACATAATGCACATGATTGTGGAGGAGCATTTAACCATAAACCAGACGAGCTTTTAAATCAGGCACATGTTATCCCATGTTTTCTAAACCTTATTAAATCACTTGGGATCCAAAACCTCAAAGGGTTTGATATTTTTGATCGGGGGAGAATTTGTGAGTTAATAATGAAATTTGATAAAAGGTTATCATTTAGATTCAAATGTGCATATTGCTCTCCCATATGTGCTAAACGCTTTTGAATCTCGAAGCACATATTGAGGGGGAGCATTTCAAAAAGAAAATAAACTATTAAGGTAGAAAGATTTCTATGTTTCAATATAAAGTACCTTGATTGATTTTCTAATGGTTTCTTAATGGCTTTTGTGATCATGGATGTGCTTCAAAAGAACTCTTTCCTCTATGTGATAAAATGATTTAAAATATCCTACGCACATATTGAGGGGGAGAATTTACAAAAGAAAATCAAATGGCTTTTTCCACGGAAATTGTGATCAAGAATATATTTCAAAGAATTCTTGCCTGCATGTGCGAAACAATTTCAATATCATATGCACATGTTGAGGGGGAGCATTTCTAAAAGATCAAAAACAATTGAGGTACAAAATGCTTTGATATTATATCACAAGTACCTTGATTGATTTTTCAATTGGTTTCAAGAAGGAAAGAACAATACCAAAAGACCGACCAATTTACTTTATGCATGGTGTTATAAGGATGGTTAGGTTAGGTATTCGTTCCCACGATCCCGCCAGAGCTGAAGGGATCTACCCACGGACAATCCACTAGATAGTATAGAGTCCTTAGGTATGATGAAAAAAGGAG
This sequence comes from Chrysanthemum makinoi, assembly GCA_910596185.1. Lineage (NCBI taxonomy): Eukaryota > Viridiplantae > Streptophyta > Magnoliopsida > Asterales > Asteraceae > Chrysanthemum > Chrysanthemum makinoi. Next base: position 67,790,660 of record OU343219.1, on the reverse strand, counting down.
AAAAATGAGAATATGGGAAGAGTGCCGATTGAGACAGAGCTAGTACTGGAACAAAACCAACAAGGTTCTAGTTATGAAGTCTCGGTAAGCACTGAAGGGGTTGAAGAATGAAAAAGAAATTAATGTGAAAAGGATGAAAAGAAATAGCCCTCCAATAATTCAACCTTAGGGCAGAAACCGGGTTCAATACATATGCTACTTGTGTTTACTAAGGTAACACTGGTATTGAAGACAAGACGTCATGGACCCAGTGACGCACTGCACTAAACTTCCCAAGCTACTCAAGTTCCTCTTAAAAGGGCTTGTTTCATTCTCACGGGGAACCTGCATAATCTATAGACTTTCTCTTAGAGATTGTTGATATTGAAGAAGAAGACCCTCTCCCTAGTCTCCGGTATAGGAACCAAATATGCACAATTGAGTCTAGAGCCAAGAGATCATCCACATTATCTCGTTAGGACACTAAATTAATGAAGACTTGCTATTTCACACCATGTGGAAAGTAAGAATATATTAAGAGTCCTACGCATTATCCTTGTGGTATTGCTAGAACATCTGAGTGATATGTAAAAATATTCACGATGAAGATGGAAATCCTTCTAGAGCCAACATCAAACAAGCTCTTGGTGGGTGACATGTGAGATCTTCTTGTAAGATCAAGCTTGTGACAACTGGATAGAAACGATGGGGAGATTCAATCTTGAATCAAACTTGGTCTAGGAATGGAATTGACGAGTACTTTTGGAAAAACCGTTCGATGTGCAAATCTCCTTTTCTCTAGCACATCAAATGTGTATTCATGTTTTCAAACACAAAAAGTATCTCTGATTAAAAAAATAATTTTGGAAAAACCGTTCGATGTGCGAATCTCTTCTTTTATCTAGCACATCGAATGTGTACTCTTTTCAAATACAAAAAGTACGTAGTTTTTGATTCAAAATTGATGTTTCTCATAAAACCTTCGTTGTATTGCAAAACTCTTTCTTCAAGCAATACACGATTGTTTTCAAATCAAATTTTCATCAATCAGTGAATCTCAATTTGCTGGTTCACTCACTCCGTGTTGTCTTCTTTGGGACGCTCCGGTTTGAGAACGGCTAGAACATTTGTGAAACCTGTCAAGGAGATTCTTCGAATTATACCGATCACAGCAGTACTTGTCTGATCAATGGGGAACCGTGGGCCGTGTACCTCAATTCAACGAAAGTGATCAAAGACACTTTAGTGCGCTTTATTGCTAACTGTTGTTTGCGGTACATTTGGACGGTTGCAACCTGATCGGGAATTGAGAAGTCAATCCAAAGCCGCATGCTCACATCATCCACACTTAATTGAAGAAATCATGACTAGTGCATATCTACATAAACTGGCTCTGATATTTTTATACTATGCTTCTGCTACGCTGCTGCAAATATCATGAACCAGTAAAAGCCTCCGCTACTATGATGAAATGATGTCACGATCCAGAAAGTGTGAGCATGTCAGTCCGAAAGTCACAACATCACATGATGGCAACACAATAAAGAGTGATCCAGAGATTTACTATGGCTGATGATCTCAATGAAAGCTCGAAGATCATCAAAGATGTGTATCAGTTAATGGCCTCCACTGAAAGTACAAAATAATCGGACTATGAAGAGTCACTGCTAAGCACAAATATTACGGAAATGAAGAATTGAAGTCTACGAGCTCAATAACGAAGACAAAGATAGAATGCTAGGATGCAAAATGTATTTCATGGGGTGACCTCCCTTAGGGGGAGATTGTTAGGAATTTGAAATTCCATGTTAAAGTGTCGGTCACCCCAATTATGGTCTAGCATATGTTAGCTCGTACACGTGTTGTTATTTACGTTATTTAGCTAGTTATTTAGTTATTAGTTTAGTTTAGTGTAACACCGTGGAGGAAGGACGGGTCTTTACCCACTGTATTCCTGATCCACAGCCCGTCAGGAGGGCGTCTTATGTAAAACTATAAATACCCTCTACCTCCCAAGGTAGAGGGTTGGACCTTTCAATCAATCTAACCTTCTTTCTTTTGTTTACTTTCTCTCTCTAGAAAGGCTCCCATCTTCCACTTTCTCTCTCTAAAACCTCATATTGTACGCCCCATATTTGTGATTGTTTGTGTGTTTGTGAAATCCAATATGTTACAATTTCGATATTCTAAAGATCACCTATGCTCAGCTTGTGAACAAGGGAAAAGCACTCGTGCTCATTTTTCGCCAAAGGTGGAACACAGCTCACAACATGTGCTTCATCTTCTTCAAATAGATTTGTGTGGCCCGATGCGTGTGCAGATGATTAACGGCAAACGCTACATCTTGGTAATTGTGGATGACTACTCAAGATGGACTTGGGTTTATTTTCTTCGAAGTAAAGATCAAGCTCCACAGATGATCATCACCTTTCTCACGAAAATTCTAGTTCAGCTCCGGAATACAGTCAGACAAATCAGAACAGACAAAGGAACTGAATTTGTGAATCAAACTCTACGAGCTTATTATGAGAAACTGGGAATTGAGCATCAAACATCCATTACACGTACACCAGAACAAAACGGAGTTGTTGCAAGATGAAACCGTACGTTAGTGGAAGCTGCAAGAACAATGTTAATTAATGCTAAACTTCCAGATTACTTGTGGGCTGAATCCGTGTCAACTGCATGCTACACTCAGAACCGTTAAATGATTACGAAACGCCACAACAAAACACCTTATGAGCTTATCCACAACCGTAAACTGAATCTCAAACACTTTCATGTATTTGGATCCCTTTGTTACCCAAATAATGATCGTGATGACTTTGGTAAGCTTAAAGCCAAAGCTGACATTGGAGTCTTTGTTGGATACTATGAAAACTCTAATGGTTACCGGATCTGGAATAATCGTACAAGGGAGATTATAGAAACAATTCATGCAAATTTCGATGAGCTTACAAAAATGGCTTCTGAGCAAAACAGCTTGGAACCCGGACATAACCATCTAAAATTCCCCCAAAACCCATCATCAGCTGAACCAAGCCTACAGCTTACTCGTCAACAAATGGAACAGCTATTTGCTCCTCTGTTTAGTGATTATATTGATCAACGTGCTCCAGATGTATCAAATGTTTCCGCTGCTCAACCTGATAATAATCCAATACCTGATACACCTTAAACAACAACAACTGTTGAAGAAGTACCTCCAATTGATTCTACAACAACAGCCGAACAAACCGCATCCAATGACGCTGAACCAGCTGATGATCTTCTGAATCATGAAGTACCCCAACCTGCAGATTTTGATCCAAATGCGTTCTTCAACCCTTTTGCAAATGATTCTGCCACTTCTGATGTTGCAGAATCATCCACAAGTCATTTGAATCCTCCTAATCTGCAGAATGTATATCAACATCAACCATCCACATATCGTTGGACTAAAGACCATCCTCTTGCGAACATTATTGGAAACCCGAATCAACCAGTCGTAACAAGACAACGCCTTCAGACTGACGGTGAACATTGCATTTATGCACTTACCATTTGTCAATCTGAACCCAAAAATATTAAAGAAGCAATGACTTACGACAACTGGATTGAATCCATGCAAGAAGAACTTAATCAGTTTAAACGCCTTGAAGTATGGGAATTCGTTGATAAACCAACAAGGGTCTATGTTATTGTGTCGAAATGGATTTGGAAAAACAAGTTGGATGCTGAAGGTACGGTTATCGAGAAATAAGTCACGTCCCGGTGGCTAAGGGTTATAGACAAGAAGAAGGGATTGACTACGAGGAATCATTCGCACCAGTTGCTAGACTTGAGGCTGTACGGATTTTTCTGGCATTTGCGGCTCACATGAACATCACGGTCAATCATATGGATGTCAAAACCGCCTTTCTGAATGGTCAACTGAAGGAAATGGTATATTTTAGTCAGCCGGAAGGATTTATTGATCCAGAGTTCCCAAATCACGTCTTCAAACTGAAAAAGACTCTTTACGGTCTCAAACAAGCTCCTCGGGCGTGGTATGATAAGTTATCATCCTTTCTCATTGCCAATAATTTCACTAAAGGTTCGGTCGACCCAACACTTTTCATTCAATATCACGGGGCTCGCATTTTAATCGTTCAAATTTATGTGGATGACATCATTTTTGGGTCAACACATAAAAAGTACTCAAACGAATTTTCAAAACTCATGAAAAAATATTTAGAAATGTCCATGATGGGTGAACTTACATTCTTTCTAGGATTGCAAGTTTATCAATCACCCCGTGGTATTTTCCTTAGTCAGTCCAAATATGCCCTTGAATTTTAAACTAACATGGAATGACAAGTTGTGATACCTATGCCACACCAATGGCACATACCAAGAAACTGGACGCTAATTTACATGGGAAATTGGTTGACCCTACCAAATACCGAAGTATTATTGGGTCTCTCATGTATCTAACAGACAGTAGACCTGATATTGTTTTTGCTGTATATCTTTGCTCCCATTATCAATCGAGACCAACAGAAACTCACCTCTCTGAGGCTAAAAGAATCCTCCAATACATCAAGGGAACCATTAGCTTAGGCATCTGGTATCCAAAGGATTCTGGTTTTGAACTAATAGCTTTTTCAGATGCTGATCACGCAGGTTGCTTAGATTCATGGAAAAGTACCTTAGGAGCACTACAATTTCTTGGTGATAAACTGGTGCCATAGCAATCGATGAAGCAGGATTGTACATCGCTGTCCTCAACCGAAGCAGAATATGTAGCCATGTCGGCGTGTTGTGCTCAAGTCATATGGATGAGAACACAACTCAAAGACTATGGTTACGTATTTGACAGAATACCGATGTACTGCGATAATCGTAGTGCTATTGCGATCTCGTACAACTCTGTTCAACATTCAAAGTCTAAGCACAGTGATCTTCGATTTCATTTCATCAAGGAGCATGTGGAAAAGGGTACCGTTGAATTATATTTTGTGGGTACTGAATACCAACTGGCAGACCTTCTCACCAAAGCCTTAGCTCCTGCTAGGTTTACTGAGTTGGTTCACCGAATTGGTATGAGGTGTTTGACTCAGAGGAACTGGACGAACTTTTAAAACAATCTTAAAACCAGTCAAACACCAAAATCATTTTTGTAAATATCTTTCAAAAACAAACTACAAAAATACAAAACCTATAAAATACAAAAATATTTTTCTATCTAAATTTCTTTCAAAAATATGGCAAGTACAAATCTTCCGTCAACACTTCACACTTTCAAAAATTTCAATATTTTCTCGGTTAAGTGTTGAGGGGGAGAAAGTAAATATTTTATTTTTCATAAAACCTTGTACTTGCATGTTACCCTGTAACGGTTGTATCTTTGATATTGGTGGACACGTTTCTTGTTTCTTGACAATCCTCGAACCCAAATTTGTAAAATTTCTCTAACTTCAAAGTCGAGGGGGAGTGTCGTCATGTTTCTTTCCAAACTTACTCTTCATACTTAACCTAAATGGAAATTGTGGGCTATGGATGAGAATAGTTAAGGTGGAGGGACCAAAGTTGTCAAAAGTCTAAAGTTAATTTAACAAAACCTCTCCACCAAATCTCCTAACACATTTATTACTAACATTAAATTTTCCAACCTACTCATCCCATCTTCAAAACCGTGCTTTAATCTTCAATTTTGTAAGTGGTTTATGATTCTAGGTGATATTCTAAACATAGGTTTTAATCTTTACGAAAAACCAACGGTTAGATTTGTCCCTAGGCATGATTTCATGTTTACGCATATGTGTATGAACATGCAATCATGTTTTGGGTGTTTGTTGATGAAATGAGTGTGTTAAAACAATGTCATAATCATTCTAAAACTATTTCTAACAACTAAATCCACCCAGAAACATTAATCGATCATTTTCAAAATTAAGGTTTATGCGTATGAATTGGGGGTTTTCTATTGTGGATGTTTCTATGTAATTAGTTGGTTGTAGGATGTTTGTTACATGCTTAATTGACCAAAACCACTCTCGAATCATATCCAGAAACATTAATTTTGTGAAATTGAGAATTAGGGTTTAAGACTCGTATGAATTAGGGATTTTTGATTCCCAAGGTTTTTCATGTTAAAACTTGTTGCAATACTATCACTTTGCCTCTAAGACATACCAGAATTAATTTGGTGCCATTTCCATGGCTGGATTTCTTATTCGTAAGAATTAAACCTAAGGGTTTTAGTTTACGCGTATGCTAATCCTACGCGTAACCATTGATGAAAGTGATAACTTGTGTTCATGAAAAGAAGTTGAATAATATGTTAATGAAAGTGTTATGATGAATTTATTTCAGGTTATTACGCGTGCAAAATCAGAATCAAGGTTAAAAATGGATCTCTACGCATAAGGATCATCTTACGCGTACAATGTTATACGTAAGAGAAATCTTACGCGTAAGGTTCTACATGGGGACTACGCGTATCCTGTGAAGGATATGCGTAAACTTGAGTCTTACGCATAAGGTTCACTCTTATGAGTAAACCTTACGCATAAGCTCCCACATACGCTTACGCGTAAGCTCTATGCCAAGGACTCTTTTCCTACGCGTAATATTTCTTAAGCGTAAGAGGAGTCCCTACACATAAGCTTATGCTTACGCGTACGATTACTACTGTTTACGCATAAGCTTGAAACTTTACGCTTAATCCTGTTTTTAACCATAATCATGAATTGTTACGCGTACATACTTGTAAACAAATAAATCTTAACGTCACAAAATCAAAATGTCACTAATAAGCTATAATGGTTAATATGTTGTGTGAATGAGTGAAAATTTGGACTTTAAACTTCAAAATTAATAAACTCACGAAACTTATCACGACTATTTTGGACTATTGGATAAACAAGTGACGTTGGACTCGTAACATTCATCAACATTACATATTCAATAATTGGACAATAAAATCAACTTTTGACTAACATAATTTCTTTCGGTATGTTGGTTCTTTTGGCTCAATATCTTTCAGATCACAATATGGACGTCACAATGGAAAACGTTAACGCACCAAATGTACTCACAGTGGAAGATATTTTCCCTACCGGTTACCAGATGAAGATTAGAAAGAATAATCTCAAAGTGGACTTTGATAACTTCACGTGCTCTTAGTCTTCCTGTCATATTGCTGTGGACATTCTGAAGACTCATCCATACAAGAACATGCTCACAAATTCTGCAACAGTACCGGTGATATACATTCATCAATTCTGGCACACTATGCAGAAGATCGATGGTCAAGACGTTGTTACGGTGACACTAAACAACAAACAAGTCACCATCACTGTTGCGGATTTAAGGGCAATTCTCCTTCTTCCTGCCATCCAGCCTGCTGATTATGTAGCTACTCCATCGGAAGAGGCTACTCTTCAATTCATGGTCGATATTGGCTATGATGAAGCTGCTGGGATCATCACTAAACATTCTTCTGTTGATTTAAAGAACATCCCTCAGCCGTGTAGAACTTTATACATAATGATTGCCAAATCTGTTTCTGGATGTGATAGTGGTTATGAGCATCCTAAGCTCATGGAACTACAAATATTCTGGGGCATGGTCCATATGATGCATATTGACTTCGCAACTCTGATCTGGGAAGACATGATGTCTTACCTCAAGAAGCCTGACACCAAGATCCCCTACATCAGATACACTAAACTGCTGATCCAAAGGATACTCGGGAATAATCTGGACATTCCCTTGAGACTTGATGACCCAAACCATCACTCCACGTTGTTTGAGCCTACTCTTAATGTTGTCAGATTTAAAGACTCAAAAACAAAGAAACAAGGTGCAATTTTGCCTGACTGCCTTCTCACTAATAATATCAAGCAACTTCAATCATACTCTCGATATCAGAAAGCAGTAGCATCAGGCAAACTTGGCTTCATAGATGAAAATTCCTCAGGCATACGAGTTAAAAGGACCAGGAGAGGCAGTGCTGGAAGTGCAGCAAGCACTGGGAGTACCCAAAAGTATCCAAAGAGAACTCACACTCTCAAAAGGAAAGTTCCTTCAAAGGTTGTAGTTCCTAATCCTCAAACGGCACTTAAATTAAAGGACGAGGACTCTGAGGATACTGACACGGATGAAGAGGCTCACTACTCGAAAACTGTTACAGATGATACGACAGAAAAAACTCTTAGTCCTAAAACTGATAAGGGTAAGACTCCAGTGGAAGAGAAGTAAGAAGAAGATAGTTCAGAAGAAGAGCCACAGGATGAAGAAAAATAATACCGCAAGAAACTGAAGAATCTCAGGCTACAACATGTTGCTAAGGAGTTTAATCTTCAACAGACTCGTGGCCCTGGAGGTTCAAGTGGTGGCTCACAAATAACAACAGTTCTCGATTCGGTTAATCAAACCGATAAGGGAACTGGTACCACCACTCACGAATCTGAACAACAACAACAACAAGATAATATCATCTTCGACTTTGAGAAAGAAGAGAAAAAGGAGAAGGATGAAAGGATTACAGATGAAGATATTGAGGAAGCTGATAGGGAAAGAGCTGAAGAGGAAGCTCGAGCTAAAGAAGAGGCCAAGATAAAAGCTGAAGAACAGGCTAAAGCTGAAAAAGAAGCTGATGATTATCTTCTAGATAATCTTGAACACAACCCGGAACAAACTTCTGAGCCTCCTAATGACCCAAAGCCTTCTTATGAATCATCTTCGTCTGACTCATCGTCTCATTCATCACCACCACCATCCAAAGACACCACCACCAGATCCGCATCCAGATCTGTAAAGAAACCGACCGATACTTGGGCATCACGTGCAAAGACAAAGATTGTGAAAGCTGTCAGGCAAGTAAGGAAGAAAAACGTGGTCAACAAGAAACTGGATCAGCTGGCGGACAGAATCAATCTACTTCAGAAGGTGATAAACGAGTTCTCAGATGAAAGGGAACAAATTCAACAGTTTCTCGATAGAGATATTCAAGGGGAAATGGTCAAGACGATCAGAGAATTTACTCACAAGTTTCTTCTCGACACCGTCCCTGGAGTGACAAGAGAGATGTTCACCAGACAACTTTATCCAAAATCTGAAGCAATTGGTCAAGCAAACAATGCAATCTACTCATGTAGCAATGCAAATCAATCCAATTGAGCCTGCAGTTGTCTCCGATGCAGAACTGATTTCCAAGCTCGTCTTACAAATGTCTAAACGATCCGCAACATTTACTTCTGACGAAGCAAAACTATTTGAGGTATTGCTGGAATATCAACTCAAAACTTCATGCAAAGCGGCAGCTAAAAGGGCTAAGCGTCCAAGAGACAATGATGATGCGGATAAGGATTCTGAACCGAAACGTAAGAAGAAAAATGATGATTCATCATCTACACCTCCTCCACCCCAAAAGACCTCCACCTCCAAAAGATCTCCTCAACATCCTCCTGCTATAGATAAACCTCAAGACTCTGAGTCTCCACCACCGACGCATAAAGCTGGTGATCACTTTGTATACACTGGTGGTGACGATAAGGAGATTCCTGAGCCCCAACAACAACCTCCTTCTTCTACATCAACGAAGCAACCAACATCATCATCAAAGCCGAAGAAGAAAAAGTCAACTTCAGTTGTGTCATGGCTAGATGAAAATGAATCTGAAGAGTATGAATGGTTTTCAAAGCTTGTTGATGCAACCCCTCAGTTATCGGAAGGCCAAGAACCGGTAGATGGTAGAATTATGGAGCATGTCAAGATCATCCTAGAAAAGTTTAAAGTGAAGAAGATGACGAAGGTAGAGTTATAGCGAATCAAGAACGAAGCTTTTCAACTACTTAAGGACAGCTCTGATAGTGCCATTGAAGTCGAATATCATCTCGACAACATAGCACGAGCCATGTCCAACAACATTGATTGAATCAACGCTGAAGCTAATATCGACTTCACCAGACCTGACAAGGCTCCATACTACATAGACTGGACTAAGCCACTACCTACCATTGGCCGACCTGATCAACCGAAGATTCCCTACCAATATTTCTTCAACAACGACCTGGAATTTCTTCAGCACGGTAGCGATGTAAGCAAGAAATACGCTACTTCACTCACCTTCCCTTTCCCGGCAGCAATCTTCTCCAACAATGTGGCCATTGAGGAAGAAGCCACACATATGTTCGTTAACAATGTGGTAAAGTATGACCTCCATGCACTATATGGAATTCATCATTGGCTTGAACGAAGAAGAATATACTACAGAAGTTGCCAGGTACTCAAATTGAAAAAGGAGGTATACAGTGATCAAAGGATCGTTGCCATAATGCATGTTAGCCTGTCTTCTAAGTGGGACTACTCATTCCTGAAGAAAATAGTAGTCAAATGCCAAGACGAACAGGAATATGACTTTTCTGAAGCGGATTTCCCGAGATTGTCGCTCAATGACATTGAAGATATGTACCTTGCCAAGGTACAAGGAAGAATGCGACATTTTGTTTTGGGTAAATGGGTTAATTCACCCCGGTAAAATTCATTACGCCAAAAAACATTGAAGTACAACGGAACATGCGTGTTTCCCATGCCCACAACCCATTACATAAGCAATACAATGGAACAACTACACAACATTAGTTGTAACTAACAATTACATTCAAAACCTATATAAATGTAATAACCAAGGTTCAACGAACCACTTCCATAGCGCGCAAGTCCATCTTAATACTCTTCCATGATAGAACTGCAAGTGCAACACCAACTTCCACGAAAGAAACCAATGTAACGAGGGGTCACCAAATGCAGCAATCAGCATTAAGGAGGAACCCGAGACCCCAAGTCGCATAAAATCAATGATGAAGACAAAAAACCACACGAAAGTGATAACATGGAGGCATTAACAACAAGCACTACCCACCACGACTTCCAATATATATAGTATATAACAAGCCAGCCAAAGCAACCTAGTTAAAACCAAGTCGCAACAGTACCCTATACGCAATCAGGTAACGCTTGTAGACGTAATCTAAAAATAAGTCACTAGCCGTCTTACATCCAACCAGCTTTAACTCAATGCATATAGAGCACAACCAAAAACATAGGGTTAAGACCCTAACTTCCATCCGACACGGCAAGCAACATAAGCAAAGGGTCACCAAATGCATCAATTAGAATAAGGAAGGTATCCGAGACCCCAAGTCACATAAGAAAAACATTATGAAGAAAAACCAAACACCAACGAGGCCACGCCACCGAAAAACTCCATACATGCAGCAAGTGTATTGGTCGCCTTCAACTTATAATAATACTAGTGATAACCATGATCAAAGTAGCCAAAATATATGTGAATCAGGGTTGCTATATGACCAAAACTAATAACGTCCAAGTGAAACCACCACATGCGAGAATAAATCTGCCCATGTGTTTCACCAGTCGTCATACCAAACAAGAAATATCATGAGCATAGGGATCACGACCAATCAGATTACTAACCAAGGCAAAAAATCTGCATGACAAACCCGAAATGCATCGACAAACATCTTCCCAATCACCCACCTACAAGCTGAAATTCCAAAGAGAACCTAAGGACTACCCAAACAAGGATATAATCTTTAGTTTTAAGAGTTCAAGACTGTGGAATTACTAGCACCAACAATGAACCAATGATCCAAAACAGATCAACATCACAACAACCAAGTTACAACATACCAATCTCCCTCATATAACCCACTAACAGCAACAAACCATGGATCATCTAACTAATCTGAACTTAACAAGTCAAACATACCCAGAAACAACCCCTAAAAAGACGATACCCAATTGATATATCAGTCCTTAAAAGGGGATCGTTAAGCATCAAAAAACCCCCATAAAAGATATTGCAATACAAACCATGAATACCAACCATGAATAGATCAACCCTTGTAAAAAGTAGTGCAATACAATGAACAGGTCGACCAATATAAAACCAAGGAAGGTATTATATTCGGAGATAGATCCACCAAACAAACAAGAAAACGGAACAACAAGAAACCCTAAACATTTAGGGTTTCATTGGCAATAAGCGCATCCAATCCACCACAAAAACCAAAGCGTCCAGGTTAAATAAGTCAATTTAAGAATTGACTATAAGTAAGACAGAAACCATGAACCATGGCAACACGATTAGATCTGACGAAACCTTGTAAGATTAGGGTTTCATGAATCGTAGGGGAAGATTTCCAAAGAATGATGATGAAAACAAAAGTTTTCTACAAATAAAGGAAGAGCACGACCCTCTTAGAATGAAAACAACCAATACGGATCGATTGCATACCACAACAGCAGAAGAGAGGCGATCCGTATCGATTATTTTGGCCGGAAATAGGGTGGAAGAGGGGCGGCTGGAAATCTCCCCAAGAGAGTTTTTTAGGGTTTCTCGCCTAGAGCGACGAATATATGTATGAACATCCAGCTTTTTACAAGGAAGGTATTATTTTTAATATTCATCCAGAGGACGAAATGCGACATTTATCCACAAACATCAAGCTCCAGTACATCAAGTCATTGCTAATATTCATCAGAAGCATCGTTATCCAGGAACGTGTCGAAGACATTTAACTTGCCGTGGAATCATACCAGAAATGTATTAATCTCACCAAACCACGACTAGATCTTCCCGATATCAACCATCTTGCTTAGTACACCATCATTAAGAAACCATTTGGGTTGTCTACCGCAGTGAACTTCACCGTAACTGCTTCATGGCGTGTAAGGAGCTTCACAAGTTTTGTGATCACACTTTAAAGAAGGTTTGGGACGAATTAGCTTATCGGTTAAAGGAGATTCATGAAGGTATAGGGTCGAAGAAAAGGTGGAATTCTAGGGAAAGGAGGGATGCGAAGAAGATCATTACCAGGATTGATGAAAGGTTGTTTCGTCGGGATCAGATGAGGACATTGGAGAGTTTCGTGGGTGGACGTCAAAGCATATCTCTAACAGGCTACCAACGTCCAGAAAGAACTCCTGGTGTTATTGACGGACTTCCTGGTACTCCTTGATTTGTTTCTTTCATTAAAAATTTGGATGTGTGATCTATATTTGACAATGGCTTGTGCACACATAACAATGTACAACCCGTACTTGTAATGAAAGGACCTTGTGGTACGCTTTAGTGCCACAATCCTTATAAAAGGAGCGAAAGCTTCTTACTTTTGAGTAAAACTAATCATAACTTTCACTTTCAAAGTTTTGCTCAAAAGAACAAGTACTTCCCCTTATGTTTTTCAAAATCACAAAAGTTAACATCACTTGTTGAGGGGGAGTATTTGCTTAAAACTTTGTTCAAAAAATTGTTCTTCATGGAAATCTTCCCACAAAACTTGAAATGGACATACACGATATCAAAATTTCGTCAAAAATAACATTTATATGCCATTTTTGAGGGGGAGAAAAATTATGTGATAAGAAATATGTCGTGAATTGCTATTGAATCGTCGTGCTAAAGACTTGACCAATGAATTGACGAGCTCTTAAATGTTAGTAACTCGAAAATACTTGTTCGGGACGGGTAATAATATCAAGCTTGTTCACTAGTAATGTAAACGTGTCTCGCAAAGGACTTGTCCTAGTAGAATGTACCATTCGAAAAACTCTTGGTAGACATGAACCTTGACGGGTCAAACCTCCTCTCCAAGGAGTGTTTACAACTTCAAGCTGACCTAGTCAGTGATGTAACCGTGTCTCGCAGGGAATTGTCTATCTTGAGTTAATCAATTCAAAAGTGCGCGCTCTTCTCTCTCCGTGCAGATTTTTGTGAAAATATTTAAGCACGCGTGGAGGGGGAGTATTTCTGAAAAATATAAAACTCTTTCAGTGGTACAAAATGTTTTTACTCATAACCACTTTGAGAGATTTTTCATGAAAATGATTTTATGGCAACATAGGTTAATCATGGAGTTATAAGGTGACTAAGGTTAGGAATAACCGTCCTATGATCCGCCAGAGCCGGACGGATCTACCCTAGGACACCACGAATAGTTAGAATTTAGAAGTCCTTAGGTATGATTATAAAAAGGAGAAAATGAGAATCGGAGAAAGAAGGAGTTGAAGAATTGAAAAGAAAAGCTAAGAAAAGGGTGAAAAGAAATAGCCCTCCAAATTATTCAATTTAGGGCAGACATCGGGTTCAATTCATATGCTACTGTTTGTCACTTGATGACACCGGTATTGAAGATTAAAGTCGTCATGGACCCAGTGACGCATGCACTAAACCTTCTTAGCCACTCAAGTTTCTCTCAACAGAAGCTTGTTTCATTCTCATAGGGAACCCTACGTAAACTACCGGCTTTCTCTTAGAGATTGCTGGTATTGAAGAAGGAGACCCTCTCCCTAGTCTCTGCTCAGGAAAACCAAAGTGCACTATAGAGTCTAGAGCCACAAGATTCAATAAAATATCTCTTAGGAACACTCGACATTTCATCACTTGTCGTTCAACAATAAGGACGTAAGTGATACTATTCTAGACTTCTACACAGATCTTAGCAATCTGTCAAGAACATTTATGAGGGGTTCACAAATGTGATCCTCAGTGACTGAATGGAAACTCCTGCCAAGGTCAACATCAAACAGCCCTGACAGCAGGTCATTTCGGTAACTCATTGTGGGTTACGCTTGGTGTTGTCTCAAACGGTCTACGTCGTGGGGTGATTCTTCAGTGTACCTCAGCGACTCACCTGAACCGTAGATGTACTTCGGTATATCGTGTTAGCCTTCTTAAGGGCATCCGGTTTCGGAAACCTTTGCTAGAATTAGAGATGTGTTTTCACATTATGCTGTTGACACTCTTGAAGTTCGAACTTGTAAGTGCTGGAAATCCCGCTAAGGAGATTCCTTTCAAGAATCAAGTCCTGAATATGTGGGTCATTACTTGAACTTGTACAATGTAATACCAGCTGTTCCTTACGGGATTCGGACGGCTGATTCGCCCGACCAAGGTGAATGGAATCAAGACATTCATTAGTAGAACAATTGTAGTAATCAATTTTTTATGAAAAGATTACAATGATCAATTGGTGTTCGTGGTATGCGGAGATCTGCTGCTGATGGATGCTCGCGGGAGGAAGAGATCGTGTTGATTCTCCACATGCTCATACCAACAACATCACAAAAGAAGTTTTCTCAAAATCAGAGGCAACACAAAGTCATAATGATTCTTCATCTAATCAAAGAATCTACAAAGTTATAAAGACTCGAGAACTACTTCACATCTGGATTTCATTGTCAAATGAGTGTGTGAGCATGTTGGAGAAAGACGTGGAGACGCTGGAGCAACGAAGCTGACATGTAGCTGACAACAACATACTATCACATCCACCACAAAGAACAAAGAATTTAAGAACAAAGAAATCAAAGACGTCAAAGCAGAATACTTCAAAAGAAACAAGATCCCTACACTGGGGAGATTGTTGGAATCAAGGAACTTATTCTCACAAGAAAGAAGAATGTCAGAAGACGTCAAAGCTACTATTATATATGCACCAACAACTTTTCAAGATTACAGAATACATCAATTACTAACACTTAGGGGGAGATTGTTGGAATCACTCCTAAACTACTTCTCAAGTGTTAGTAATCAATATGTAATAGTTAGCTTAATTAGGCTTTTATGTTTGTAATTATGACAAGGCTTATGTAGAAAGCCCATAAGCCTTGGCCCATCTCCAATAGGGAAGGAAGGGACTAGAAGTGTTGCCCTAGCTCCCTTCCCCTATAAATACCCTTGTAAAACTTCATTTGAAGGTTGGTTATTCACTTCATAATATCACCTACGCATATCCTTTCTATATTGTTCATACGTATGTGTTTGTGTGTGTTCAACCGATCACTTTCTATCTCATTTCTTCATATTGATGCTTGTGTTACAATATGGTGACCTAACATTAGCTATCATCCAAAGATCTAGTAAGAGATCTACCAAAACTAAAATATGAACATCACTTTTGTGATGCTTGTAACGTAGGAAAACAAGTCCATGCTAGTCACAAAGCTAAAAATATAGTATCTACAACTAAGTGTCTAGAATTACTACACATGGATTTATTTGGTCCATCCGCTATCCAAAGTTATGGAGGTAACTACTACACTTTGGTTATAGTGGATGATTTTTTTTGGGTAAAGGGTTTTACCCCAGTAAATATATAACCAAAAAATAATGTTAAGTACAAATGGAATGTGGCTGAAGTACGACATTAACCTCAAGTAAAGAGCTTGATAAACTAGTGTTTATCACATGCCATAAACACAAAGATCCTAGCTATAATACATCACCTAACTAGGCATAAACAAGTAAAAAAAACTTGTAAGAAGCGAGCATCCCGCATCCAGCCAATCCACGAAGGGAGGAAGTTGACCCAGGAAGTCTGCCTCCTTAAAAACCCTTTTCAAGAAAAACCCAAAGGGAAAAAGAGTACAACCCTTACCCGACACTCCCTTCATACGAAATACAAATAGTTGGAATCTTCCATTTATCGAGAATCAAATGAGACCGCGGGGTTAGCTTCTTGAACTTGAAGGTAACCAGCTTCAACCGAAGAGTGGAGACAATGATGCTAACCACTTCAGCAACAGTAGACTTCTTACGCTTGAAAATCCTAGAATTGTGCTCCATCCAAACGAAGTATGTAGTAGCAGCGAGCAGTAACCGAAAAATGATGCTAGTAACCGATCGCCCCTTAGATAAAGGAATAAGGAATGTAATGATACTTTCCAACGAAGGTGGTACCGCATCCATTCCAGATAAAACCCGAACCTAAAACCAAACCTGCATAGAAAACTGGCACTCAAAAAATAAGTGAGAATGAGAATCCGGAACCAATTCACAAAGCGGGCATCTAAGCGAGTCCAAGTCAATGTTAGGACCAACATCCGATTGTCTCATCCTATCATGAGTCTTCAGCTTCTGCTTAATAGCAAGCCACAGATGTATTGCATGCCTCGGGATACATTGAGAGAACCAAGGAACATTACACCATTCAACCAACTCAGCCCTTAGACGCAATGATTCCCATGCACCCGAAACTGAAAAATGACTAAAAGTACCATCCAGATTACGCCATAAAAATCCATCGTCAGTATCGTTAAGATTAGGAACCGGGAGAGCAGCTAACAATGGAAATCTAGATAACCAGTCCAACGGCCATCGCCAAACACCATTAGCAATCAGATCACAGACCGAGTCAGATAAATTAAACCCCGCTCGGGCAATATCTCTAGCAGTAAGGAAATCACGAATCGGGCTTAACTCAGACCACGTATCAAACCAAATCGATGTGTCCTTTCCATTGTTGATCTTATGCCAGATAAAGGAACGAACCTTGGGTCTAATTGAAAGAAGCTTGCGCCATCCCCAGCTAACATCCCCCAAACAAGGGACATCCCAAAAACTTCTCCCACGAAGTTTATAAGAATGGATCCATTGAACCCATAACGACTCTTTATGAGTCAAAATACTCCAAATGTCTGTAGTCATGAGAGCAATGTTAAAATCATCCAAACGACGAATACCAAGACCACCTTCTTTCTTTGGCTTACAAACAGATTCCCAAGCAACCTTAGCCTTTCCCCTTTTCATTTCTCCTTGATACCAAAGGAAACCCCTCATAAGCTGCTCTAACTCATGGATAATATGAGTAGGAAGGATAAAGGCCGACGCCCAATATAAATGCATTGAAGATAAAACAGACCTTACCAACTGAAGCCTACCCGCAAGAGATAAAAACATATTCCGCCAATCATTCACACGACCTTCTAATTTTTCAACAAGCACCTTACAATCCCTATAAAGAAGTCTCGATGATATAAGGGGGACCCCAAGATACCTGACAGGGAGAGAACCTTTTGCAAACGGCATAGACTAGAGAATAGCAGCTTTGATAGCGTTAGGAACATTACAAAAGAAAGCTGTACTTTTAGGGATACTTGAGACAAGACCCGAAAAGTTCTTGAAATCCTCCAAAGCCTGCATAATGACATTAACAGATTCCTGATGGCCTCTAGCGAACAAGAAGAGGTCATCTGCAAAACAAAGGTTAAGAATTCTCTGATGTTCACACAAATGATGAAACTAAAATTCCACTGCATTAGTAACCTTTTTCTGCAATATAAGAGTTAGTACTTCCATAACCAGCATAAACAAGTAGGGAGATAATGGGTCACCTTTAAACCAGCCATGAAGATCCCCATTAACACATATAGAATAAGATGTAGATGAAATACACACCATGATCCAGTCGACCATTTTGGAGTGAAAACCAAAACCAATCAGAATAGCCTTAAGGAAAGCCCAATCAACCGTATCATATGCCTTCTGAATATCAACCTTAAACACACATCTAGGTGGACCTCTCCCTCTATGATAATTCCGCATAAGCTCTTGGGTAAGTAATATATTATCAGTTATACGACGACCAGGAACAAATGCAGATTGATTAATACTAACCAACTGACCAAGGCCCTCTTTAATACAATTAGCAAGGATTTTGCTAATGCATTTATACATGACATTACAGCAAGAAATATGCCTATAGTCATTAATCTTAGACGGAGTTGACACTTTAGGAATCAAAGATATAATGGTATGATTAATCTCCTTAAGAAGCTTACCATTCATGAAGAAATCACGAACAACTGACATAACCTCAACACCCACAATATCCCATGCTTTCTTAAAGAAAGCGGTAGTGTAACTCATCGGGACCAGGAGCTTTATCATCCCCCATAGAAAATATAGCTTCCTTTATCTCCGCATCCGTAATATGACGAACCATCGAATCAGCTAATTGGTGAGGAAGAACATTAGAGAATATACCATAATCATCAAAAGAATTACAATTTCCGTCGATACCAAGAAACTGTTCATAATGAGCAACAAAAGCACCTGCAACCTGATTACCCTCATACAAGACATTGTTTGCATCTCTAACCAATTCAATTCGATTACGGGCACATTTACTTTTAACAATATTGTGAAAATAAGCCGTATTAGAATCACCTGCATGAAGCCACTGAACTTTAGATTTCTGCTTTAAAAACTGTTCTTCATCTAATGTAGCCTCCTTATATGCAAGAAGATAGTGAGCATGTTCATCCCGAATTTCTGAATTAGATGGATCCTTATCAATGGCTTTTTGGACCTCATCTATTTCCTTACGAATCCTAACCACCCGGTCATGCAGATTACCTTGACTGTGCAGAATCTTACGAAAAGGTGATTTCAGCTCCTTTAAACGTTGAACCACTCTATACATAGCACATCCATGGACATTACTACTCCATCCCGCAGTAACAGTATCAAGAAACTCCTCTTTATGAACCAGGAAGTTAGAGAACTTGAAGGGTTTAGGCTTACGCTTAGTTACCTAAGGAATACGGAGAATACACGGAGAATGATCTGAAATACGATAAGGTTGAAAGATAGCAAAAGAACCTGGAAACGAGTCAGAAAACTTAAGATTACCCATGACCCTATCAATTTTCTTCAATGTACCAATTGAGCCTTTTGGTTTCTGATTCCAAGTAAAGTGAAAACCGGTACTATTAAGATCCTCAACCTCCATTCTCTGGGCACACTCTTTAAATTCACGCATAGCAATGTCAGGAGCATAACTACCACAAGAATGATCTTCCAAGTTAAGAGTCGCGTTAAAATCACCCAACAAGACCCAAGGCCTACTACGCATAAAACCAGCATGGTACACAAGGTTGGTCCAAAGGGCACGCCGATTAACATAATAATTATTTGCATACACAAAGGAACAAAAAATGTTTTGCTGTCTGCACGAATATTAACCTGTATATGCATAACCTGGTTAGTTTGAGACATAATCATAACAGCAACAATATCATCATTCCAACCAAGAATAATACGGGACCCTTTATCACAAAGACTACCATTTGACATCCACTTCCATCGACGACAAACATTACGACATGTATCATATACCGCAGATGCATCAACATGAGATTCCAAAACCGCACACACACTAAGATTATTATCATTAACCACCTGTCGAACCTCTTTTTGTTTAGGGGAGTGGTTCAAACCCCTTATATTCCAAGAGGTGATACTAAACATCAGGAACATTTAGAACAGGAGTGCTTGCCCCTAATTTATCAAACAAATTACCTGACTTATCAAATACATTCACAACCTCATCATCATCAGCCAAATCTGTATTCTTATCAATATCATCATCAGTAGCCAAAGAACCAAATGGGTTAGATGTAGGCACATTAGCAGCCAAAAATGGTTTACTTACCTTAGGTGTGGGATAGCTATTATTATGAGTTACATTTCGAGCAGGTTGGCTATCCTTGTTAGGTTTAGTCGAATTATCCACATCTGCCGGATTTAGGGGAGGACTCGAGCTAGTACTAGGTTCCCCCTGAGAGGTTGTGCTATTGGAAGTATTAGAGACAGCTTTAGGCCTATATTGCATATTCCTACCAACAGGCACCCCATTAAACAGATTCCCAGTTTTCTTTTCCTTACTTTTATTTTTACCTTTTTTACCCACTTGTTGAAACCCATCATTATTAACCTCCACAACAGGTAGAACCACCTTTTTAGGACAAGAATCAGCAGAATGGCCAAAAATCAAACAAGTATCACATCGCGGGGGTTTCCATTCATAATCCACCCTAACGGTTTCAGACGAAAAGCCAAGAATATCCATATAAGGGACTCCTACAGTGATAGATTCCTTAAGGGGAACACACGAATCAATTTCTATTAAGCAACGAGCAAAACAACTCCTACCCCAAGAATTAATACACATAGAGCTAGTGTAGGAATCAAGCATAATAGGCTTACCAATGTGTGTAGCAATAATACTAATACCATCCTCATTAAAAACCTGTAATGGAACATCATGCAATTTAACCCAAACCGGGATTCGGGTTAACTTATCTTTCATCAAGTTAGTACTCATAGTCCATTTTTTAAGTATAATGGGGCTATTTTTAATCATCCATGGCCCTCCCTCTAAAACAGCATCCAAACCAACCTGGGAATCAAACTTAAAGAAAAAGAAACCATTTGCATTCATCATAATAAATTTTCACCCATACTTGGCCCAGTTGGTATGAACAAAGTATTCAACTACCGGAAAAGCAATACGCTTTCCAATAAAATACCCGTAGAGAGTGTGTTCAAATTTAGTACTAATTGTTTCAACAACATTACGTGGTATGGATACATAAACACCTGCAAACACATTGTTAACCTTAAGAGCACGAAAGTTTGATTTACCTTTAGCACTTGACGAGTTAATACCACTAATAGCACCAACATAGGACTTTGGTGATGCATTAACCTCCACACTTTGAACAATAGGCATAGAATCCTTAGGTTTATCCATAGTCAACACATGATCAATAGTTTGCTTACCATGCGTCCTTCCAGCAAGACGAGCCACACTCACATTATCTCCACCAGGCAGGTTTGCATCATTACCAATATTCGTACTTCCATGTTCACTAGCCGCTCCCAACAGAGATTTGGTATTAAGTATGGACCCAACCGAGTCATAGAGAGAAGGGAATCCAGGCAAACTCATTGAAGATGAATTACCATCAGGTCCAACATTCCAAAACGATGCATCCTCCAAGTTCTGTCCTACAACGTGGGTATGTCCAGTTTCCAGGTTCGGTTGTTCAAAGGTAACTTTAGATTTATAACTTTGAGGTAATCGAGTATCACCCAAAACAGTACCAGATAGAACATTAACACCATATTCATCATTACTTTCCAAGCCAAGGTCAGGGTTTCGCAACACCCTAGTAGCCACTCTTGGCTGAATCGTAGCACCCTCTTTTCCAGCCTCTAGATCCTTAAACCGCTGCATACGAGCCTTCAAAGCATCCACATCAACCTTACCATCACCAAGATTATCCATACTACAGAAAATAAATAGCAAAAAATCAAAAAAACCCTAAAAAAATTGCAAACCCTAATCGAAAAAATCCAGCAAACAAGAAGCTCCACGTCCAGCCTCCAGAACGAGTGTCTTAAGCACGTTAAGACATGAAATAGAGTAAGTAAAACAGAATCTAACCAACACCCCTCATGGTTGCAAGATAATCAAAGTAAACCGATTCTTAGAAAACCCTAAAACAACGATTGAACAAACAAACCCTAGAACCAAACAGCTCGTCCAATCTGACACAATTATATACCACTAATGATAGTATAACTATAATAGATTGAGGTGGGAGAGGATGGAAAATAGGACAGATTTGTCTGCAAAGTTAGGGATAGCAGGAATCGATTGTCTCCAGAGGAAATCGGTTTTGGGTTGGTTATTGTGGATGATTACTCTAGGTACACATGGACTAAATTCTTAAAGAACCAAATCGAAACGTTAAATAACTTTGAAATATTAAGAAAATCCAAAGACAATTAGGAAGTCCTATAGTGTCTATTAGAACGGATCATGGTAGGGAATTAGATAATGAAGTGCAATTTGGAGCCTTTTGTGACGCTAATGGTATTACTCACAACTTCTCGGCTCCTCGCACTCCATAATCGAATGGGGTAATTGAAAGAAAGAATAGAACCCTACAAGAAATGAGTCACACCATGCTAAATGAGCAATCCATACCTCAAAAGTTTGGTGCAATGCCGTTGATACCTCAACGTAAATACTTAATCGAGTCTTAATTAGACCATTTTAAGGTAAAACTTCATACGAGTTACTTCAAGGCAAAAAGCCTACGTTAGACCACTTTAGAGTCTTTGGTAGCAAGTGTTTTCTACTTAACACTAAAGATTACCTTACAAAATTTGATCCTAAATCAACCGAAGGTATCTTTTTAGGTTACTCTCCTAACAGCAAAGCTTACGCCATATTAAATAAAGAAACAATGAAGGTTGAAGAGTCATTAAACGTAAAATTTGATGAGAGTCCACCCAAACCTACTCTACCTCTTGTCGATGACGAGATTGTTGAGAGTGAAGCCATTGTAATAAAGAAAAAGATAAACGAAGAAGAAGAAACTTTAAATGATGAAATCATAAATATTAAAGAGTCCAAAGATCACCCCGTAGATAAGGTCATAGGAAAGTTAAACGAAAGAACCTTAAGGTCTAAAGTACAAAACCAAAGTAGCCTATTTTGTTTTGTCTCAACCATAGAACCTAAGAATACACAAGAAGCCATAAAAGATGAAAGTTGGGTAATGGTTATGCAAGAAGAGTTAAATCAACTTATTTCTAACGATGTTTGGACACTTGTCCCTCTACCCTAACAATCAAACCATAATAGGAACCAAATGGGTATATAAAAACAAGTTCGATGCAAACAATATAGTGTCTAGAAACAATGCTAGACTCGTTGCCCAAGGGTATAATCAACAAGAAGGAATAGACTTTGATGAAACCTATGCCCCCGTGGCTAGATTAGAGTCTATAAGAATACTTCTTGCTTATGATTGTGCCAATGATCTTAAGCTTTATCAAATGGATGTCAAAAGTGATTTCCTAAATGGTTTTATTAATGAAGAAGTATATGTAGCTCAACCTCCGGGCTTCATTGATTTTGAAAAATCTAAACATGTGTATAAGTTAAAGAAAGCCCTTTACGGTATTAAACAAGCTCCAAAAGCTTGGTATGATCCTTCTCAAGGATTAACTCTCTCTCCTAGTGTGGGCGATTTTCTGCCTCCCCTACCTCACAATATTCCGGCTTAAATTATGTCTATCAAATCACGTTTTTTCTTTGATCCTTCTCTAGGATTAACTGAATTTATGTGTAGATCGGATTTGTGTAGGTAGGGGAGTCGGTTTTTCTCTTGATCTATCCTTAATCGCCCATATAATTTCAAACCCTAATCCCTAAATCGTTTTTCTTTACTGGAAATCGTTTTGGGTTATGATTTGTCCTCCTAAACCGACCTCAATCGGTTATTATTATTTTTAGGGTTTCAATTTCGATTATTGATTTGTACCTTTAAACCCGACATTCGAGTGCATATTCCAAGTCGGTTTTGGGTATATAAACCTTTAACGATCTCCTATTGAATATCTTGAATCGTTGAAGGCTTGATAACCCTAACACGATTACTCTTTGTAATCATTAGTTAGGGTTCCATCTGGGTTGAATTAGATCGTTTATGTTTTATGGTTCTATCTTTATTTGATCTGCTTGCTGGTGATTTATATATCAGGTTATTGAATCTATTCATTAGGTTGATGTATGGTGGTGCTTACACGATATACAAACCCTAATTCTTAGGGTTTCATATTTTTTAATGGATCTGCTTGTTAACTTGATTGTCAACCTATGCAAGGGGTTGTGTGGTGATTGCTTGTTCGTTTCATGATGTTGCTGCCATGTAAGTGGGTTTGGGAGAGATGGAAGTTAAGTTTTAGGGTAACTTGTTCAAAAACCCTGTTTTTTGGTAGTAGGTCATGGAAGTTAGGGTGTTTTCACCATATGGATTGTTTCTTGGATCGTATACTCTCTTTTCACTAAAAGTGACTTAGGTAACTTTGTTGTTTTACTTGTGTATGTGGATGATATAATAATCACTAGGAATAATTTGGAAGAAATTGAAAGATTTAAAGCTTTTTTGAAATCTAAATTTCAAATTAAAGATTTAGGAAAGCTTAAATACTTTCTTGGCATTGAAGTGATTGAAACAGAACAGGGTGTTTGCTTGACTCAAAGAAAATATTGTTTGGATTTATTAACTGAGTTTGGCTTACTTGCTTGCAAACCATCTGCTTTTCCGCTTGAACAAAATTTGTTTTTAACTAGTGAACCTACTATAACTGATCCTGTGATAGATAACTTGACTGAATATCAAAAGTTGATTGGTAAACTGATTTACTTGACTCATACTAGGCCTGATATTGCCTATTCTGTTCATTGTTTGAGTCAGTTTGTGCATAAACCTCTTAAGTCTCATTTGAAAATTGCACTTAAAGTTTTGAGATACCTGAAAGGGTCTCCTGGGATGGGTATTCATATTACCAGTTGCCCGAGTGTTTCTCTTGAAGCATTTGTTGATGCAGACTGGGCAAAATGTGTTGTTACTAGGAAATCTGTCACTGGATTTTGTTTGTTCTTAAATGGTTCTCTAGTTTCCTGGAAAAGCAAAAAACAAAACACCATTTCTAAGTCATCTGCAGAAGCAGAGTACAGGCTATGGCTTCTGCTACTTCTGAAGTTGTTTGGGTTCTTAAAATTTTAGATGATTTAAAATGGGAACATTTTCTGCCTGTTAAAATATTTTGTGATAGTCAAGCTGCTATCAAAATAGCAGCTAATCCAGTGTTCCATGAAAGAACAAAGCATTTGGAAATAGACTTACACTTTGTAAGGGAAAAATTTTTAGCTGGTGTCATTAAAACTGAAAAGGTTCATACGGCAGATCAAACTGCTGATGTTTTTACTAAAGGGTTAGGCAAGCTTCAACATAACAAGCTTGTGGGTAAACTGGGCATGATTGATATGTTCCAGGTTGGAGTTAAGGGGGATGTTGAAATAATATCTCCTAACATGGAACAAATGTTAAGGGACTAATTGTGTCATTGTTGTTTTTATATTTTAGCCTTGGTTTCTTCTCTGGGTGCTGTTTAGCTGAAGTCTGAAAGTATAAGGGCTAAAGTGGATATGTGCTGGAAGTTGAAGTCAATGAGGAGTCAAGCCTATATAACCTGAAGATATGCGTTAGGGTTTCACTATCTTCTCTCTTCGTATACACACACATTCACACACAGTTGTTCTCTTTGTTTTCATCCAAAGTTTTCGAGTTCCTGTTATTATTATTCATTGCGAGTTTAAGGGATTTGTATAAACTATTGGCAAGATAGTCAATAGGCTTGCACCTGAGTAGCAGTGGCAAGTTTGTGGGTTCTTGGTTTGATATTGTGATATTGTGATACTGATTGAGATCAGGATCTTTCTGATCGATTGTGGTTTTGGTTGATTAATAAAGAGATACTTGAATTGAGATTCAAGTTTGATTTCCAGTTTTATTGTTAAATTTTACATATACTAGTCGTGTACCCGTGCATAGCGATGCGATTTTGTAGAGGCAAATAGTTATTGTTGATATATTGTGGTTAAGTGTTTCGTGTAACATTTAGCAATTGAGGTTGAAACTCTTCATCATCATCAGATATGACAACAACATCATACCAATTCCACTTTAACAAATTGAGATTGAAATATGGACTGAGATTGAGAACATGATTGATATGAATTTGTAAAATATAAAGCAATATTAAAGATTGGGTAATTTTAGAAAGAACATAGTTTTAGAAATTAAAATTATGTTTAAGGCAACTATTTCAAAAACTTTTTTTAAAAATATTTTTATGTGAGAAAGTAAATAAAAGATTGAAATTTGAGTTTAAAGGGGTGTTTTGGGAATTAACATAACTTATTTTAAGTTTTAAGGATTAAAGAAAAACATTTGTGCATTATATGTAGTAGATATGGAGGTAGAGAGATACTTAGGGTGTGTTTAGTTAGTGAAAAAAGCTCACATTTCTATGAAAATTTTCAAATAAAATTGAAAATACTGAAAACTTGTTTAGTTGCACATTTTTCAAAATATTTTAGAAAAATAATATCTCACTTATTAAATTTGAACTTAAAATTTGAAAAGTCCAATCTATCATTTTTTACTTTTCTCTTTCACTAAAAAATGAAATACATAATGTCATCTCAACGGGTTTACTTTTCCCTTTCACTAAAAAATGAAATACATAATCTATCTCAACGGGTTTTCAAAGTTTTCACTGCTTATCCGAAAGGGAGAAACTTGTTAAGAAAAGTAAAAACGAGATGGGGTCAAAGTAAAAGACAACCAAACCATCCAATTATGATCGGCCCAACCCAGACACAAAAGAACATATGGTTTTGGGCACATAAACGTAGTCAGCCAACACCCCAAGGCCATATTCGTCTTTTTCCATTTCATCTTCTTCAAACCATTTTACTCTTTGTATCATCTTTATACGGTTATACCATTTGATTTTGAAAGAAAATCTGAATAATCTTGATCCACTAATTACTTAATTCAGATCCTGCAAACAAATGCTCATATAATCAATCAATCATTTCATAATTTAGCATGTCATTAGCTAGGCTCTATTCAAGATCATCACAGCTATACAAAACCCTATATTTCAATTCAAGGTATATTTTATGTTTATTTACTTTGTTTCAATAAGTACTACTGTATTTTTTTAAATGTATACTCGTGTATGTATATTTTTATATTAAATTCGAGATAGTAATAGTGTTTTAGCTGCTTCTGGATTCGAATTCTTTTATACTGTTAGTGAAGTTACCAATTTTTGGTGAATTTAGTTAATTTGTTTTGTTTTCGAAACTCATTATTAAGGGCTCAAAATTCAAACATGGTCTTGTGCATAGATTGGGTGAAAGTTATAATATGTGGAGTAGTAGGAAGCATGACATTATAACATAACTTTTTAATTACATAAACGTATAGTTATATGTTTTTGTTTTTGGGATTCTGATCGTAACTATCAAGTCGCGTATATATAAAACCTGATAATAAGAAAATAGTGGAGTTGCAAAACATAGTCTCAGACTAAATGTCTTTATGATTGCCCATCGAGATTTTGGAATCCCATTTTATAGAATTTGTATTCTCCAAGGGTTTAAATTGGAATGGAAACCCTGACCCGTGCTGACCGACCCTTTCCCAAGGACCTGCCCAGGAAATGAGCACCTGAAATGAAAGTGACGTTTAGCCACGAGCTGGGATTGAACCCATAACTATTTCTCCAAAAGTCCTCACTGACCGGTCAACTGGACGTTTGCTGTGGGGAGGGATACCATTGGAATTTGGAGCAATGCCCCAATGGTTTTACAGAATTTGTATTGTAACCACATTGACTTACTATTGGCATTTATGGTATTTTTTGTTCCGACTATGTTATTATTGGTGTCAGAGCCGTGCTTCCAATAGGCTACGGAGCTTAAATGCTCTGGATCTTAGAGAGTGTTTGAATATGTGTGTTCTTACTTTGGTTCTAAACTTGATTTTCGGCATATCTTGGGTCGAAGTTATAATATTTGACAGGAAGAAGATTTTATAGTACAAAATTGATTCTTTTGATAAATTTGAATATATTCTTATCCAGGAGTTTTTTCTAATAAAATGACCATGCTTAATTATTAGGGTGTATGGTATAAATTTTTTATATTTGTTATTGTCCTAGTTTGTTGAAGTTTAAAACTCTAATTAGGTTGACATTTGCCGTTGTTATTGATCCAGGTGTCTACTTGAAGTCGGGCAAAAAAGATATAGTTTCGTGGGAACTAACAGTTTTGGACATACACAATGCTATTCTGAATTTCGGAATTTCACTTCTGGATCTCAACTTAGTAGGAAGCCTTTTAGTAAATTTTCTCAATTGGGAACCTGGTACTCGCAGACACCTTATAATGGGTTGGGTTCTCATCGTCTGTATACTACAAATGTTATTAGAGAAGAGAAATCAAGGAAGATGCTTTATTACTTAATGGGTTTGGTTTTTGCAATGGTGGGATGTACTTATGCCGCAGTTCCCTTATACAGGAGGTTTTGCCAAGCTACTGGGTATGGGGGCACTGTTCAACGACGAGAGGTATGCACATGGTTTTATCTGAAATTTTTTGGTCTGAACTGTTTTGTATATTCATTTTCATAGTTAGCAAGCAACTTAGATATTTCTTTCTTTTATTCTGACATTTTATTGTTTTATTATCTATTTCTCCGCAGACTGTAGAAGAAAAGATATTGCGACATACTCAAGATGGAACAGTCACCAAAAGGTGTGTTTTAAAATCCAATGGAATAAGCTCGTGTGGCTTGTAGAATAATTTATGCAACTTTGTGGAGGGTAGCTAAGAGTTGGCATACTCACATTAAAAGGTTGTAAAAGAAACTATTTTTGCTAAAGTTAAGAATCATGTATAAAAACTAAAAGATTGCTCAATTATTTTCTCATACACGATTCTGCTTGATGAATTACTCAATTTACTGAAAATGATATGGAAATACGGAGCATTTTCTTCTTGATCTTCTGGTTTTTAAGCTTATTTATGAGAACAAGGAAAACAAAACAAGTTAAATACACCAATCTATATGAAACTTGAATAAAGATAAAAATATAATTTATTTATCTTTATTAGCCTGCTCTTGTACACGTTTCTGAGAAAATGTGCGATTTGTTTTTTCAGAGAAATTGTGGTGCAGTTCAACGCTGACGTGTCAGATGGAATGAATTGGAAGTTCATCCCTACTCAAAGAGAGGTATTAAAATCACTTGCTTATCATTACTTTTCTCGAGTTGGTGAGAAAGAATCTTTCTCCTCTCTTAAAAAGAACTCTAGAACACAAACCCATTTGGTTTTTGAGTTTTTCTCCACTTAATTCTAAATAATTTCCTTAAAGAACACAGCGTGCGTAAGTTTTCAATTGTTTTTAAAGTCATATGATACATTGTTCCACTGTTTTCGAAACGTAAGGATCGTAAGGACTGCAAGTTGTTGCGATTCTCGTGTATGCTTCAAATGATGTCATTTTGATTCTTTTAGCTTGTATATGTAGGTGAGAGTAAAGCCAGGAGAGAGCGCTCTTGCTTTTTACACTGCTGAAAATTGTAGTTCAACTCCTATAACTGGCATGTCTACGTATAATGTTACTCCCATGAAGGTAATAATCTCATGTTTTACATTCTGATGGGTTGTTCCTGGGTTGAATTTTACATGGAAAGCTGTCATTTTGTTCTTTCAGCATGTATAAGCAAAACCTGTTTAATCATGATATCAAAGATTTTAGTGATTGATCTACATTTCATCAGGAAAACCTTAGATTTTTGCTTTGCCTTTGCAACTCTAGAACCTTTAATTATAAACAATGAACAAAAACTCCATGAAGGTATCATATGTAGACGGTTGTCACCTTTTAGAACTGGACTAGGTGCTTGAAATTTGATAATCCTGTACACTGATATTATTTTTGTTATTGGCTGAAAAAAGTTTAATCTCAAAGCTGGCATACATATTTTGTATGTTTCTTCCATAAGTCAGTGAAGAATGAAAATTACACTGAAGGAATATGATGCACTTATGCATTTGTTTGTTGTACTTATGCATTTGTTTGTTGTAGCATAATTTGGTGCACTTATGCATTTGTTTGTTGTAGCATAATTTGGAGGAATTTATTTGATATGAGTTTTAGATTTGGTGTCAAGTTAAATGTCTCAGTTTTTTTGGCACAAAAATGCTAAGAAGTTGTCATTGGTAATCTTTTGCATAACTTAAGTATTTCAGCTTAAGCTTTTTAAAAGCTTTTTAGAGCTACTAGCTTTTTATTTTAAAAGAAAGCTTCTACTGAGAAAAAGCTTTGTTTGGAAGTATGAGCTAAACGCTTTTATTATACGTATTAAAGAAGCTTCAAAATGAGAAAAAAAAAAAAAAAAAAAAAACAATTAAATAAAATGCTGCTTCAGAAAGCATCCCAGGAATTATGGAGGTTTTTAAAGTTTAAATTACATTATTACCCTCAAATTAATTAACCTCATAATAATATCTAACGTGTCTATCATAGTATCCTTTTGTTTGTATTCTTCGTCCAATGCTCTACAATATAATACATCTGTTGATTACAAGACTTCTTTAAATATGTTACTAGACTATATGTATACGTATCTTTTATATAACAAAAAACGTGTTATAGTCAGTATGACGGAACCATGATTAAAGGTAGGCGATTGATGACGTATAGTCTATATTCGGGTCACGAACCAGACAAAGGTCCGATACTAACGAGCCCAGCGTGAACTGGGCTAAGCCGATAAGTGTTTAGGCCCATGAAGGCCCAAATCCAATGTTATTTACGGAATAAGATATTAGATATCTCCTAATTATGGAGATAATTGTTTGCCAACCGATTTAGGCGGGATACGCCGAAGGTTGGGGAACACGGAACCAATAAGGATTCCGTATATATATAAAGGGAAACTTATCCCTCATAAAAGGTACGATCAAAACCCTAACTCTCCAAAACCCTAAAACCGATTACTTACTCTCACGCCGGAGGATAATCGTGGGAGACAATCCCACGATAAGCCTAACGGTGTTTTCTGTTTACTTAGTGCGCAGGTCTCAAGCAGCAATATCCAATTGGTACGAGAGCCGGAGCCCCAAACAAGGAACGCCCAACTTTTGTATCAACAAGTGGCGCCATCCGTGGGACCATCACTAAGAACTAAGAACTAGAATGACGAAGCACGGAAATCAGCGATCGCAAGCAGACCTTACAGGAAAGAAGCTGCAAAGCGGATCAGCTTCTAAGCAGACTACTGGGACAACCAGTGTCGCTAAAAATCAAGGATTAGGCCCAGACCTAGTCCTCCCTACGGTGGAGCAACGATCGGGGACAACCCAAGCCACTATAACCACCACCAGCGCAGCAGATCCGCTGCGCACCCTTTTTGCTACTCCTCTCCACTCAGTGCTAGAAACTGACCTCTCAAAGGCACCAGATGCACCCGATAGAAACAAGGGCCCAGTGGTAGAAACAGGCACCCTTGCTCTAGAAGAACTAGCACCGGGAGATTTCGTATCGCAAAATTACGAAACTTTGGCCGCTCTCATGCAAGAGGAAGCAAAAAAGAGGTCAAGTCGGAGCCTGCATGCCCGACTAAACTTCGACTCAGAATACGAAACATCCCCATCGCGCCGTCAGAAGGAGAAGCGCGGGAGGGATAGTCGCCGACCCCCAGTATTTAACAGAATTGGGAGGAGAGTTGAAAATGATGAGACATCTAACTCGCAACATTCGGAAGGAAGCGAGGAGGATGAACGGCGTACCAATGTCCACGCCAGGCTTGGTGGCCGCAGAGTTCAGGATAGACTTGGGCGAAGGTACTCTCCAAGTGAAAGCCCTTCAAGCGAAAACTCGGAGGATAGTCGGCGCAAGCGCCAAAAGAGGGAAAACTCATCCTCTGGTAATTCCTCGGATAATGGGGACAGCGAAACCGGACACTGGAAGTCCAGGAAGAACTATCGCAATCAAGAGGAGGACATGTCCCTCCCATGGCGTCGCCAAAAAGTGGATGCGTTCACTCGGCGCATCAGCGATTTCTCAGAAAACAAAAGAAGGCGCATGCCCGCCAACGTGAAAACTTATGATGGAACAGGTGATCCGGACGATTACCTAAAAATTTTCGAATCACCCGCTACAATCGAAAATTGGCCACAACCCGTGTGGTGCCACATGTTTAATTCCACACTGGTTGGAAACGCTCGAAATTGGTTCAGCAAGCTTCCACGCAGAAGCATCAATGGCTTCGAAGAACTGCGGAAAGCATTCCGCCTGAACTTCACTCAAAGGAAGAAGTGCGCTAAAAACCCTGTCTAACTCGCCAGGGTAAAACAACGCCAAGGGGGAATCCACAAGCGCTTATATGGAGCGCTTCAAAGATGAGTGCATACAGGTTAAGGCGTGCCTCGAAGTGTTGAAGATCTCAGGGTTCATGAATGGGATTAATAACCCAGAACTCATCAAAAGGCTGAATGACAAAATCCCCCAAACGTTTGATGAACTGATGAAGCGCACAAGGTCCTTTATCCAAGGAGAAGCTGCTGCGGCAGATAGCAAGAAAGGTTACTCCAACTACAGGTCACAGGAACAACCTCGGAGACAATCCACTGACCAGGGTAGCAACCGCAACAGGAACGACAGGAGTTACCGCAGCCAGGGGAGTGGACGGGATAACAAGTATACCCCACTCACAAAGACTCCAAAAGAGATATTCTTGACGGAAGGCGCAAACTTCCCACGGCCCCCACCATCGCGCACTCCAGAAGATCGGCGCGTGGGCAGTGGATACTGCGACTACCATGGACAGAAGGGCCATACCACCAACGAGTGTGTCCAATTGCGCCAACTAATCGAGAAATTAGTAAAGGAAGGCAGGTTGGACCACTTGGTCAAAAATATCAAGGAGGGAAAAGATAAGCAAAGGTCCGGAAATAAGAAAGAGGCACCCAAAGATAAGGCTGACACCATATACATGATACAATCATGGCAACGAGTGACTAGGCAGAGAACCAGCCAGAAGTTTTCCCGTGGAAGTGAAATCTCCTTCCCCACTTTGACTGCGGATAACGCAGGGGTAGAGCCGCTCACCATTGAAATTAGCGCGGGGGGTCACGATATGCACCGCATGTATGTAGATGGAGGAGCATCAGCATACATAATGTATGAACACTGTTTCAAACGACTGCGACCTGAGATACGCAGTCAGTTAAGCCCGGTCATGACAGCGCTGACTGGTTTCACAGGAGAAAAGATATGGCCTATGGGGCAAATACGCCTACTAGTCAGTATGGGTAATAAAGAACACTCCGCGACAGCCTGGATGAATTTTATGGTGATTAAATCCCCTTCGCCGTACAATGGCATTATCGAAAGACCGGGGATATCAGCCATGCGCGCAGTACCGTCTACAGCACATGGGATGCTCAAATTCCCAGTGGAAGGTGGTATTGTTACCCTCTACAACGCTACTGTACCACATAGAGAATGTAACACGGTTACATGCGAGACGGCACCCATTCCAGAACGGCGCGCAAACAAAGTTCCAAATCTGAAGGTTGCAATTCATCCTGATTACCCAGAACAGGAAGTGTCGATTGGAGGTTCGCTGTCAGATAACGGCAAGGCAGCCGTGTGCGCACTCTTGCAAAAGAACCTGGATATCTTTGCATGGGAGCCAAAACACATGACTGGGGTACCGCGCTCAATCACAGAACACAAGCTGAGAATCCGACAAGGATACCGATACGCGAGAAGAAGCGCGGCCAAGCTCCGGAGCGCGCGCAAGCAATCCTGGCAGAGGTACACAAACTTGTGAAGGCAGGTATTATGCGAGAATTCTACTATCACGACTGGCTTTCCAACCCAGTCATGGTGGAGAAGAGTGACGGTAGCTGGCGGATGTGTGTGGACTTCACAGATCTCAACAAGGCATGTCCACAAGACTGTTACCCACTACCGGAGATAGACTGGAAGGTAGAGTCTTTGTGTCCTTACCTACTCAAATGCTTCCTAGACGCATACAAAGGATACCACCAAATCCAGATGGCTAAGGAAGATGAGGAAAAAACGGCCTTTCATACAAGCCAAGGTGTCTACTGCTATACTAAAATGCCCTTTGGCTTGAAGAACGCAGGCGCCACCTACCAACGGTTAGTAGATAATGCATTCGAAAAACAGGTGGGCCGCAATCTAGAGGTTTACGTTGACGACTTGGTCATAAAGAGCCATACTGAAGAAGAATTGGTGCGCGACATCGAGGAAACATTTAGGACTCTCAAAGAGATCAACATGAAGCTAAATCCTAAGAAATGCACTTTTGGCGCTACAGAAGGCATGTTTCTCGGATACCTGATAGAACCTGATGGCATTAAACCATGCCCAGAAAAAACTAAGGCTGTCATCGAACTTCCCTCACCGCTCACGTTGAAGGAAGTTCAATCTCTTAATGGAAAATTGGCCGGCCTAAATAGATTCTTGTCCAAATCAGCAGACAAGTCACTCCCTCTCTACAAAACACTCAAGAAGTGTATAAAAAAGGGAGATTTTCGCTGGACTACGGAGGCAGAAGAAGCCTTTACACAGCTTAAACAACACCTGGCAACGCTCCCAACACTAGTCGCACCCCGACCAGGGGAAGAATTAATTATGTATTTATCTGCGACTCATGGAGCAGTCAGCGCGGTACTGCTGACGGATAGGAATTCCGTACAAACACCTGTGTACTTTGTGAGTAAAGCGCTGAAGAAAACGGAGATTAATTACAGCGCAATGGAGAAGTTGGTCTTGGCGCTAGTGTTCGCCGCTAAACGGCTGCGCAGGTACTTCCAAGCGCACCCCATAGCAGTAATCACAGACCAACCGATTAAGCAAATTATCTCCAAACCCGACGCATCGGGACGACTGCAGAAGTGGAGTGTGTTACTAGGTGAACACAACATTTCTTACAGGCCACGCACTGCAGTAAAAGGGCAGATACTAGCAGACTTCATCATTGAAAAACCAGACACTGAGGATGCACCATCACCAAGCAAGAAAGAACTACAAGACCCATGGATCTTGTTCACGGATGGATCTTCATGCGTGGATGGGTCAGGAGCATGCCTCATCCTCACAAGTCCGGAAGGAATGGAATTCACTTACGCATTGCGTTTTGAATTCACAGCGACAAACAATGAGGCAGAGTATGAAGCCCTAATCGCCGGACTACGCATTGCAGCCAGAATGGGTGTTGGGCGAGTACGTGGCTAAAGAGGAAAACATGATCCAATACCTCGACAAGACAAAGGCACTAATCCAAGGCTTTGACAGGTTTACCATCAAGCAGGTTCCTAGAGGGGAAAATCGAAAGGCGGATGCACTAAGCAAGATTGCATCCACAAGCTTTGCACACCTGTCAAAACAAGTATTGGTAGAAACGTTGAAGAGCAAATCCATCTCGGAGATGGAAATATCCACGGTAATAGAGGAGGAAGGTCCGACGTGGATGACACCTATAATGGAATTTATCAGCAAGGGCGTATTGCCCCAAGAACAGAAGGAAGCCCGAAGAACACGTCGCACCGCACAGAGGTTCGAACTTCGAGACGGTGTACTATATCGACGCTCCTTCCTGCAGCCATGGCTCCGCTGCGTCGGCCCCCTACAAGCAAATTATGTACTCAGGGAAATCCATGCCGGTTCATGCAGCATGCATTCAGGACCACGATCGGTAGTGGCGCGCGCTCTACGGTCAGGATACTACTGGCCCACCATGCATCGTGATGCGCGGGAATTAATAAGAAAGTGCAGCGATTGTCAGGTTCATAGGCCCATCCCGCGCCAGCCACAACAGGAGCTAACGCCTATAACGGCGCCATGGCCTTTCTACAAGTGGGGTATCGACATTGCAGGTCCCTTCCCCGTTGCCGCAGGAGGATTGAAGTTTCTCATAGTGGCCATAGACTACTTCACAAAGTGGATCGAAGCAAAAGCAGTTGTAACAATTACTGGCAATCAGGTCAAACGCTTTCTTTGGGACAATATTGTATGCCGCTTCGGACTACCTGGGGAAATCATCTCGGACAACGGGAAACAATTTTGTGATAATCCCTTCAAGGACTGGTGCGAGAAGTTGAATATCACGCAGCACTTCGCATCGGTTAAACATCCACAAACTAACGGCCCAGTAGAACGTACAAATCGAAGTCTGGGTGAAGGAATTAAGGCACGCCGGACGGCACAAAGGAAGATGGGTAGAAGAATTATCACATGTTCTGTGGGCGCACCGCACTTCAATCAAAACTAGCACGGGAGACACTCCCTTTTCTCTAGTCTATGGGACAGAAGCCGTTATACCAGCCGAAATCGGGATGCCAACTATTCGCACTGCTGAAATCAATGTGGCAACCAACGATGACGAGCGGCGTATCGACTTGGACCTGTTGGAAGAAAGACGCGAGCGCGCAGCCATATGTGAAGCAAGGTCAAAGTAAAAAATGAAGGGATACTATGATGCTAAAGTAAGAAGTGTTTCATTCAGACCAGGTGACTTCGTTTACCGCGCCAATGATGCGAGCCATGCAGAAGACACAGGCAAACTTGGACCGAAGTGGGAAGGACCCTATGAGGTTACTGAAGCATTAGGAACAGGCGCGTACAAGCTGCGAGACATGGATGGTCGGGAACTACCGCGTACATGGAACATTTGCAATCTCAAACGATGCTATCTCTAGGAATGGCTACGGCCCAGTGCACGGACACTCTTGCACTTTAATGAAGTGCCCAATAAATATCCGTGTATTTACATTTTGTTTTACTTAGTCAAATGTCTTATTTATTTTCTTTCATAAAAACTTGCAAGTATCAATAAACCGTCGCGGTTTCTAGCTAATTCCGAGACACATTTCAATTTGTTATTTCCATATACTTTATGTCTTAACATTTTTTATCTTTTGCCTACATGGCGTGCATGCACCTAAAAAGCCCACGATGGTAAAAGGATGAGTAAACCTACTAAATAACTCGTTGAGTAAGAGGGTTGCAAACCCATCAACAGTGGATCACGTATCCTTGTTAAACACCTTATTCTCAAGACGTTGGAATAAGTTACGTGTGCATCCCACGATGAATGCGCAACAACGCATACTATGCGCGTTTAACAAATTAGGAATCAAGACACTTGGCTCCTTACTATGATATTCGCAGTACGCTGCGTATACCAACATACACGACTATGTTCGAAATACTTAATATTTTATAAGTATGATAGTTCATACATAATTATGAACAACAACGATTACTCGCGCTTATACAACAGTTTGTTTCTTAGACAGTACGCATGTTTTTCATGGAAAGACAAGTAACTAAGTACAAATATGATAAGTCGCCACGACATTCAACAAAAAGTAATATTTTATTAAGTACCATACGTTCTTACAAAATATTATTTACAACATAAGATACAGTCCACACATTACAAACTATGGCAACGTCTCAGAGATGAACTACCCGCACAGCTAGCAGCGTCTCCAACCTCATCCAACTTCTTCAATAGATCGGAGTCTTGGCGAGACACCGTGGCAACACTAACCGGTATCCCGTCAGATCTGGGAAGATGAGCTGCACCAACGCCGCACAAAACTGCCTTACCTTTAATCCCTTCCTTCTTCGCAAGCCTGGTAAGATGCGCTTCCAGCACTTTCTTCAACGGCACTTCCTTTTCTAGAGCAAAGGGATTCAAGATATCACGCGGACGAGCAAAAACAGGCACTTGAAGCTGGGATTCATCAGGCTTCAAAAATAATCACCTTGCGCTTCGCATTTTCGGGCATGGGTGCCGAGCTAAGGTCAGCCCCTCCATAATGACCCCTATGGGGAAATCCTAGTCGCGCTCTAACTCAGAGATCATGGGCAGCTCCAATGACTTCATCTTCTCCATAGCAGCCACCAGCTCATCATATGATTGCGCATTGTACCCAGGTACCTTATCCACGGGCACATTCAACAACTTAGCCTCACGTAAGCTCCTCAACAAACCTGATTTACCCCGCAGTGCCGCGGCTGAACCACTCCCCCAAAGGCATCCACCACTTCCTGCGACTCCAAGGTACTGAAAGGCAAGAAGTCACATGCCATGGCTAATGAGCCACCTGCACTCAGCGATTGTTGCCGAAGTTGGGATACAACTCCTCATCGTACTCCAGGCTTAGTTTGCGCAATTTCATCTCTTGCGTTTCCAGAGCACTGCTCACAGTGGCACCAAAATCTTCCAACTGCGAGGTCAACGTGTCCTTACCCTTCTCTAGATACTTCAGTGCCCAGCGACACGAAGACTTATACCCTGCTGACTCAGCACGCTCCTGGCTTATTTGACCCATTAGCGCCATTTTCTCTTCAGCGAGCTTTTGGGAGTACAAACTTAGGCCCTCTGCTTCGGCCTTCGCGCTAGTCAACTGCGCCTCCAGCAACGCAATTTTTTGATCCTTTAGCGCCTTTTGCCTTCCCCAGAAACCTTGGCTTTTAGCTTCTCAACAAGTGAAGTTTGATGCGCAACCGCGAGCATCAACTCCTCAACCAGCTGATCCATGGGCGCATCCCCAGCCGCCAATGGCTCAACGTTTTTGCTATTTGGCTCAGAGTGTACCGGACTATCTCTGGGGGGCGACTCTGCAGACTGTTCAAACCTGCACGCGAGAAAGAGAATTATTAATTTCTCACATAAACAGTTGATGCGCTAAAAACTTTGTCGACATTACTTACTGTGGGCTAGATGTATCAGCCGGGGGGGGGGGGGTGAC
Source organism: Chrysanthemum makinoi (assembly GCA_910596185.1). Taxonomy (NCBI): domain Eukaryota; kingdom Viridiplantae; phylum Streptophyta; class Magnoliopsida; order Asterales; family Asteraceae; genus Chrysanthemum; species Chrysanthemum makinoi. Next base: position 67,751,817 of record OU343219.1, on the reverse strand, counting down.
GCAACATCGCTTGATGATGATTCCAAAGTTAGGATAACAGGGCGCTTCTTCCTCGATGAGCTTGCGCCATCCTCTCCGAGCTGTGTTTAAAAAAGCGCACATCAGGCCAGATGCGTGATGCGTTGCGATGCGAGGCTTTGTTGCATCAGACACCCTGATGCGTTGCGTTACTGAGGGGATGCGAGGTGATGCGCGCGCGCGCAAGCATCAGTGATGCTCGCATCGCGCTTTTTGCGTATCATGTACTTTTGGCCTTTTTATTTTATATTTTATTATTTTTATTTTTTATTATTAATTGGACTTAATAATGTGTATCGGGCTTCTTCTCATGGGCTTTACTTTTAAAATATGGGTCCAATTTGACCAATTCCTTATAAACGATAAGACTTTTGATCTTAGTTTTCGACTATTTATGGATTTTAGTGATATAGAACCGTGAACTATGAACATGCATGGTATCTTTTGACATTAAATGTGGTATAGATGTGTTATTAATGTGTTTTGTGCACTATATATAATTTAAATATTTTTTTATAAATTGTCGCCTCGGGTACGTGATGCGCGCGCATTGGCCTCGGCGCCTCGCGCCTCGGCTTTTTGACCCTTATCGCATCGACGCTCATCACGCTTTTTAAAACCCAGTCTCCGAGTGATCTCTTGCGTTTCAACCCGGGGTCTTCCTCCTCTTCCTCTTCCTCCATGTGCTGTGCCACGGCTACTTGCGATGGCTGCACTAAAGGAGAAGGCATTCTAGGACTCGGCACGCTTTGCAGCGGCGTCGCTTCCAGTGCGACAGAGGAGCTGGTCCTGCTTCTCCCAGATCCATTTTCAGGGTCCGCCCTGCGGTAGTATCAAGTATGGGCTCTTCTCCCTCTTTCAGTGGGCGTGTCCCTACATTAACCTGCAGCGGTTTCGCCAGTTGCACGACTCTGAATAGATCCATCTCTGCGCCACAGAAGACAACAACACACAAGTTATTATAAATACGATAAAGGAAGAAAAGCTTACATTAACAAAGAAAAGGAATGCGAAGGATGAGCACCCACCCTGGCCATCCGCGTCCAAAAAGATTGGAACCTCCTTAGGTCTGCCAAAATAGTTGCGGCTAATGCCCATGTGCACCAAAAATTCCTCAGGATAGGAATTGATGGGGATGCGATTGGTATTTATTGTATCCGCATCCTCCACATTATACGATCCAGGGAGGGGGCGCTCATCCTTCGGCAATGAACCCTGGGTATAGAAATCGAAGTGCGATGGGAAGCACACTTCATCTACCCAGAAAAACATTTCTCTCCAATTCCTGAGCGCGTCTACTTTTTCCGTATAACACTGAAGGCGCCCAGCGCGCTTAGCGAACGATACCCACCCGTGTGACCACGTGGTGTGATAAAACGCGCGGAACAGGTGGATGGTCGGGTTAATTGCCAGTAATCGGCAATTAACCTCGAAGTTGGTGATTTTAGCTGCACCTATGCGGTGCGCGGTAGGATATATGCGACGGTAGTAGTTTAACACGTCGCTCAGGAACAGGGATATTGGCACACGTTGATTCGCGTACTCGAAAAAACGCGTGTATACCCCTATTTTCCCTTTGGGGAAGTCCGCAATTGTCGCCTTCGCACCCGGAACTTCCGGATGCACCGCGACAGGAATATAATAATCCGAAGCAAACTCTAGAAGTTCGCCCTCAGTTATGTCGGATGTGAAATCAGATAACACCTTGACCATGGTATTGTTTTTATAAGCGCACGCGCGGCTACCTTTCGAATAGTAATCTTCTGGGTTGCAAGTTGAAGGTTTGTTAACAATGGCGGATTGAGTTTTTTTTTACTGTGATAATCACAGTGAAATGGAGGTCGATGGTTATATAAGTTTTCTCATTCACACGATGTGGATCCCACTATCTCCAATGTATGGCTCAGATCCTTTGATGTGACGCCGTGACAGTTGCTTTCCCCCGATTTACGAGGCATCCATTTTAAATATTATGTCTAGATACAACGTGTATCTCTCGAGACGGGAACTTTTTTGGCTTCTTTGCTACGCTTCGCAGTTATTTATTGGCTGCAGCTATTAGTCTAGCATCCGCAGCTAGTCACTGCGCATACTAGACTGGGGGGACATGATGACGTATAGTCTATATTCGGGTCACGAACCCGACCAAGGTCTGATACTAACGAGCCCAGCATGAACTGGGCTAGGCCGATAAGTGTTTAGGCCCATGAAGGCCCAAATCCAATGTTATTTACGGAATAAGATATTGGATATCTCCTAATTATGGAGATAATCGTTTGCCAACCGACTTAGGCGGGATACGCCGAAGGTTGGGGAACACTTATTCCTCATGGAAGGTACGATAAAAACCCTAACTCTCCATAACCCTAAAACCGATTACTTACTCTCACGCCGGAGGATAATCGTGGGAGACAATCCCACGATAAGCCTAACGGTGTTTTCTGTTTACTTAGTGCGCAGGTCTCAAGCAGCAATATCCAATTGGTACGAGAGCCGGAGCCCCAAACAAGGAACGCCCAACTTTTGTATCAACAGCGATTGTAATTCAAACGATTGAGTTCAATAGTAAGTTGGTCTATTTTCACCTGCTAAACAGATCGACTAAGCAAGTATTAGAAACACAATGACTTTGGACCAGGTGCATTCAAGAAATTGGGAGTTTTAAGAAAATTAACATTTCGACCAAACTTTCATCGGGTCCCGTGACACCGCAGGACCACCCTAATTCCGTCACTGATAGTCTTTACGAGCATCGCACGAGTATAGCGCGACACAAAAAAGAAACTACATAATAAGAATTGAGATTGCTACGTAAATATGTAAATAAGCTTGTTACGTCAATATGGAACACGTTTTCAATAATTTATTACTCGCATGAAGTCACTTTAAGTTTTCTACGATCCTAATTGTGGATATGTCTTTTTATGTCATTTTACATAAAAATGGTTTTAGCTACAGCTACTTTTCCAAACACTTTTTATAAAACAAAATGCCGTAGCTTGCAGAGTTAGTTCTGTGCCAAAGATACCCCATGTATATAATTTTTGAAGAGATTTATAACCCAAGCATTTAAGCACTTTAAAAATGCCGGATCTTGACTAACTTAAGGGAGGTTTGCAACTTAGAGACTGGACTTATTTAAAGCAGACCATAATAGCTGAGCTTGCTGAATAAAGCGTTAAACAAAAAATAGAGGTTTTGATAAATAGCGAAAAAATGGGTGGGTTGGGTAATGGGTCAGATATAAATGAGTTCAGGTCAAAGTATATCTAATTGTTTAGTCGAGGTTAAAAGTTCTTGGGGTTGGTTGACCCACCAACACCTATTGCTATTTGCCCTACTCTTTGAAGCAGCCAAGTTACTTAAATAAGAATGATTATCTTTATTTCAATTTCTTATTCGCATAGCAACTGTTTTAATATTAATATTAGTTGAAGGAGTATTAATATTAAGAATTTTTCAGCGTTACGTCACATCAAGCTGATTGGTTAGTGAGCTATCAATGATAATTGTTTCACTAGGGGCGTTGACAAACGATTGGAAGATTAGCTTCAGAGTGATTTGGTGCTTGTGTTAGTATAGTTTAGGGGGTGTTTGTTTGAGATTTTTTAGGTAGCTTATTAGCATATAGCGCTAAAAGAAGCGCACACAAGTGTTTGGGTAAGCTTGGGCTTATGAGCTTATATGAGGGGGTTTTATAAGCTCAAATTATATGGCTTATTTGAAGGGCTGCTATAGCAAAAGACTCTTAGAACGTTATATAACAATTACATGTTTAGATGTTCATGTACTTTTTGGTGATTTTACGTCATCAGCTATAAAAAGCTAACCCAAACACCAAGCATGGGATTATGATCTTATTATTCATAAGCCATTAGCTGCTTATGAAATATAAGCCTAAGCAAAAAACATAAGCTTAGACATACACCCTTAATCTGTGTTGAAGGTTCATTTTTGGATCCTTGTTTTTGCTTTAGATCATGTTGCTCTGCTGGGTGGTCTTTTAGAGCAGAGTTGCTGTATATTGCAAAGGTTCTTCAACAAATATGACTTGACATTGGTTCAGTTTGAGAGCACTAAACTCGAACAAAGTAATTTGGAATAGCAGATTAGTGGTTATCAACAGTCTTCGGTCTAGATTCTAGAATATCAATGATAAATAAATGAACTAAAAGGAGAGATTTCTGAGTTTCTGTAGAGGTAATTGCTTGGAATCCTTGTTATACCACTTGTTAATGTTTTCCATTCTTCTAAGACTTGTAAAGGTGGTTTTTGTAGACCAAGTAAATATTAAGTTGAAGCTGGTCTTGTTTCCACGTGCTTATGTCTTGTAGTCTATATACGTCCATTTGAGTAGGCATGGAGAGGTGTTGAACAATGTACACTGTAAGTACTTCCCAACACCTATTTGATGTGGTTGAGGTGGGGTAGATCTAGATTGTCTCTTCTGAGTAATATCTGAAATTGGCTTGATAGCACTTAGCAATTGACTTGTTGGTATCTGAAATTTAATATCTTAATTTCAGATACCAACAAGTCAATTTCTCGAGGGACTCATCACCCTATTTATGGCAATTTAGATTTATCTCAAATAAAAGTTGACATTGCAGCACACATTTTTAGAATAGATTAGGAATTTTTTTGAATGGCGATATTTCATGAAAATATATCTTGCAAGGAGCTAGAGATAAAACAAATTACAAGGTTACATTACAAGCGAAGATTGGATTACTAATTCAATTGGTTCACAATGGACATACATTCCCACTTCTATGAACAGTACAAGCATTTGACAAAGCTTTAGTATCATTGGATTGAAGTGTCTTTCCTTGGAGGTTTTGCGTCGAAACAAATGCAATTCCTGAACCACCATATAACCGAGAAAGTGTTTTGAACAACGGAATCAAAACATGATTTTTGAGTAGTAGATGGAGAAGAATGGTCTGCCCAAATAGATTAGATAATGATCAATACTCTTGATGAACATAATTGAAGTTTACAAATACTAAATAAAGCCACATTTCTATCAGAACAGTTATTTATCTGAACCAATATGGACAAAGCTGAAATCCAAAAAGGGAACCATTAAGTTGCAAGGTTCCATAATTGTGTGAATTTATGGCAGTCAAATTTATTGGGCTAGGAATAGGAATTATCTAGTTTTATTCCTTATTGCATCAGATTCTGGAGTCTTCTAGATACTGTTTGTGCATAACTGGTTTGTGCCTCTCTTGGCGATGTCAAACGGATGGATTAGAACGATCTCATTTTGATGTAATACTGGATATAAAAGGACTTGTTTTATATAATTTTCAGTTGGAACAAAGAATTTGGATTTTTCTATGTATAAAATACTAGATCAATTATATAAATTTATTGACGCAGCAGAGATAAAGAATAGTGGGCCATCATCCATGGAAGAGCATGAGATTGTATAACTTAACGATTGTACATGAAGAATTTTGTGATATAAAATTTCTTTTACTCTTAAAACTTCTCATGGCTAATAAGTTTGGTTGATGCGCAGGCTGCAGTTTATTTTAACAAAATACAGTGCTTCTGCTTTGAGGAGCAGCGTCTTCTTCCAGGCGAGCAGATAGATATGCCTGTAAGTATAATGACCTCCACTCATCTGTTAAAGAACTAATATTCCATGTACCGATTAAAGCTATATTTGACTATACATGTGTAAAGTTCCCTTCAAATCGAGTTGACCAAAAGCAATAAAGTTATAATTTTTTTATGACATTTTTTTGGTAGTTTACATGTCAAAAGTTAATTGTTTATAGTTCCTATCTGCATTCCGTGCTGAACTTTGTTGTGGGACAAAGGGACCAAGATTCATGAGTGTGTAGAACTGATTACATCTAATGGTGAACAATTAAACCTACTGGCAGGTGTTTTTTTACATTGACCCAGAGTTTGAAATGGATCCTAGGATGGATGGTATCGACAATATAATTCTTTCATATACATTCTTCAAGATTGCTGAAGATAAGTAATAGTCCTTTCTTCTTTGCTGTCATCCTAAAGGAGGTTCCAAAGTTTTGATGTACTAAGCATACAGAAGGCGAGTTCCAAAGTTTTTGTTTCTGTCCATTGTAAGTTATACGAACACTAGTAGGATGAACCATGATTTCTGCTGATCGAGTTGTTCAGTAACATGCCATTTGTGGCTGCCAAAGTCAATGAAAATAAGTATGACCAATTGATTATATTTTTGCTCTCTTTAGTAATGCTCCATATGGTCATGTGTTCAAATATAATCTCAGATATAGTTGTAGAACCATTATAACTGTGCTTATTGGTCCTAAAAGGATCTCTTCAGTCAGCTATTTTGTGTTTGAAGTATGTCGGTAAAAGGGTGTGCTTATTGGTCCTAAAAGGATATCTTCAGTCAGCTATTTTGTGTTTGATATATGCTGAACTAGATTTCTTAATGAAATGAAGAACAAGAAGTAACAAACACAAGGAATATCGATGGAAGAATGATAAACGATTTGATTATTATGGATAGATTTGGGAAATGAGTGATTACAGATCGAAAGAGAAATTGATTACAGAACAATGCTTGAAATGAGAAAATGAAAGGAAAAAACTATTTATAGGTAAGAGAGGCGGTTAGAGAGCCAATTAAACTTTATTCAAAAGTCCACACTTGTAACACCCCCAAATTTTGATAAAGCGGAAGACTTAGGGCCCGTTTGGTACCCATATTTTATAGGGTTGGATTAAAAGATTCTTTCAAAGATATGTTTGGTTTGTATCAAATCCTCTGACACACCACTGAATTAACATTTCTATTCCAAATTTCCAATCCGACCTATTTGATGGGTTTTAAGAAAGTAATCAACATAAATGCATTTTTTCATTTGATGCTTTTTTCTTAGCCACATATTATTTAGGGGCATTTACATACATCCCCACCCAAACTTCAATAATTACATATTTCCTCAAAGCATGCTTTAATAGCATTGTACATCATGCATTAGAAACTTGTGTTTTGGGGAAATATGTAATTTTTGAAATTTTCTTGGGTATATATGAAATTCCCTCTATTATTTAGTTTTATTCTTATTTTTTACTTTTATATTTCAAACAAATTTATAAAATAAATTCATTAATCATTTATTTTCTCTCTCTTCATTTAATTCAAAACCTATAATAAATCCAAATTCAAATCTAAATCCAAATTCAAATCAAAATCCAAATCCTAATCCTAAACCCATCTACAAACCAATATTTAATCAAGCTTTCGGGGTGTTACTGGATTGGTACGCAACACAAGCATAGAAAAACAAGATAGCATAAAACATTTCATAAACCAATCTGATATTTAATTATTTAGTTACATTTATTCAAATACTGAAAAGTAAGGCCCAAAAAAAATCATAAGGTAGGTCCACAAATTATTATCAGAGTTTTGGAATGATCCTCCAACCATGCCCCTTCTGCCAAGCCTCCAAGGAGCAAGCAATCCGAACATCATCTTAGTTACCTGAGAAAACATGCTAAAAATGTCAGCTAACGCTGGTGAGTTCATAGGTTTAATCATAAATTCAATGGTGGACCTGATAGTGTTTATTTGCTATGTGAGACTAAGGCAGATATACAACAAACATTCCAATCATATTCCTACAATATTCTTTCCAATAACGCAACGAGATCTCAGCAGGGCCCCAAGTGACTCTAGCCAGGTACCACGGCCATAGCAATGCATAATCAAAGCTACCCTGGTCTAGATCGGAAGTAGATATCTATTCTTAGCTAGGTACCAATGCTATAGTAAAGGATTGCTACCCTAGTCTAAGTCAACATCTACCACATATCTATCCTTCGCTAGTCAAGACATTAGCAAATCAAAAAGTAGTGGCAGGTCCAAGAAAATAGTTTGCATGCTTTGTCACCCCAATTTAAATAAAAAATAATTAAAAGAAACTCACCTCGATTCCCGCAAAGCACAAATAACCAATAGAAGAAAGCAGGATAACAACTAACAAGTAACGACAACCACGGACTCGACACAATCTAGAATATAGCTTTGTCTTTAATATATTTCCAATTAAATATTTTCTATCCCCGAATGTGTTCCATTTCTTATTTCCAAAATATCTCGTTCTTAATTTAGTTATAAATGGTTGGTATCGTCGTGTGTGTTGTCGACTCAACATGATCCAAGTGAACGTACTTTACCAAATTCCCATGCATAAACATGACAAATCAATGCGACCTCTATGTGATAAGCTTTATAGCTTAATAAGTTTTCACATTAAATCGTTAGAACTTATCGAATTTGTTAACTCGATAAATTCAACCATTTACTCATCGCACTTATTATTCCAAAACCATATCACAATCCTAACGAGTCATAAGGATAAGTTATCCATTAATAAGTTCGTCCGACGTACATAACGGGTTCTTATTGATTTTGTTAACCCGATAAGTCCGTTATCTACGTGGGTTAAATATATTAATGTCAAGTCATCCGTAACCCATGCAAATGCCAAAATGATCATTAAATACTCAGTAATGACATATTTAGGTAAACGTGCCCTCAAAACATTTAATAACTCGTTAAAACATTGCTATTTTAATTTGTTAGTTCCCTTTTAAATATCGAATAACAAGTTATGTCTTGTTATTAAATACTTAATACAAGAACTTATTAATAGTTTTCTTTTCTAGTTTTATATATGTTTATATATATCGAATTAAATTTCTAATACACGTTTCGAGTTATTATCCGTCTCGAGTTCACAAGTCCGAGTCATGACTCTCGGGCTTTTATATGTCATATCGTCCAATAATAAATTAAAGTCCATGTTATGGCGTTGTCGGGGTCAACCGAGACTAAAAAGTCACGGTAACACCGATGTTGCGCAAAGTTCACATATATAATATATCAAGTCTAAATAATAATTCTGGCTCGTTACCGGCCCTAAACCTACGGCTCGACAACTTAACCATAATTCCAATCAATCTCCATATCAACACAATATCAATCCCGACATCAAACTCAACATCAAACTTCATCAAAAACCAATGCTGAGACCCTATTGGTCTCGGCTTACTTACGGCTACACCAAACGAACCAAACGGACCCTAATAGTCCTTGTTCTAACCTCGGCTTCCACCACGACAACAATACTGGACCTCTTGGTCCCGGTCATCTCCAAAAATAATAACATCAATAATAAATCAATGCAAAACAACCAAAACCCGGACCCCTTGGGTCCTTGGTGCTCTCGGCTCAAACCCAATGAGACCCAACCGGACCCTAGCGGTCGCGGTTGGTTACCAACGCCTCAACAACATCAATCCAAGCTCCAATCCGAATCAACATTACCTAAACACAAAAAATAATACTACACATAACACAAACTCGACATAAACACGACACACACACGATACCAACTATTTTATTTTCGTTTTTTTTTAATTTATAAAACCTTGTTTTCTATTTGTTTTCCACTTAACCCGAACCAAAACAATCAAATGTGACTCGGAGGTCACCATACGAGTGTAAAACCCGTTGATTTCTTCCCGATCTAAGCGTGAAACGATGAAACACTAAAAGTGGTAGTGCGTTTGGGTGGCGGTGATGGTGTGTTAGGGCACGTGGAGTAGCTGCGTTGCTGAAAAAAATCATTTGTACTCATAACTCAAGTTGAGGCGTCGGTAAGGGGTAGAGAGAGAAAGTGTTTAGCTAGGGTTTGTGATGAGGGAGATGAAGTAAATGAGTGTGGGAGGGTTTTTATATTTTAATTTTGGGACTTGTGGTGTAATTTATTTGTAAGGGGGGGGGGGGCACCGGCTAGCTTAAACCACGGGGACCAACGTCATAATTTTTATTAACTTTCTCGAATAACCACTTAATGGCTCTTAAACTTTATTAGTCGTAACCGATAATTTTTATAATTTGCACCATCGTTCTTAATTATATTTTTCTGTTAAATTTGATTATAAACACATCCATTTTCACTTAAAGGGTTCAACGTTACTATTTCTCATGTTTTTAGGTTTTTATTGTGCCGACTCGGGTAGTGCCTAACATAACGGATCATCAAACATAACATAACTCATTTAATAACATAATCATCCACGAATTAAATCAATGATACACATAATAATTCAAGTAAGGGCTCACATAAGTCAAACCAGGTTTTTACATTTTGAATTATTTAGGATTATTCGTGACGACATATACAACAGATTTTAAATTTTTTGAGTAGTCACAGCCTCCCAGCCTCAGAAGAAACCCGTCTCGGGTTTCAATTTAAGTTACTCACCAAGATTTCAAAAGAAATAAAGATGGATTCGCTTGATTCCACCCTCACGTGATCGCGTGAGTGGAAGATCATTTCAGGAAGTTTCCACGAAACTTGATGATAGGGGTTCCAATTTGGCTTAGATTGCCAGATCTTCGAATTTTATTGTTTCGATAAGCTCCTCGATGGGGTTTTGACGATTTCCACGTTGGAAAGAAAGATTTACAGATTTACGGGGATAGCTTCTGTTGGAAACGCTTTTCGGGATTCGGAACGCCGAGAGTTTTGTGAACCTTGCCAAGTTCTGGCAACACCATGGGTGCTTTGCGTTACTAATTTGATTCCATATCAAATTTTTACGAGACGTGGTATAACGAGGTTTCGGGCTTATTACGGTTACTAGTCGTATCTCATCATCTCGGGGTAGTTTAATCGTCACTTTGCTGATCACCTTTTGCTCCTTCTCTCGTGGATCTTCCCAGCGGTCTCGTGTATGGATTTGACGCAGAAAATTTTCCGTTTCCGGTTCCGTCCTGACGGTAGGGGGTTATCACTTTCGGCTACGAGATGCTCCTAGTGATACTGTCTTGTCGCAGACGGGATTTTTATTCTTAGGGTTTCGACGTGGGGTGATTATGTAAATTTGGATACGTGTAGGATCAGCGTTCCGTGCTAAGGCGACCTTTTTTTTCTCTCCCGAGTATGGGTGGCCGAGACTGCCCGTACTATCTCCTTTATCGATCAAAAGGAAACGTGTATGGTTAGTACGATGATCACGATTTCTAGACGGTATCTCTAAAATATTTCCCATCTTGATACGCCCTTTCAAACTTGCGACGGCTGGGGTATCCCGATTTATACTACCTAGGCCTAATCCGCTTACTAATACTTCATGGGAGGAGTATCCAGTTCTTACTACTAACAGTAAGATTTCCTCAATGCGCTTGATGAGTGTGTAAATACTCATAATTTTTGGTCAAATCTGAACTGCAAAACATTTAAAAACACTCAGAAATGCATCAAAATACTGAAAATATTCCAAGGATTGTATTTTATATGTTTCAGATGCAAAATGTTTAAAATCAGATGAAAAACGAGCTAAGTTTGCATAATTGGCAGTTTCAGTCCCCCGACTTTCAAATCTTGACAAAATCAGTCCCTGAGCATTTGTATTGGAATAAAAGTCAACCCAAGTCCTTTCAAAATCAAAATTTATCAAAAATGATCCTTGGGTAAAAATTTTGGAGAATTTACAAGTTTGGTCCTTCAAGTTTCAAAATTGGCAAAAATAGCCCCTGGACATTTTTAATTTGAAAATTATTATTTTTAGTCCTTGGGAAAATTAAACTTGTCATAATTGGTCCCTATGATAAATTTTGCAAAATGACAGAATTGGTCCCTCAAGTTTGGTGAATTGCAACTTCGGTCCTTGTATTATTTATAAACAAACCAAACCCTTGGACCTTGACCCTCCCACTTGAACCCCTGCCAATATACCCTTGAACCCTCCCACTTGAACCCCCTGTCTAATATTAAACCCCGGTCAAACCCATAGTCAACTCCCGCCCAACCTTTTCCCTCCAAAACACTGTCTTCCTCACCAACTGCCTGCAACTCTCACCTCACCTCCAGCTCACAACCCACACCTTATCCCTCCACCTCACCTAACAAAACAAGAAACAATTAATGTTTCTCCTTCCTTGCACTCCAACCCCCCCCCCCCCCCCAGTTGCTATATCCATTTTGGCGCCAAAACTCATCAACGGCTAAAATCCTCTCTACTCATCCAATGGCTCAACATAAAAGTGGGAAATGCTCAGAAGGCACGTGGGAAGAATTTTGATGATAAATAGAGGAAGAAAAGACAGAGTTGAGGAGTAGTTTTTTAGTTTTAATTTTTATGTATGTCGTTTTTATTTAAATTGTCTTAGTTAGTTTCTAAAACTGTAATCTTAAGCTTTCCTATATTGAACTAAAGCTATTTAGTCATTGTAAGTTGCTTTCAAGTATTAATTCAAGGTTTTATATAAGTTTCATGTTTTTATGTTCACTGTTATAAAATCAGTTTTCATGCTCTTATACTCAAGCTCCAAGTAGCTTAATTCTGATCCATATAAGCTTACTAAAGCTGTCTGTAGCTTTTAGTGAGCTTAGAAATCCCTTTCAAGCAATATTATACCTCAGTCAACAAAAGTCAACTGAAAAGCTCAACATGGACTTAGTTATGGAATTGGGTTGATGCAGAGCTGTAATGGGTTGGAATTGATTAAAATAGTGTAGATTGGGTTATGTTTAAGCTGCTCTATAAGCTGGACCATCTGTGAGTTCTAATCTTTTTTCTATGTAACTGTTGAATCTGCATATCTGTTTCAGTTCTTATAAGTTAGTTATCATTGCCTGTTTTTGTTTTTATTTAGCTTGTGGACTTATATTAGATATCTCTTAAGCATTGGTAATAATATTAGATTGAATCTCTAGTTAAAATTAGTAAAACAATTCAATATAAGTGTGTTTGGAACAAGTGAGAAACTGGCATTGTAGATTGGTTTAGTGGTGAATTACTGCATTACAGTCTTATATAGGTAAATTTAGGATCATTTGAGTCACTCATTTGCACATCCAATCAGTAGAAGTCAAAATCACATTTTAACAGATTTGTTATGCATAATAGTTAGTGTAGGATTGATAGATGTTGCATTTTAGGTTTAGAATCATTTAAGCTAGCTTGTTTAGGTCTTATTACATCTAAATCCATTAGTTACATTCCATTTTAGCCGATCATAAGTTCATTTAAGTCAAACTTGCAAATTTGTTTACAAAAGTCAAAAGTTGAAAAACTCAGTTTTTCACCAACCTATGTGGATTTTTAGAGGATTCATTTCTGGTTCAAAGTTTTTATAATTTTGAGATATTGAATTTCAACTGGTTGAGAGTCAAAGTGATTTTTGTGAAATTTTTCCAAATCTCTTTAAGCTCCTCATCACTTGTCAAATGGGGCAAAAGTGCCCTGTGCACACCACTCAATGACAATGAGTGTGCACAGGCAACTTCCAGACCTTGTGCAGGTCTTGTTTTTGGTCACTAGGATCTGAAACTTGGTTTATTGGCTCAGTGGCTGGTGGTCTTGAGGTCTACAGTTCTGGATTTAGCCTTTGCTTATTAGGTAAGCTTGTGCTTAAGCTAGAAGTTAGGAGGAAAACTGTTTTGGCACTTAAGCTTTTAAATCACCAAATCATTGTAGCTTATAGTTCAGAGGTTAAGCTTAGTTACTTTAGGTGCACTTGAGTTGATTTTAGCTTAGAAAAGCTTCTGGTAGCTTTTGGTTTAGTAGAATAGCTTTTAGCTTAATCTTAGTAGCTTAATTAGGGCAGTTTGCACTACAGCTCTTAAATCCTTCACATAAGCCATAGTTTTTATATTTTTCATAGAAGTAGAATATTATTTTAGACTTTTCCTGAAATTTTCATAATTTTTCATCACTATTTGCTATTTTTCTTATTTTAAATCAGTTTTTAAGACTTTTTAAATAGCTTTTATTACAAATAAATCAGAAATTCTTCAAAAAAATAAGTTTTCAATTTTCCTAGATTAAGATAAGTATAAAAAGCCAAAAAAATATTTTTCCATAATTTTCCTAGTTTAAATAGTAATTTTTAGTAATATAATTAGTTTTAAATAGTTTTTAAATCATAGAAATTAGAATATAAATCAGAAAAATACAAAATTAGTTTTGAAAATTCTCTTTAGTTATTTTAGATTTTTGAAAAATAGTTTCACAATTTCCCACTTTATTTTCATAATTTTTAGTATTTTAATTTAGTTTTAAAGTTTAAAATTAGTTTTTAATTCAAATTTATGAAAGAAAAATCAAGAAAATCCAATTTTAAAAATAGTGATAGCGTTTATTTAATATAATTTAGCTTTTTAATTTTCTTTCATTTTTCCTTTGTTATCTAGTATCAATCATAACCTCTTTCTTGTTCAATATCACCCGATCACTACACGTTTGGTTATTCAATCGCACAGCTCGTTGGGACTTAACGACCTGGGGAAACACTAAACTCTCCTGGACTTCATTGCTTTGGTTCTAGACTGTCTGGCTTTTATTACGGTTAACCATTCACAAGTGGTTGACTTGTGTAATAAACCTGACCGTTTGGGACCGATCAAATGTTGGCGCCGCTGCCGGGGAGCTGTGCTAACAATCTTACGTCTAGCAGATTAGTGATTTGAATATTCACTCCTAGTTCATACCATCTATATATGTTTATATTTTCTTATAAAAATCCAAAAATCCAAAAACATCTTAAAAACCATAAAACCCAAAAAGATTCTTCTTACCCCATTTTCATAATTCCCTTGACTCTGAAATTTCTTAGAGTCAACTCTAGTGTATGCGCACTCGCTCTTCTAGGTCTGTGAGCCCATTTCGTGAGCTTTTCAGGATTCCAAGAAGGCGTATCCGTAGACGTTCTGCCCCATCAGTCGGATCTGAGATCCGGACTGCTCGCACTACTTCCGTTATCATGGCGGAAGAACGTCCTATGTGCGAGCTTCTCCAGGCACCCATCGATGGGTATGGAGATGCTATTGTTATCCCAGCCATTGTGGCTGAAAATTTTGAACTCAAAACCGGGTTACTAAATCTTGTAACCTCAAGTCAATTCTATGGTTTTGAGAGGGATGATCCTCATGCTCATATTCGATGGTTTAACAAGATTGCATCTACCATCAAATACAAGAATGTCCCTACCGATGCTGTCAAACTTCTTCTCTTCCCATTTTCCCTCGAGGGACAAGCCCGGATTTGGCTTGAAAAACAACCCCCTCAATCGATCGAAACATGGGAAGACCTGGTGAAGAAATTTGTGAACGAGTTCTATCCACCTTCCAAAACCACGAGTCTTAAAAACGAAATCATCAAGTTCACACAAAAGTTTGATGAATCCTTCAGTGAATCGTGGGATCGTTTTAAGGAGTTGCTCCGCAAATGTCCTCACCATGGTTTCTCCGAGTTGATGCAACTCGATACTTTCTATAATGGAGTGAGTCAATCTGATCAAGATTCTCTCAATTCCTCCGCTGGAGGAAATTTCTTGAGCAAAACTGTAAAAGAAGCTTTAGCGATAATTGAAAACAAGTCTAAAGTCCGCACAGCACGAAGCAAACCGGTTGTTTCCCAAGTCAGTGTTGGTCCTTCTACTTCTTCGCCCGTGAGTCAATCTAGCACCGATGCCAAGATTGACAAACTCACGGAAGCAATTCAAGCTTTGGTTCTCTCCAACCAAAAGAAAGTTTCTTTTCCACAAGCTTCACCTCCTGCTGAAGTTAAGAAAGTGGAAGTATGTGTTACTTGCGGTGGCCCCCATGCCTATTACAACTGTATGGCCACCGATGGTAACCCTTTTGAAGCAAACGCTGTGGGTGGGACTTCCAATTCAGGAGGCAACCAATACCGTGCTCTTATGGACCCGAACCACCGTCCTAACCACTACCCTGGACCACCGGTTTCAACCAAAACCAAAACCGTAATCAAAATCAGAATAGAACGAACAAAGGTTTTCAAAACCAAGGTAATTTTAGTCATAATAACGGTTTTCAAAATCAAAGTCAAAATTTCCAAAACCAAGGAAATTTTAATAGAAACCAAGGACAGGGAAATTTCAACCCAGGGTATTTTCATGGCAATAATCAAGGAAATTTCCAAAATCAAGGCCCTAATTCAAACAATAGAGGCCAGAATTTTCCTACACAAAATCAAGCCATTGTTCCAACTAGACCATCATCTGATGAGTTGTTGAAGCAATTCATGAAATCCCAAGAGGAAATGAATAGGTTGTTGGTAAGCCAGATTTCTGACATCAAGAAGTCTTTAAATGATCGACCCTCGGGCTCAGGTACTTTACCAAGCAACACGATCGCTAATCGAGGGGCGTGCAAAGGCGATCACAACCAGAAGTGGTGCTTCATATGATGGACCCGCTATTCCTACTACCTCTTCTTTTTCTCTCCCGAAGGTAGTGGAAAGTGAACCTGAGGCGACAAAGGACCAAGTGCAACCCACTAGCTCACAAAGTACAGCACATGTCCATCCTCAAGTTGTCCCAAAACCCAAATCCAAACCAGGAGTTGTTTTTGAACCTCCTGTGGCTCCAGTTGAAAACCCCAAATCCAAACGTCTATTCCTTACCCATCACGTTTAAATGAGCAAAAGCTCCGCGAAAAAGCCAGTCATCAAATGGAAAATTTTTTTCAAATTTTCCAAGAACTACTGATTCGCCTTAAACTAGCCTACTTTTTTAGTCAACCACTTGTGAGAGGTCAACTAGGCAAGTCAAACTAGAAAGAGGCAAATGCAATAATCCGAGGTAGTACAGTTATATTCCCGGGTCGTTTATTTCCCAACGAGGTTGTGATATCCTGTGATTGAACAAATATGTTATATAGCTTGGTTGATTAGGAATAGGGTTATGAATGATTTGTCACAATACTAAAAGTATTAATAACTCAAATGAGTTATAACAACTAATAAGTACGATCAAAACCCTAGAAACTTAAAACGTATTAAAAACAAATCGATTATAACTATAGTAGGTATTTGCACGTCTTAGCGACTTAAATGCAAATTAAAGAAAAATAAAAGTTAAAATCTATTAAATAAACGCTATCACTATTTTTAAAGTGATGAACGTTTAAAACCTAAAACGTACGTTTTAATAAAATTACGTAAACGTACAAAAATAAAAGTAAAAAGTGATCAATATAAACCCACAAATGTGAAATTTATATTTTTGAGATCCTAAGAATAAAAGAAAATTATTATAAAAAGAAAATTATTTATTTAACTTATATATTAATTATTAATTAATTACTATTTAATACTATTTATTAAAACACTATTTAATTAGAAAACTAAAATAAGGCTAGAAAAATAAAATAAAAATTTAGAAAAATCTAAAATATTATAAAACTTATTTTAAAACTAAAATTATATTTATTATACTATTATTCTATTTAATATTTAATTAATAAGTAATTAAACTAAAATTAATTCTAAAAATTACTATATGACAAGAGAAAAATCTAGAAAAATTTATAAAACTACTTTAATATAAAAGAGATTTACTAAAAATAAAAAAATTACAGAAGTGCTTATAAATAAGCTAAAAAGAAAATTAAATAGATATTTTATTAAATAAAAACTATTACTATAAATATTTTTGGCTTTTTGTGGTTTTTTTTTTATAAAACTATTAAAATACTTAAAATAAGAAACTATTACAAAAACAATAAGCTTGGAAACCAAGAATAAGCACTGAAATTGCTTATTACTCTTGACAG
This sequence comes from Chrysanthemum makinoi, assembly GCA_910596185.1. Taxonomy (NCBI): domain Eukaryota; kingdom Viridiplantae; phylum Streptophyta; class Magnoliopsida; order Asterales; family Asteraceae; genus Chrysanthemum; species Chrysanthemum makinoi. The sequence continues at coordinate 67,734,190 of OU343219.1, read as the reverse complement.
TTGACTAAGTTTGACTTAGAAGGAAATAAGCTCAAATGAGCTTATGTGGGGTCCACTATGGTAGATTCTGGTTCCAATGAGTTATTTGAACAATATTAAACAAGATTCAACCAAATAAGTAGCTTGAATAAGCCAAAAGACCACAATAAGCACTTGCTTATTTGGTTCTGAGACAGAAAATGGGACAACCTTGTGAGGTAATTCCAGGTGGGGTCCACAGGTTCCAAGGTCAAACAAATGGTCAATGGTTCAAGCCTGGTAGGAGGGGGGTTGGAAGAACCAAGATTTAAGGTGTGGGACCCACTAATAAGCTCACAAAGAGCTTGTGAAGTGAGGGGTCCAAACTGATTTCACTCAGTTAACGGTGAGTGAAAATAAGCTAGTGAGCTTGTAAAAGCTTTAAAACAAGCTTAAGAAAAAAAAAAGATAAGTACTGTATATATATGGTTTATAAACAAATATGAACAAGTGTGATCACTGGATTTGGCTAATAAGCTTGGAATAAGCTTTTAAGCACTTCCAATAAATCTGAGATCCAAACACCTTACAGGCAACAAAAGTGGACAAATTGAGCTTATGAAATAAGCTCAATAGGTCTTATTGAATGCTGAACTATAAAGTGGGGCTGGTAAGGATTCAAAAATGCCAAAGCTTAACCAATGGGGACCATGGGTAGCTTTGAGGGCTTATGAAGTTGGGTGGGTTGCTGAGTTCACTCAATGAACTGAGTAAATGGACAAGCTTTAAGGCTGAGATGCAGCCCCTAGTAAAAGGCTTTGTTATGGAAAATTAAAGCTTGAAATGTGAAGATGAGCTGCTTAGCTTCTAAATGAACTAAAGATCACAAGCCAAAGCTTATTGATGAGCTTATGGTGGGCTTGTGAAGTTGCTTGTTTACACTGATGATCAGTGTAATGTTTGATTTGGTAGCACAAGTTATAGCAAGATAAGCAGTTCAGATAAGCAATCAAAGAGCAAATAAGCACTCACTCAAGTAACTAGCCACAAGGGCATCACAAATATCCAAAATACCCACACTAACACTCACTAATCAGGCTTGTGCAAGCTTGTGAAAGTGAGTGTCAAATCTGTGCACAGGGGAGACTTGTGAAGAATCACTTAAAATCAAGCACAAATTAAGCACTTAAACCAGCTAGATAAGAATTAATAAAAATAGTAACATGAAGATCAGCAATAAGACTAAAGATACCTACAAGCTCAAGTCCTAATCTCAAATAACAAGCTCACAGTTTAGATCCAAAGTTGATTCAAAAATCAGTTAGGCTGTAAGTTTGACTTTTTAAGTTAACACTAAGTTTGACTAAAGTGAGCTTTGATCTAGATTTACTGATTAAGTATGTTAAGTTAAGCTATGATGAAGCTAAATTAAGCTAGAGTATCAACTTTTAAGCTAGTATGTGGAATATGGAACTTATTATCCTAACAGTTAAACAGCTAGACTAGATTAAGATCTATTTTGACTTTTAAACTAATAAGACCTATATATTATGACTGATATGAACTAGTGTGATCTAAACTAACATGCAGCAACAAGTATCAAGGACAATAACATGCATAAACTCAGATAAGCAGCTTGATCCAAACAGGCCTTAGCAAGGCTGTTTTTGTGATTAGTGTTACAAATCCAAAATTTACAACATGAAACTGATTCCTATCACTTGACTATGATGAACTAAGATCAGATAAACACAATTACACAGTAAACAACAACATATAACTTATGAATCACTACTAAGCTAATTATGACTGTTAAACTAAAATTATTATCAACTAAGATTTTTAACTAATAACCTACTAATTTTACACTAGATTACCACTAACCAATACCAACTAAGCATGAAACAAGAGAAATTATACTAAAATAAGAACTAAAACAGATTATGCCAAAAATCAAGAAATATGCTTACAACTTGGAAATGAGATGAACACACAGAACCAAGGACTGAGAACCAATCCTATATGCTCTCCACAGAGCTCTAATTACCAAAGCAATCCAGAATTAACTTTGCTCCAAGCTTTCTTCACAGATTCTTTCTAATTTAATTACTTGATTTCTTTTTGTATTTTCCTTTTTTATTGATTATTGCTGATTAGATTGATCTAAAAGCTTGCTATGGCTTACTGAGAGCCAAGTAGTGTGATTAGAGTCCTCTAATTAACAAACATCAAACAGAAATTAAAATGACTTGAATTGAAAATGGGACAAAGTGAAATACTTGAAAACTTGAAAGATAGATTAAAACTGAGTAACCAAAGTTGTTGAATATACTTTAGCAAAGTTATACAACACTTTAACAACAGAATTTAAGGATTACACTAATGTGACAACTAGTTTAATTAAGCTACGATGATCATAAACTAAGATTAAAATTATGATATGTTTCTCTTCTGTCTTCCTCTGTATTTATCACCCATTTGCATCCCATGTGAACAAATATCTCATCCCACTTCATCTAGGCCCTTGAAAGTGAGTAATTGATCTTGACCATTCAAATCCAAATTTGGCGCCAAATTACTCCACGTGGCTCTGAGGCAGTTTAAGCACAATTAAAGCTTCTTGGGAGTGTTAGGAAGTGTAAGGGACAAGTTTTATGAAGATTGGACCAATTTGGTGTGGTTTTGCTCAATACTGTGGGTAAGAGTGGTATTACAGTGAACAGTGGTGGTTTTAGGGTGGGAATGGCATTTATTGTGGCAGGTTTCTGTGTGAGGTGATGGAGAGTGGGTAGGAGTAGGTAGTGAGCTGGAGAGGGTGAGGTGGTGAGTTACAGGTGGTGGTGGTGAGGTGGAAGACGAAGAAGAAGAAAACGAGGTACGTTTGGTTTGTATTATTTATTTAACAAAGGGGTTGGTGGATGTTGGGCCGGGTAATGGATTTGGATTTTTGGGAGTATATAATAACAAGGGTCCGGTTTGTTAAGTTTAAAACACAAGGACCATAGATGCAATTTTGCCAAAGTTGAGGACTGAAATTGACAAGTTTCCAAGTTTATCACAAGGGCCAATCCTGCAAATAATGGTTAGTACAAGGACTTAAATTTGCATAAAATTCCATTTTACACCTTAAGGACCAAATTTATCAATTTAGAAACTCCAGGGACCAAACTCGTATTTTCTCAAAACTTTTCTCATAAGGACCAATTATGTCAAACATAAATAGCACAAGGTTTATTTTGATTAATTTCCAATTTTTTAAAACCTTAGGGACTATTTTTGACACTTTTGCAAAGTTGAGGGACCAAAGTTGTAATTTTGAGATTTTTAACTTCAAAGGATTATTTTTAACAACTTGTGACTCCCAAGGACCTTTTATAATATTTTTACAAGTTTTGATTAACCAGGGACTAGATTTGCCAATTTATCAAAGTTCAGGGACTGAAAATGTAAATTATGTATGTTTTGCATGTTTTTCATCAGTTTCATCCTTTTGCACTTTAATACCTAAAAACACAATTTGGAGATGGTTCCAATATTTTGAAGCATATTTGTATGTTTTCAGATATTTTGTAGCTTAAATGTGAACGAAATGATGAGTATTTAGACACTCATCAATCCTCCACACTAAACTATTGCTAGTCCCTAGCAATATTTTATGAAGTTTTAATGGATTTGAAAGAACTCTTTACCAAAAGCCATCACTTCTGGAGTAGCCAAGATGTTTCAGTTCAAGTAAGAACTATGGTCCACTTGATAACCATGTGATTTTGAGCAAACCACAAGCTATCAACGGTTTTGATTTGTCTTTACCAGAAGCCGTTTGCTTCTGGACTAGCCAACTCTTGATGGAATAGTCAACATCTTGGTGAGCTGATTACCAATTATGGTTTTTCCACTGCCTTTACCACAAGCCATAATCTTGTGGGCTAGCCAACTCTTTTGCTTATTAGGATATGGTGAGTTGAAGTACCATACAATTTTGGGCAAATTGCAAGCCGTGAACGGATTTGAGATATCTTTACCAAGAGCCGTTTGCTCCTGGATTAGCCAATCCTTATGTGGGTAAGACATGGTGGACTGATTACCATTTATTGCGTTCTAAGTGAGAAATTTTTTTTTAAAATTTTGGCTAAAAATGGGGTTCCTAATGGAATATGTGTTTGAATTCTTGTGAGAATCCCCCCCACACTTAGAACTGAATATTGCCCTCAATATTCAAAGCACCGGGTGTTAAACCGAACTTAGAACGTAAAAGGAAAATATTACTTAGCCTTTATTTAAGATGTATAAACATACATATATTTTTAGATAATTTTTATGATTATTATTGTTTTTTTTTTTTTTTTTACAACATGTGGGGCATCTCCCCCACACTAGGGTGTTACACACGGGTGAAAACCCATGTTTGTGCTAATGTTTTTGATTCCCGAGTCACTAGCTGGACTCGACCCCGATTTGATTTCTTTCCTCCCAAACTGTCAGGTTTATCACGCAAGCTAATCGCTTGTGAACGGATAACTGTAATAAAGAGCTCCTGAACAGGTCGGGAGAAAAAAAAAACAATTGAAAAATCCATGGGGAAGTATCTGGATCTAAACCAATGTTATATGGAATATCCCAGGGTCAAAGGTAACATCTTCACTCCCGAATGAGTGAAGAGAAGGAGAAATCACCGGGTAGGTGAAGGGTAGTAGGGAGATCAGAACAGCAGTAATCACAAGAACTTCCTCCTCAAGAATTTGAAATTTAATTGAAGGAGGAGAGGTCTTATGCTTGATCTCAGGAATTTTATCAGTTGGTTCAACTGATTTGGATTCCTCTTTATGAAGTTGTTTTGGAGGGAGAGTGGAATAATTGTCTGGGTATAACAATTGTTCAAGAAGAAGAATAACATCTTCCTCTTGATCACTCTCGGTATCATCAATACCAGGAAGAAATGTATCCAGATTGAGATAATCATCAATCTCATCCATAATAGAATCACTTTCCTCATCCAGAGTTAAGGAAGTGGAAGAGTCGGAAATGATGGAATGAGACAATGGAGTGGGATCACCACTCACCAAATCATGAACATAACCAAGATTTTCTTGAGAGTACTCCTGTAAGGTAACATCAATGACATCGATTCGGTTAACCGATGCAGAGTTATAATTGGAGGAGTACTTTGAAGTTTGATCATGGTTGAAGGTAATAGCCTCATTACCCACACGCAATGTGATTTGACGCTCAAATACATCTATAAGAGCGTGGCCCGTTCTTAGGAATCCTCGTCCAAGAATGAGAGGAACCCTAGGATCAGCATCGAATTCGACAACCACAAAGTCAGCTGGAAAATGGAACTTCCCTACTTTCACAAATACGTCCTCGGCAATACCGAGGGGCATAGATACGGAACGATCTGCAAGCTCAAGAGTCATGCAGGTAGGGGTAAGTTTAGGAAGAGAAAGTTTCTTCCATACTGAATTAGGCATCAGGTTGATGCTGGCGCCCAGATCTGCCAAGGCGTTGCATGCAACCATTCCTGGAAATTCACAAGGTAAGATAAATTTACCAGGATCTCCAAGCTTCTCGGGAAGCTTCTTTAAGATAACTGCAGAGCAGTTCTCATTTAGAGAAGTTTTTGCCAATTCAACCAGTTTTTCCTTGTTGTTTAACAACTGTTTGATTGTTGATGCAAACTTGGGCATCAAGATGACAGCATCCGCAAGACTTATGTCAAATTGCAAATCTTTAAAGATTTGCAAGAGTTTGTCCGTTTGGTAATTAGACCTCTCGCGGTGTTCTTGCTCATTTAAGCGTGAAGGGTAAGGAATGGTAGGCTTAAAAGGTTTGGATTTAGGGACAGTAGGCTCAGGAGTTTCCTCAGTCTCAAAGACAACTCCTTGTTTGGATTTCTTTCGAGGGACAACTTGCGGTTGGACGTGTGCGGTACTTCGTGGGCTTGGAATTTGCACCTGGTCCTTGGCAACCTCGGGCTCTTTTTCCACATCGTATAACGGTGGTGGAATAGGAGTAGAGGGTCCCTCATAAGCAGCACCACTACGAGTGGTGATAGCTTTGATGATGTTGGAATCCTCCTCATCATCACTATCGTCTAGTATACTCTTTCGGGAAGCATTAAGCATATGAGAATAAGTCATAGCTGCCCTTTGGTCATAAAGTTTGTTTGACAAACTTTTAACCGTGAATCGTGAAAGAGTGGGATCTATCTTTGATGATTTAGGAGTAATTGGGGGTGTAGAATTTGGGACAACCGTGGTTGGTCCAACTTGAGCTGTATCACTATGTGTAGTGACAGCTTTGAGTTCACCCCTAGGATTCGCAACAGTATTACTCGGGAGACTTCCCGAGGTGGAAGGTGGAACGAGTTGTTTCACCAAATCAGATATCATACTCTTAAGATCATTCTTCAGCTCATTATTGTTCTTTGCAATTGAAGAATCAAATTCATTCTTCAAATTGGAGATTTGGTTTTGAACCACTCTCATTTTAGCATCAGTAGCCTTGATGTGGCTAGCTAGTTCAGCAGATTGAGATTCTTGGAACGAAACCATTTGATTATTAGGAGCTGAATACCCTTGATTAGGATTTGAATTTCCCCTATGTGGTAGGTATTGAACAGGAACAATCTGATTGTTCTGAGTACGATATTGATTTTGGTTATTATGCCCTCTTGGCTGGTTAGGATTAGACCTATTTGAATTGTTGGGTTGATATGATCCTGATGGTCCCTCTTGGTTATTAGCCCGGTAATTTGTTTCAGCTTGAGGATGGTATTGGTTACCTCCTTGATTGAAATTACCGGCTAGAGCATCGACTTCAAATGCATTGCCATCGGTGGCAGTACAGTTGTAGTATGCATGAGGACCACCACAAGTGACACATGGTTCAATCTTTTTGACTTCAGCTGGTTTGGATGACTCTTTCTTTTGGTTAAGAGTCAAATTTTTAAGAGCATCCATAAGTTGAGCAAACTGAGTATTGTCAACAATTTGAGTCATGGGAGAAGAAGTAGAAGGTGAATCACTTGCTTTGGGAACAACTGGTTTGTTTCTTGAGGTACGGACCTCAGCTTTGTTCTCTATAATGGCTAAAGCATCCTTTGTTGTTGGATTCAAAAAATTACCTCGCTTGGAGGAATTAAGAGAGTCTTGATCAGCTTGTCTTATGCCATTATAGAAAGTATCCAGATATATCAACTTAGTAAATCCATGATGATGAGGACATTGCGTAGCATTTCCTTAAAACGATCCCATGATTCACTGAATGTTTCATCAAAATGTTGTGTGAATTTCATGATTTCATTCCGAAGATTCGTGGTTTTTGAAGGAGGATAGAATTTATGCACAAATTTCTGTACTAAATCTTCCCACGTTTCAATCGACTTAGGGGGTTGTTTATCAAGCCATATTCTGGCGGGCCCATCGAGAGAAAACGGGAAAAGAAGAAGTTTGATTGCATCCTCAGGGACGTTTTTACATTTCAAGGTGGATGTGATTTTATTGAACCACCGAATGTGATAGTGAGGATCGTCCCTTTCAAACCCATAGAATTGACGTGCTGTCACTAGGTTTATTAACCCTGTTTTAAGCTCAAAGTTCTCAGCTACGATGGCTGGAACAACAATGGCATCTCCGTACCCATCGGTGGGTGCCTGGAGAAGTTCATTCATCGTTTGTTCTCCTGCCATTTTGACAGGAATTTTTGGCTCAGTACGTAACTCGGGTACGACTGATGGAGCAGAACGTCTACGACTTCTTCGAGGTATGGCTACAAGCTCGCGAAGAGGACTTGATGACCTTGAAGAACGAGTGCGCATGCACTAAGACGCGTCTAAGGATCCTTGAAGAAAAGGAAACTCAGAAGGGGTGCGAAGAGTATTTTTGTAATTATTTATCTTTTATATATATAGAAATAAAAAGAAAATATTTTTGTTTTTTATATTGTTTAAGGAAGATTAAAATACAATATTATATATAATATATATATAGGATAGATAATCAGCCAACAAAAATTGTTCAACGCAGCACAGCCTCCCCGGCAGCGGCGCCAAAAATTGATTCGCCTTAAACTAGCCTACTTTTTTAGTCAACCACTTGTGAGAGGTCAACTAGGCAAGTCAAACTAGAAAGAGGCAAATGCAATAATCCGAGGTAGTACAGTTATATTCCCGGGTCGTTTATTCCCCAACGAGGTTGTGATATCCTGTGATTGAACAAATGTGTTATATAGCTTGGTTGATTAGGAATAGGGTTATGAATGATTTGTCACAATACTAAAAGTATTAATAACTCAAATGAGTTATAACAACTAATAAGTACGATCAAAACCCTAGAAACTTAAAACGTATTAAAAACAAATCGATTATAACTATAGTAGGAATTTGCACGTCTTAGCGACTTAAATGCAAATTAAAGAAAATTAAAAAGTTAAAATCTATTAAATAAACGCTATCACTATTTTTAAAGTGATGAACGTTTAAAACCTAAAACGTACGTTTTAATAAAATTACGTAAACGTACAAAAATAAAAGTAAAAAGTGATCAATATAAACCCCACAAATGTGAAATTTATATTTTCAAGATCCTAAGAATAAAAGAAAATTATTATAAAAAGAAAATTATTTATTTAACTTATATATTATTTATTATTAATTAATTACTATTTAATACTATTTATTAATACACTATTTAATTAGAAAATAAAATAAGGCTAGAAAAATAAAATTAAAAACTTAGAAAAATCTAAAATAATATAAAACTTATTTTAAAACTAAAATTATATTTATTATACTATTATTCTATTTAATATTTAATTAATAAGTAATTAAACTAAAATTAATTCTAAAAATTACTAGATGACAAGAGAAAAATCTAGAAAAATTTATAAAACTACTTTAATATAAAAGAGATTTACTAAAAATAAAAAAATTACAGAAGTGCTTATAAATAAGCTAAAAAGAAAATTAAATAGATATTTTATTAAATAAAAACTATTACTATAAATATTTTTGGCTTTTTGTGGTTTTTATTTTATAAAACTATTAAAATACTTAAAATAAGAAACTATTACAAAAACAATAAGCTTGGAAACCAAGAATAAGCACTGAAATTGCTTATTACTCTTGACAGTTGACTAAGTTTGACTTAGAAGGAAATAAGCTCAAATGAGCTTATGTGGGGTCCACTATGGTAGATTCTGGTTCCAATGAGTTATTTGAACAATATTAAACAAGATTCAACCAAATAAGTAGCTTGAATAAGCCAAAAGACCACAATAAGCACTTGCTTATTTGGTTCCTGAGACAGAAAATGGGACAACCTTGTGAGGTAATTCCAGGTGGGGTCCACAGGTTCCAAGGTCAAACAAATGGTCAATGGTTCAAGCCTGGTAGGAGGGGGGTTGGAAGAACCAAGATTTAAGGTGTGGGACCCACTAATAAGCTCACAAAGAGCTTGTGAAGTGAGGGGTCCAAACTGATTTCACTCAGTTAACTGAGTGAGTGAAAATAAGCTAGTGAGCTTGTAAAAAGCTTTAAAACAAGCTTAAGAAAGAAAACAAAAGATAAGTACTGTATATATATGGTTTATAAACAAATATGAACAAGTGTGATCACTGGATTTGGCTAATAAGCTTGGAATAAGCTTTTAAGCACTTCCAATAAAACTGAGATCCAAACACCCTAGACAGGCAACCAAAGTGGACAAATTGAGCTTATGAAATAAGCTCAATAGGTCTTATTGAATGCTGAACTATAAAGTGGGGCTGGTAAGGATTCAAAAATGCCAAAGCTTAACCAATGGGGACCACTGGGTAGCTTTTGAGGGGCTTATGAAGTTGGGTGGGTTGCTGAGTTCACTCAGTGAACTGAGTAAATGGACAAGCTTTAAGCTGAGATGCAGCCCTAGTAAAAGGCTTTGTTATGGAAAATTAAAGCTTGAAATGTGAAGATGAGCTGCTTAGCTTCTAAATGAACTAAAGATCACAAGCCAAAGCTTATTGATGAGCTTATGGTGGGCTTGTGAAGTTGCTTGTTTACACTGATGATCAGTGTAATGTTTGATTTGGTAGCACAAGTTATAGCAAGATAAGCAGTTCAGATAAGCAATCAAAGAGCAAATAAGCACTCACTCAAGTAACTAGCCACAAGGGCATCACAAATATCCAAAATACCCACACTAACACTCACTCAAGGCTTGTGCAAGCTTGTGAAAGTGAGTGTCAAATCTGTGCACAGGGGAGACTTGTGAAGAATCACTTAAAATCAAGCACAAATTAAGCACTTAAACCAGCTAGATAAGAATTAATAAAAATAGTAACATGAAGATCAGCAATAAGACTAAAGATACCTACAAGCTCAAGTCCTAATCTCAAATAACAAGCTCACAGTTTAGATCCAAAGTTGATTCAAAAATCAGTTAGGCTGTAAGTTTGACTTTTTAAGTTAACACTAAGTTTGACTAAAGTGAGCTTTGATCTAGATTTACTGATTAAGTATGTTAAGTTAAGCTATGATGAAGCTAAATTAAGCTAGAGTATCAACTTTTAAGCTAGTATGTGGAATATGGAACTTATTATCCTAACAGTTAAACAGCTAGACTAGATTAAGATCTATTTTGACTTTTAAACTAATAAGACCTATATATTATGACTGATATGAACTAGTGTGATCTAAACTAACATGCAGCAACAAGTATCAAGGACAATAACATGCATAAACTCAGATAAGCAGCTTGATCCAAACAGGCCTTAGCAAGGCTGTTTTTGTGATTAGTGTTACAAATCCAAAATTTACAACATGAAACTGATTCCTATCACTTGACTATGATGAACTAAGATCAGATAAACACAATTACACAGTAAACAACAACATATAACTATGAATCACTACTAAGCTAATTATGACTGTTAAACTAAAATTATTATCAACTAAGATTTTTAACTAATAACCTACTAATTTTACACTAGATTACCACTAACCAATACCAACTAAGCATGAAATAAGAGAAATTATACTAAAATAAGAACTAAAACAGATTATGCCAAAAATCAAGAAATATGCTTACAACTTGGAAATGAGATGAACACACAGAACCAAGGACTGAGAACCAATCCTATATGCTCTCCACAGAGCTCTAATTACCAAAGAAATCCAGAATTAACTTTGCTCCAAGCTTTCTTCACAGATTCTTTCTAATTTAATTACTTGTTTCTTTTTTTGGTATTTTCCTTTTTTAGTGATTATTACTAATTAGATTGATCTAAAAGCTTGCTATGGCTTACTGAGAGCCAAGTAGTGTGATTAGAGTCCTCTAATTAACAAACATCAAACAGAAATTAAAATGACTTGAATTGAAAATGGGACAAAGTGAAATACTTGAAAACTTGAAAGATAGATTAAAACTGAGTAACCAAAGTTGTTGAATATACTTTAGCAAAGTTATACAACACTTTAACAACAGAATTTAAGGATTACACTAATGTGACAACTAGTTTAATTAAGCTACGATGATCATAAACTAAGATTAAAATTATGATATGTTTCTCTTCTGTCTTCCTCTGTATTTATCACCCATTTGCATCCCATGTGAACAAATATCTCATCCCACTTCATCTAGGCCCTTGAAAGTGAGTAATTGATCTTGACCATTCAAATCCAAATTTGGCGCCAAATTACTCCACGTGGCTCTGAGGCAGTTTAAGCACAATTAAAGCTTCTTGGGAGTGTTAGGAAGTGTAAGGGACAAGTTTTATGAAGATTGGACCAATTTGGTGTGGTTTTGCTCAATACTGTGGGTAAGAGTGGTATTACAGTGAACAGTGGTGGTTTTAGGGTGGGAATGGCATTTATTGTGGCAGGTTTCTGCTGTGAGAGGTGATGGAGAGTGGGTAGGAGTAGGTAGTGAGCTGGAGAGGGTGAGGTGGTGAGTTACAGGTGGTGGTGGTGAGGTGGAAGACGAAGAAGAAGAAAACGGGGTACGTTTGGTTTGTATTATTTATTTAACAAAGGGGTTGGGCTGGTGGATGTTGGGCCGGGTAATGGATTTGGATTTTTGGGAGTATATAATAACAAGGGTCCGGTTTGTTAAGTTTAAAACACAAGGACCATAGATGCAATTTTGCCAAAGTTGAGGACTGAAATTGACAAGTTTCCAAGTTTATCACAAGGGCCAATCCTGCAAATAATGGTTAGTACAAGGACTTAAATTTGCATAAAATTCCATTTTACACCTTAAGGACCAAATTTGTCAATTTAGAAACTCCAGGGACCAAACTCGTATTTTCTCAAAACTTTTCTCATAAGGACCAATTATGTCAAACATAAATAGCACAAGGTTTATTTTGATTAATTTCCAATTTTTAAAACCTTAGGGACTATTTTTGACACTTTTGCAAAGTTGAGGGACCAAAGTTGTAATTTTGAGATTTTTAACTTCAAAGGATTATTTTTAACAACTTGTGACTCCCAAGGACCTTTTATAATATTTTTACAAGTTTTGATTAACCAGGGACTAGATTTGCCAATTTATCAAAGTTCAGGGACTGAAACTGTAAATTATGTATGTTTTGCATGTTTTTCATCAGTTTTCATCCTTTTTGCACTTTAATACCTAAAAACACAATTTGGAGATGGTTCCAATATTTTGAAGCATATTTGTATGTTTTCAGATATTTTGTAGCTTAAATGTGAACGAAATGATGAGTATTTAGACACTCATCAACTACATTTTGACATAAGCTTTGCGGATGCTATCATGCTGATGCCCAAGTTTGCATCAACTCTCAAACACATGTTAATCAACAAGGAAAAACTGTTTGAAATGGCTAAAACTCCTGAACGAGAAGGCTTCGGCCTAAGCCAGTTCACGTTAAAGAAGCTTCTCGAGAAGCTTGGAGATCCCTGAAAATTTCTTCTACCTTGTGTTTTTCCGGGGAATGATTGAATCTTTGCCCTAGCCGATCTTGGTGCAAGCATCAATCTGATGCTTATTCAGATGGAAGAAACTTTCTCTTCCAGAACTATTCCTACTGCATGACTCTTGAGCTTGCGGATCGTTCTATATCGTGTCCTCTTGGCATCGCCGAGGATGTATTAGATGAAAGTAGGAAAGTTCCATTTTCCAGGTGACTTTGTGGTTGTTGACTTCGATGCCGATCATCGGGTTCCCCTCATTGTTGGACAAGGATTCCTGAGAACAGGCCGTGCTCTCATTGATGTATTTGAGCAAGAAATCACATTACGTGTGGGTAATGAAGCTGTCACCTTTAACCTTGATCAAACTTCGAGGTACTCCTCAAACTATGATGTTGAATCGGTTAATCGAATCGATTTAATTGATATTGCTTCAGAGGAGTACTCTCAAGAGTTTCTTGGTTATTTTCATAATTCTGTGAGGGGGGATCCCACCACATCTTCTCAACCAATTATTGCGATTCTTCCCCCTCTTACTCGGGTTTGAGGGAGGTGACTTCTTTCTAGAATAGATCGATGAATTTCTTGCTAATGATGAATCGATTCTGCGAGAATGATGATGGTGTTTATGATTCGGAAGGAGATATCCTTTATCTTGAGCAATTGTTAAATGAAGATCCATTACCGTCACTCCCTCCGAAAAAGATCACGATTGAAGAAATCAAATCCGTACAAACATCTACTGAAGAATTTCCCAAGGTTGAACTTAAGGACCTACCTCCTCATCTCGAGTATGCATTCTTGGAGGGTGATGATAAATTACCCGTCATAATTGCTAAGGACTTAACGGAGGAGGAGAAGACTGCTCTCATAAAGGTCTTGAAGTCACACAAGCAAGCAATTGCTTGGAAACTCTCCGACATCAAGGGTATTAACCCTGAATTTTGTACGCACAAGATTTTATTGGAGGATGATTTCAAACCAGCAGTCCAACATCAGAGAAGGGTGAATCCTAAGATTCATGAGGTTATCAAACCAGAGGTTCTCAAACTTCTTGATGCCGGTTTAATTTACCCGATCTCTGATAGTCCTTGGGTTAGTCCCATCCCTTTGTGTTCCAAAAAGGGTGGCATAATTGTTGTCACAAATGAAGAAAACGAGTTAATTCCAACTCGGTTGGTTACGGGATGGCTGGCGGTGTGTATTGACTATCGCAAGTTAAACGAAGCCACCCGTAAAGACCATTTCCTCTACCCTTCATGGACCAAATGCTTGAGAGATTAGCAGGGAACGAATCCTATTGTTTCCTAGAGTTTTCTCTGGGTATTTTCAGATCCCCATTGATCCGCAGGATAAAAAAAAGACCACATTCACCTGCCCATACGGAACTTTTGCCTACAGACGTATGCCTTTAGGCCTATGTAATGCTCCTGGCACGTTCCAACGTTGTTGATGGCAATTTTCCACGACTATGATCGGGGAAACAATGGAGGTGTTTATGGATGACTTCCGGTCATGGGGACCATTTCAACATGTCTCTCCCATTTAGAAAAAATGCTAAAATGGTGTGAAGACACCAATCTTTGTCTAAATTGGGAGAAAAGCCATTTTATGGTCAAAGAAGGAATTGTCCTAGGCCATAGGATTTCAAAAAACGGGATTGAGGTTGACAAAGCGAAAGGGATTCATTTCCAAATTGCCTCATCCTACTAAGCCAAAGGTATTAGGAGTTTTCTTGGTCATGCCTGGTTTTATCGCAGATTCATACAAGATTTTTCTAAAATTCGCTCGCATATGACTCATCTCCTTGAGAAGGATGCTCCTTTTATCTTCTCACATGAGTGCATCGAAGCTTTTGAAACATTAAAGAAAAAGCTTATGGAAGCACCCATTCTGGTTGCCCCGACTGGATTTACCCTTTGAACTCATGTGCGATGCAAGTGATTTTGCTTTTGCTATCGGTCAGTCCTGGGCAACGTAAAACCAAGCATTTTCAGCCTATCCACTACGGGAGTAAGACTATGACTGAAGCTCAAACCCATTACACCACTACAGAAAAAGAATTATTAGCTGTGGTGTATGCGTTTGAGAAGTTTCGGCCATACCTAATCTTGACCAAATGCGTGGTGTATACGGATCACTCAGATCTCAAATATCTCTTTGCAAAACAAGATGCAAAGCCGAGATTGCTCCGTTGGGTTCTCCTCCAAGAATTTGATATCATTATACGTGATAAAAAAGGAGTGAGAAACCTGGCTGCTGATCATCTGTCTCCGTTAGAAAACCCTCACCAGGATATGTTCGAGAAAAAGGAAATAAACGAAACATTTCCTCTCGAAACACTCAATGTGGTTTTTTTTCGTGGAGACTCTCTACCCCATGGTTGCTGACTTTGCAAATTACCATGCGGGTAACTTTGTGGTGAAAGGGATGTCGTCCCAGCAGAAAAACAAATTCTTTAAAGATGTAAAACACTACTTCTGGGACGACCCTACTTATTCAAAATTTGCGCGGATCAAGTCATCAGCGATATGTGTGTATGGTCAGGAAGCCAATGACATTCTCAAGGCTTGCCATTCTGGACCTACTGGGGGACATCATAGTCCCAACTACACTGCCAAGAAGGTGTTTGATTCCGGATTTTATTGGCCCACGATTTACAAGGATGCCCACGAATTTGTCAAAACCTGTGACGCTTGTCAACGTCAAGGAAATATCTCACAAAGAAATGAAATGCCGCAAAACGCCATTCAAGTGTGTGAGATTTTTGACATATGGGCATTGACTTTATGGGGCCATTTCCTTCATCTCGAGGAAATAAATACATACTCGTGGCCGTTGACTATTTTTCAAAATGGGTTGAAGTTTAAAGCTTTGCCTACCAACGATGCCCGAGTGGTTGTGAAATTCTTAAAATCTCTTTTTGCTAGGTTTGGAACTCCACGAGCTATAATCAGTGATCGTGGTACGTATTTCTGCAATGACCAATTTGATAGAGTCATGCAAAAGTATGGTGTAACTCACCGTCTCTCTACTGCGTAACACCCCCAAACAAGTGGGCAAGTGGAAGTTTCCAACCGAGGGATTAAAAGAAGTCTGGAAAGGACAGTGGCGAAAACCGTGCCTCTTGGTCGGATAAGCTAGATGACGCACTCTGGGCTTTCTGTAAAGCTATAAAACACCCATCGGGTGTACTCCATACAAGCTAGTGTACGGAAAAAGGCTATCATCTGCCGTATGAGCTTGAGCACAAAGCATATGGGCCTTGAAACATGCCAACTTCGCTATTCAGAAAGCGGTGATCACCGAGAAAGTTCAAATGAATGAATTAAATGAACTCCGTGATCAATCATACGAGAACTCTTTGATCTACAAACAAAAGACAAAGAAGATTCATGACTCTAAAATCAAGAACCGTTTTCAACGCGGGTGATCGAGTCCTTCTTTTCAATTCAAGATTGAAGATTTCTCAGAAAACTAAAATCCCGCTGGTTTTCTGGACCATTACCATCACTAAAGTATTTCCTTATGGAACTATTGAGTTATATCAACCCAATGGTCCAAATTTTAAAGTGAATGGTCATCGATTGAAGCACTATTTTGGAGAGGACATTCCTCCTGTGGTTGTCCCGGATCTACAAACTTTCCCCATGAACCAATGAATGCGGGGATCGAGTCAAGCTAGCGACTCGGGAATCAAAAACAGTAGCAAACATATGGGTTTCACCCATATTTCTGACTTCTTTCTACTTTCTACCACCCTAGTGTGGGGGAGTTGCCCCCCGCTGTTGTATATAAAGTATCAAAAAAAAAAAAAAAATAAAAATAAAAAAAATAAAAAAAATTTTCAAAATAATGGCCGTAGTATTTCCCTTTTACGTTCTATGTTTCGGCATAACCGCCGGTACTTTGAATATTGAGGGCAATATTAATTTCTAGTGTGGGGGGGAATTCTCACGAATTTTATCATGTAATTATACCACCCAATTCCCCAATTTTTGGCCAAATTTTTTGGAGTAAGTGTTTTGCACTTACTCAGCTTACGGTTATCAGTCCGCCATGTCTAACAAACAAAAGGATTGGCTAATCCAGGAGCAAACGGCTCTTGGTAAAGATATCTCAAATCCGTTGACGGCTTGCAATTTGCCCAAAATTGTATGGTGTTCAGCTCACTATATCTTTAATTAGTGAAGAGTTGGCTAGCCCGCAAGTTTATGGCTTGTGGTAAAGGCAGTTGGAAAACCATAATTGGTAATCGACTCACCAAAGATATTTTATCTAAGAGTTGGCTAGTCCAGAAGCAAACGGTTCTGGTAAAGACAAATCAAAACCGTTGAAAGCCGGTGATTTGCTCAAAATCATTTGGTTATCATTGTACCAAGGTTCTTACTTGAACTGAAACAATTGGCTACTCTAGAAGTAATGGCTTTTGGTAAAGAGATTCAAATCCATTAAGTTTTCTCAAAAGATTGCTAGGGACTAGCAATAGTTTAGTGTGGGGGATTGATGAGTGTGTAAATACTTATCATTTTTGGTCAAATCTGAACTGAAAAACATTTAAAAACACTCAGAAATGCATCAAAATACTGAAAATATTCCAAGGATTGTATTTTATATGTTTCAGATGCAAAATGTTTAAAATCAGATGAAAAACGAGCTAAGTTTGCATAATTGGCAGTTTCAGTCCCCCGACTTTCAAATCTTGACAAAATCAGTCCTTGAGCATTTGTTTTGGAATAAAAGTCAACCCAAGTCCTTTCAAAATCAAAATTTATCAAAAATGATCCTTGGGTAAAAAGTTTGGAGAATTTACAAGTTTGGTCCTTCAAGTTTCAAAATTGGCAAAAATAGCCCCTGGACATTTTTAATTTGAAAATTATTATTTTTAGTCCTTGGGAAAATTAAACTTGTCATAATTGGTCCCTATGATAAATTTGCAAAATGAAGAATTGGTCCTCAAGTTGGTGAATTGCAACTTCGGTCTTGTATTATTTATAAACAAACCAAACCCTTGGGACCTTGACCCTCCACTTGAATCCCTGGCCAATATACCCTTGAACCCTCCCACTTGAACCCCTGTATAATATTAAACCCGGTCAAACCCATAGTCAACTCCGACCCAACCTTTTCCCTCCAAAAACACTGTCTTCCCACCAAAGCCTGCAACTCTCACCTCACCTCCAGCTCACAACCCACACCTTATCCCTCCACCTCACCTAACAAAACAAGAAACAATTAATGTTTCCCCTTCCTTGCACTCAACCCCACCCCCCCCCCAAGTTGCTATATCCATTTTGGCCAAAACTCATACGGCTAAAATCCTCTCTACTCATCCAATGGCTCAACATAAAAGTGGGAAATGCTCAGAAGGTACGTGGGAAGAATTTTGATGATAAATAGAGGAAGAAAAGACAGTTGAGCAAGTAGTTTTTAGTTTTAATTTTCATGTATGTCGTTTTTATTTAAATTGTCTTAGTTAGTTTCTAAAACTGTAATCTTAAGCTTTCCTATATTGAACTAAAGCTATTTAGTCATTGTAAGTTGCTTTCAAGCTTAATTCAAGGTTTTATATAAGTTTCATGTTTTATGTTCACTGTTATAAAAGAAGTTTTCATGCTCTTATACTCAAGCTCAAGTAGCTTAATTTGATCCATATAAGCTTACTAAAGTGTCATGTAGCTTTTAGTGAGCTTAGAAATCCCTTTCAAGCAATATTATACCTCAGTCAACAAAAGTCAACTGAAAAGCTCAACATGGACTTAGTTATGGAATTGGGTTGATGCAGAGCTGTAATGGGTTGGAATTGATTAAAATAATGTAGATTGGGTTATGTTTAAGCTGCTCTATAAGCTGGACCATCTGTGAGTTCTAATCTTTTTCTATGTAACCGTGAATCTGCATATCTGTTTCAGTTCTTATAAGTTAGTTATCATTGCCTGTTTTGTTTTATTTAGCTTGTGGACTTATATTAGATATCTCTTAAGCATTGGTAATAATATTAGATTGAATCTCTAGTTAAAATTAGTAAAACAATTCAATATAAGTGTGTTTGGAACAAGTGAGAAACTGGCATTGTAGATTGGTTTAGTGGTGAATTACGCATTACAGTTTATATAGGTAAATTTAGGATCATTTGAGTCACTCATTTGCACATCCAATCAGTAGAAGTCAAAATCACATTTAACAGATTTGTATGCATAATAGTTAGTGTAGGATTGATAGATGTTGCATTTTAGGTTTAGAATCATTTAAGCTAGCTTGTTTAGGTCTTATTACATCTAAATCCATTAGTTACATTCCATTTTAGCCGATCATAAGTTCATTTAAGTCAAACTTGCAAATTTGTTTACAAAAGTCAAAAGTTGAAAAACTCGTTTTTCCACACCTATGTGGATTTTTAGAGGATTCATTTCTGGTTCAAAGTTTTTATAATCTTGAGATATTGACTTTCAATCGGTTGAGAAGTCAAAAGTGATTTTTGTGAAATTTTTCCAAATCTCTTTAAGCTCCTAATCAGCTTGTCAAATGGGGCAAAAGTGCCTTGTGCACACACTCAGTGACAACTGAGTGTGCACAGGCAACTTCCAGACCTTGTGCAGGTCTTGTTTTTGGTCACTAGGATTTGAAACTTGGTTTATTGGCTCAGTGGCTGGTGGTCTTGAGGTCTACGTTCGGATTTAGCCTTGCTTATTAGGTAAGCTTGTGCTTAAGCTAGAAGTTGGGAGGAAACTGTTTTGGCACTTAAGCTTTTAAATCACCAAATCATTGTAGCTTATAGTTCAGAGGTTAAGCTTAGTTACTTTAGGTGCAATTGAGTTGATTTTTGCTTAGAAAAGCTTCTGGTAGCTTTTGGTTTAGTAGAATAGCTTTTAGCTTAATCTTAGTAGCTTAATTAGGGCAGTTTGCACTACAGCTCTTAAATCCTTCACATAAGCCATAGTTTTTATATTTTTCATAGAATTAGAATATTATTTTAGACTTTTCCTAAATTTTTCATATTGTTTCATCACTATTTGCTATTTTTCTTATTTTAAATCAGTTTTTAGGACTTTTTAAATAGCTTTTATTAAAAATAAATCAGAAATTCTTCAAAAAAATAAGTTTTCAATTTTCCTAGATTAAGATAAATATAAAAAGCCAAAAAAATATTTTTCCATAATTTTCCTAGTTTAAATAGTAATTTTTAGTAATATAATTAGTTTTAAATAGTTTTTAAATCATAGAAATTAGAATATAAATCAGAAAAATACAAAATTTGTTTTGAAAATTCTCTTTAGTTATTTTAGATTTTTGAAAAATAGTTTCACAATTTTCCACTTTATTTTCATAATTTTTAGTATTTTAATTTAGTTTTAAAGTTTAAAATTAGTTTTTAAATTCAAATTTATAAAAGAAAAATCAAGAAAATCCAATTTAAAAAAAAATAGTGATAGCGTTTATTTAATATAATTTAGCTTTTAAATTTTCTTTCATTTTTCCTTTGTTATCTAGTATCAATCATAACCTCTTTCTTGTTCAATATCACCCGATCACTACGCGTTGGTTATTCAATCGCACAGCTGTTGGGACTTAACGAACGGGGAAACACTAAACTCTCCGGACTTAATTGCTTTGGTTCTAGATGCTGACTTTTATTACGGTTAACCATTCACAAGTGGTTGACTTGTGTAATAAACCTGACCGCTTTGGACCGATCAGCGCTTTATGTAACAATTCCTTTTTCCCACTTATCATGCGGTCCTTATAGTGGTCGATCCTTTTCTTTGACAACTCCTGCTTGTTCCTCAAGCATTCGCGTGGTCGAGAGTAAAACAATAGTCATCCTTACGGCTCGGACTGATGTGGCCGTACTCTTTCTGCTCGCCTAATAGTGCGATTAGCCGCTTTCCTTTAATCGGATAGTAGCGACTCTTGCATTTATACTCATCATATGGCTTTCTCTGGAATACTGCCTTGACAGTCCGGTCTTCTGGTCTAGGACAGGTTGTAATCCATTAGGTTATACGTGTATACTTCACACATCATGCCGTACAGGATGTGTCCCTAGTGCTTGGGAGCAAGTACAACTGCACCTCATGCTACATCAGAAGTGGGGTAGCTCTCCCCGCATGTCTTCAAATTGACGAGGGGCGCAAACTATTCCTTCATCTACTTGTCATTATCTGTAATAACATCTCCATTTCCTTCCGGTAAGCTAGGTTAGGTGTACTACACTATACCTAGTTCCAACCTTTACGGCGTTTCCTCCTAGCTCTTCCTTGGGCTATCCTTCTTATCATTTGAGTCAACCTGATTAAGGCTTTGCTACCGTGGGATAACTTAGATAAATCTACGGCACTATCCAGCTAGCCCTAATTTTGACTTTTCTCACCCCGGAGGGTAGGGAGAACTCAATTCTTAATTGACTAACTCGTGGTGAAGTCCATGTAAATACTATTTACATGACCACGAAGTCAACGGCCCAATCCCAAACCTCATTCCCAACGAGGTTAGCCTACCATTGTTTTCTCCTCCTTAAGCAGGCTTATGGTTTATCCCCAACGTTCTCGGGGTTGCTCCTTATCTCTTCGAGTATCTCCGATTCTCGTCGCTAGTTCGAATTTGGCAGGTCGAAGTAGGGTTTACGAGTAATTGGTGTAACTTTTCTTTGGATCCTTCTTCCTTTAAACAGGCGTACATTCGCTCCTACTACAGTTGACTAGTCTCAGCGAGATGCTTTGCTTGGTAATGCAGAGGGCATATTCACATAGACTGACGTTGATTATTACTAGCGGTCGATCGGTCGATTCGGCGTTGTTTCCTATCGTTTATCACAGAAGACGTGACTGGGTTTGTAGGTTCTTGATTCGTCGTCATAAGAGTTAACATGATTGCTACGAGCAACCATACCTTTTTAACCGTGTACGAGGTTACTTACTATCAGGAAGGTCATCCAACTCGGGGCTTCGTTAAATCGTCGTCAGGGATCCTGGGACATCGGAGTCGGTAGAGTAGCGTGAGATGTTGCGTGGAAAAGTCGTTTCTTTGCGAGTAGGCGACATAATCTCTCTCTGGATCTATTTTAATGTTAGATGTGGCTGGCTTCGCAGAACGGAAGAAAGGTAGAGCAACCTTTTCTGGCATAACATGATCCGTACCTCAATTATATATAGGTGGCCAGTCTTTGTATAATTTTGGTCTGATGATGTGGCACCAAATTCAGTCACTAGAGTGGATAAGGAACTCTTGCGTGTTTATGAACAAGAATAGAAACATGACGTTGGTAACTAGCAGCGATAAGGATGAAGACGATCGTAGATATAAGAGATAGGGCATTAGATAATGAGGACGGTGGAAAGAAATGATCATGCGGAAGAGAGTATAAATAGAAAAGGGTCTTAAATATCCCAAAGTCACGTATGATTATGTTCCGGATTAGCGTACACCAAGGTCGATGCATCATAGGGCGATTATTACAGACGAAATAAATAAAAGAAAATCTTACTACGTCATACTAAGGAAATTTCAAATTCGATTTCAGAAAATTAAAGTAGTCGTTCGTGATGTAACGTCTTATTCTCTGTGGTGCTCTCTAGCCTTCCTCTTCTTGCTAGCTCCATCCCACCAGATCCTAATTTCACTATTCTCTACATTCGCTTTCCAAGTTTCCTTTCATTCCACAGCCGAAGCAGGTGATGTTGGCCTTCCAACCCATCTCAAGGGTCACTGGGCAGACCTGCAATACTTTGCTAGGTGTCCCACCTTTGCGCATCTGCCGCACACCAACTTACACTCCCCATAGTGATGTCGTCCGCAGCCATTGCAGTGTGGTTTGTTTCCCTTGTAGTTCTCCTTCTCATTTTCCCCGTCAACCATCATCCTAGCGACCTCTTGTCGTTTGTTTGGAGTACTTCCCTCATTCATGTGGTTTTCCCATTCCTTTTGTTTTTCACTATCCCAGCGACATCATCTCTAATTGCTGGGTCCATACGGGCCCTTGCCCAGTTTATGGTGTCATGGAGGCTTTTTGTCTTAGTCAAGCTTACATCATCTCGGATTGGATGAGGTAATCCCCTAATGTAACGCGTGATCTTACAAGCCTCGCTTTCTACCATTTCGGGGCACAACTGGATCAGCTCCAAGAAGCATTGAGTATAGGCCTGCAAGTTAGCGCCTTTCATCTTGTGGTTCAAGAAATCGACTTCCAACTCTTTTCCCTTGTCATTGGGGCCACACTCCTTAAACAACATCTCCTTAAATTCTCTCCACGTCATCGCGTAGGCCGTGTTAGTCCCGACGGTCTTGAGGTGAGCGCACCACTGCATCCAGGCTTCACCCCGCAACATGGAGGAAGCAAAGTCCACCTTGTTTTCCTTCTCACACGGGCACTTCGTAAAGGCATTTTCCACTTCCTTTAACCATTGGGTCAGGGCAGTGTCCCTCTAGTACCCGTTGAATTTGGTTGTCACCAACTTACTAAAATTCTGGAAAATATGATTCCGGTTTTCATCCTTTCTCCACCCGGACCTTTGGATAGCGAGGTTTGGACGAGTCGTTCCAGCTAGTAGTTCGGTCACTTGAAGGGCCACGTGCTCCGTCAGATTTTGGTTAGCGATCGCGAGGTTGTGCGAAATCTGGTTGTTGATCACTTGAATGGGGATAACCAAGAGTCGTCCTTGAGGATCGATGGCACCGTGACCACCCCCCCATGCGGAACAACAGAGAGCGAGTTGAGTATGGGTCTATACTGCTTATATAAGCGCAAGGAAATACTCTATAACGGAAGGAAATACGGGCGTTAGGCGGTGTTAATCACAAAAAGGAGACGAGCGTCGAGAATGGGCTGCTAAGACGAATATTAATCGTCTGGATACGAATACGATTTCCTACAGAGATAACGAGTTCCATCGAGATTCCACAATCCAAGTGGTTGGATGTGTCAAGGCGTCCAGGTTGAATAGAAGGTTCCAAACAATTCGAGTAGACGTTATCGAAAATTATCGCATGAATTTATGACGGATGGTGACGTACATGGTAGAGGAACTAAACCCTCTAACTGAGAACTTCTCAAGTTAGAGTAAGTAAAATTCATACCCGATCGTTTCTTCTCGAAATGAAATTGCGGTGAGACACATACCAAGTACATGTTTCAATATATTGATTTCTGAGGCGGAGTCCTAGATGATGTTAGATTAAGCATTTTGAAGGCATAGGACGGGTTTCCTATCTCGAAGTAAAACAGTGCGTCTATATAAGGAGAATATCATGAACATAACCTGGAACGTAGATATGTACGCGAGAGTGATATAAGTGAGTGAGGACTGGATAGGGAGGAGACACAGTTTGTGACAATGGTGGTTTATAATTATCATATTTCAGGGCATCGTATGCAATTAACGAGTCGTAAGGATGGGTCCTACGTTAATAAATTCCCCCGCCATACTTACTCGACCCTATTGGATTCGTCAACCCAATAAGTTCAATAACCGTGTTGTAAAGATTGTTTATAAGAAATAGGGATTATAATAATAACAACGATAATAAGATGCACAACGGATTAAAGAAAACATCATTGTTATTATTAAGGTTCTTCGTCATCATCTCTAACAACTACAATACAAAAACTCCAACAGCCCCAATCCTACTTGATCAAGTGTAGGACGGTTATCTAACCTATAACAGGGATCAAAAACCTTGATTACCTTGAGGCTGAGCAAACACTAACCTAGGCGTCTACATGGTGTAGAAACACGCCTAGATACACACACACACACACACAGATACACCTTTGGTGTTTACATTGTTTGACACACTTAAAACTAATTCCCTGTATCTCTTTATATAATAGAGATACTAGGGTTACAAAATACTACAAAAGACTAAAATATAAAATCTTCTTTATCAAGCAAGTCCTTTGTGTTTCATTCTTCATCTTTCACATGTTTTGTCTTATTAACTCAAATATTAGCCCCAACAATCTTCCCCTAGTTGATAATGACAAAACCACATAATTACGAACTTCCCCTGAAGCTAAAATATATGAAAGATAAACGAACTTCCCCTTAAACATGCAATAGCATCAAGGATCTTCAAGTTGCAACTTCTAAGTACTTCTTCCCATTGTTGTCATAATCCACTAGGAGACACTAAGTAAATGCAACTTTGATTTCAACCACCACGAACCAATATCATACGACCAATCCATCCTTCTAATGCCTCATGATACCCTCCATAAAGATCACCAAAAAGCTTGCTAAAAATGAAATTAAGGAAAAAGAAATCCAAACCAATAGTACAAATACCAAATAAGCAGTAGTAAAAACCTTCCCCTCGAATCATGCATGTAAATAACCATAAGAACTTGTCGAATAACTAATCAACAATAATAGCGAACACCATGTTGTACCAGCCATGAATGAGCATCCTAATTCCGCATTAGATTTGAAAGATGACAACAACAACATCCGATATCAAGCTGTAGTAAACAATGTAAAATAGTTCTATGGTTAACGAATACCCGAAGAACTTTTCAAATAACTAACCACCATGGTAACAAATACGTTGTAGTTCCAGCCATGAAGAACATAGTACCTACCAAAATACTAATAAAGATGACTACAATAGTGTTTGAAACCAAGCAGTAGTAACGTGAAGAAGTTGTAAGAGTAACCAGTAGAAACCATGTAAAAGTGTCCATAGAATCTTCCCCTGAACATGATGTCTACCTTTACCAAACATGTCAATACCAATATCTTGTGTGTGTATACCAATATCCCATGTGTGTGTCTTCTGTCCACCATCTCGCAAACTCATCCGAGAACTGTAGCAATACACCAGCAATAGAGAAATATCTTTTCATGTTAAAACCAAACCTGAAGTAATGAGCCATTTGCCTTCATTCCTTTTCTCTATGTCACAATAGTGTGAATAAAGTATAAAAAAAAATATATATATATATACATATATATCCATGTACTTCCAAGCTTTACAAGTAGCATGACAACTGACTAAAGTAATACCCATGATCACTACCTTAATGAAAGATAATAAAATCTTCAAACCGACCCATGATGAGTATATAAAATAATGTCAATATGCGAGCGAGTAACAATTCTAAAGCAGATTACCAAAACAATATAAAATCTGTCAATGTATTCCACCGTCCCACATTAGAGTAGAATACCACCGACCAATTCAATAAGTCACTGACCCATGTTGATTAACCACCAATCATAAAGAAGTGATTTAACAAATTACTTTGACAAACCCTCATGCATGAACACCGACCAATGAAATACGAGGGTGTCAAGTAACCACTGAATAAACCACTGACCAAACATGGATAATGATCTGTGAATTAACCACTGACCAAACGTGGAGTCAATAATGTCATGCTAGAATAAGCACACCAATAAGTATCATCTGTATAATAAGAATCACAAGGGCAGCTTCCAAAAACAAATGTGAGGGCAGTACTAATTATATTGAGAGCAATACTGACGAGAATGTACGAGCAGTACCAATTTTTAAACGGGTAGTATAAACTTTAACCAAGAATAGCAGCAGTACAAAGTCTTTATGAAGGCAGTACTAACTGCTTTCGAACATATACGAGCAACAGTACTAAAAATATAACTTTGAACACACACACACCTGGTACATGGCAACTTGTAAATGCAGAAGAAACTTTAACCATTTGATAGTATTAACAAGTAGATACGAATACTAGCAACATTAAACATGAACAAGTAGTGTCATCAAAGCAGCAGCAGTATATGAGCATTGCGCATCTGTTGTCCATTTATGTCACTAACAGATTTGTATCCAGGTGTCATTCACGACCAATCAAGAAAAAGCAACTGTAACTGTACTCCCATTCAAGCAATCAAAACCAGTAACCACAGTCGACCAACAACTACTCATCAACATCAGATTTACATTACGAACTAGGGTTTTCCAATGATCCATAATTCGTGTTCAGTAGCAGTGAACAAGACAAACCCTAGAACCAAAAGAAATTATAGTTTCTAATAAACCTTTAAATAGTAGTGATCAATAAGGGTTCGTATTCTCATCTTGTCGCCAAAGTTGAAGGTTGTTTAGGGTTTTGATTTTGTTTCATGATTTTAGGGTTTTGAGTCTTATGGAACTTCTATCTTCATACAAACAGCAGAAATAAAATGAATTGTGCATTAATTGAAACCCTAAAAACTGATTTCATACAAGAACGCTAAAAATTCAAGAAAACCCTAAAAAATTTCAAATATTATTACCTCCCTATGCTGCAGTTCTCATGACTGAATATCTGACAACTGAGACATCAGATTGAAGATCCCTCTAGTAAAAAGTTAGGTTGCTATATAGAGAAAGTCCACCAAAACTTTCGTCCTGATCCAATTGTTAACGAATGAGATATCGTTGTTTGAAAACAGACTTGTAGAGAAGTTACGAAAAATTTTCAGATTCGAATTTTTACCTTTTCTTCGAAAAACCTTGTAGATCCCTATATCACAAGCTCCCCGCTCTAATACCAAGTGTGAAGATCGTTTATGAGCAATAGGGATTATAATAATAACAACGATAATAAGATGCACAGCGGATTAAAGAAAACATCATTGTTATTATTAAGGTTCTTCGTCATCATCTCTAACAACTACAATACAAACACCCCAACAGCCCCATTCCTACTTGATCAAGTGTAGGATGGTTATTTAACCTATAACAGGGATCAAGGTAAACCTTGATTACCTTGGGGCTGAGCAAACACTAGCCTAGGCATCTACATGGTGTAGAAACACGCCTAGAAACACACACATACACCTTTGGTGTTTACATTGTTTGACACACTTAAAACTAATTCCCTGTATCTCTTTAAATAATAGAGATACTAGGGTTACAAAATACTACAAAGGACTAAAATATAAAATCTTCTTTATCATGCAAGTCCCTTGTGTTTCATTCTTCATCATTTAAAGAATTCTTCCTTTGTCTTCTTAAGTCCTTCATCTTTCACATGTTTTGTCTTATCAACTCAAATATTAGACCCAACACTCGTCGGCCTGGTTTATTAACGTGAAACCAACCCGTAACTCCACCCTAGCATAAATCTTCCAATTCAGTATTACCCTATCTCACATAAATCAATATGTTCTCAATTTAAATACCGCATAATTCCAAGTTCATATCATCAGGTATAACTAACGCATGATTCTAAACATATCCTCAAGTCAACTATCGCATCAGTGTTGGTTCGCCATTCTATCATGTAGTCAAATTTCATATAATTCCCAAAACATATCAATCATATCGCCAACTCATAATATTCCAAGCTCAATAATCATATCGCAATTCATAGCATTCTAAACTCAATAATCATATCGCAATTCATAGCATTCCAAACTCAATTCAAGAGGCT
Source organism: Chrysanthemum makinoi (assembly GCA_910596185.1). NCBI lineage: Eukaryota > Viridiplantae > Streptophyta > Magnoliopsida > Asterales > Asteraceae > Chrysanthemum > Chrysanthemum makinoi. The sequence goes on along the minus strand of OU343219.1, from coordinate 67,705,925 downwards.
TTGGCTTGGCAGGCTGGCATGCGTCGGTCAAGGATCAAGTTTTATAAAAAGTGGTTATAGTTTAGGTTTTTAATAAGTATCTAGTTCTCTGTAACCTTGGCTCTGATACTAATCTGTAACACCCCCAAAATTTGGTACAACGAAATACTTAATCAAGCTTTCGGGGTGCTACTGGATTGGTACACAACACAAGCATAGGAAAACAAGATAGCATAAAACGTTTCATAACCAATTCGTTATTTAATTATTTGGTTACATTTACTAAAATACTGAAAAGTAAGGCCCAAAGAAATCATAAGGTAGGTCCACAAATTATTATTAGAGTTTTGGAATGATCCTCCAACCATGCCCCTTCTGCCAAGCCTCAAAGAAGCAAGCAATCCGAACATCGTCTTAGTTACCTGAGTAAACATGCTAAAAAGGTTAGCTAACGCTAGTGAGTTCATAGGTTTAATCATAAATTCAGTAGTGGACCTGATAGAGTTTATTTTCTATGTGAGACTAAGGTAGATATACAACAAACATTCCAATCATATTTGATAACGCTCAATATGAGTATGTTTTAAGTAGCGTTATTGTTGGTTTTGTGTATGATAATAGGCTATATTTACTCATAAATGTTGCAAAAGTTCAAAAGAAGCGTATTTGTTTGTAAATGTAGCCAGGTATCGTAAAAGGTGAAGAAATGAAGATTTCATGCACATTTGGATAATTCCCGAGGAAAAGTCAAGTGAGGAAACTCTTGGACTCAATGATTAGGAAGCGCAATGATTTCTAAGTGTCTACAACAAATAAAGATCAAGTTTCATCTTGGAAATCAGCATCTAAAGCAAAGAAAAAGGTGCGAATCAAGAAAAGTCAACCAAAGTCAAGATTGGGTGTACGAAAGGATCCCAGCCGATCGGTCGGAGCCCGCAACCAGATCGGCTGGGTGTGGACCGGGTCGCAACCGGATCGGCTGCGTCGCGACCGATCTGGATGCAAACCCTGGAGTTACACTTTTGGTCATTTATTGTTGCCTTAACTTCCATTAATCATTAGAGGCCGATCATTTCCAGTTAATAACTTGTTTGGGACGTTTTTAGCCTGATAGTTAAGGGTTCTTAGCTATAAAATGAACTTAGACTTAGTAGTCTAGTGTGACACAACCAAAAAGAGTAATAGTTTACACCAAGACTATTACCAACCCTTATTATTCATCCCAAAAGCCTAGTATCTGCAATAAAACGTCCAGGAAAGTAATGAGACAAATTCTCATCCATTGTGTAATCATTTGGAGTTGTTCGGTTAGGCTAAGACGATTGGAGGCGTGTGGTTGCTATATTCCACAATTTCTATCTCTTGTAATCCAAAGCTTAGGTATTCTATTGAACTTGTCATGAATTTCTATTCTATTGAATTATTTAAATTACCTTGTTACTACTTGTGTTATGTTATGATTGTCATGGAGTAATTCTTGAATATACTTGTGTGTAAGGATGTAGGAAATTGTAGGAGTGTTCTTATATGTGATGCATGTAAATGATCTTGTTTAAATGAGTTTGTTGGAAAAACTACTAGTCTTGTTTAATTTGTTGGTAAAACATGTTTAAGAAAAAGGACCGAAAGGATTTCTCTTATGTTTTATTCCAAAAAGTTAAGTGACAAACTAGTATGGGGATATGGTGATTGACACTCACCATGTTTACTTATTGAAACAAGACTAGAAACATTTTCATAAAGAAATGGTGGAAAGATTCGTAGGAACAAGTTTAATTAGAACCTTTTACAAACAAATGGATTTTCTAAAGAATAATCATTAGGATAAGGACCGAAAGGATTACCTATATGTTTGTGTTCTTAAAATGATTTTACAAAACATAAACCATGGGTTGGAAATCATTTGATTATGATTTGTGCATTGCATCAAGAGTTTACACCAAGCCTTCATGAACACTCTATGTGATTGCCCATAGACTTCACACAAGTATATGTTTCTTAAATTTGATTTTTACTAAACCACAACTTTGAAGGAAGCCTTGACAAGCTTTCTTGTCTCAAATATTTTAACAAATTAAAACGCAATTCTCTTGGGACGATCTCGACTTACCCACCTTTGCTATCGCGAACAAGTATACTTGCTCGTATGTGTTTATAGTAATTGCCTGATAAATCGTGTTTATAAATTTTAAAACTTGCAACACGTGAGACACATCAAGTTTTTGGCGCAGCTACCGGGGATTTGAGTGTTTTTTATTTGATTTTTTTATGTAAAATTCGTAATATTAGAGTTTGGTTTCGATTGATAAGTAAAAAAATTTTGGTTTTTGGACCAACCGATTCGGCTGCGCGAGCAACCGATCTGGTTGGTCGTCTCGGTAAAAATATGTTTTTTTTTTATTTTTTCTAGTTTCTAGTTTATCTATTATTTTGTGTTTTAGTTTATAGCTTATTTCTTGTCATTTCTGATTTTTAAGCTAGTTTAGAAGATTGCTTATGATTGTTTTTGTCATTTTTAGATTTTTAGTTATATGTCATTTTTTGTTTTATTTAATTTCTATTTAATATTGTCTTTATTAGATTAATAGTCTAGTTAATTGTCAGTTTTAGATGTTTAGTTAGTTTTAATGATTAGTTAATATTATCTAGTTAATGTAGTTTATGCTTAATTACTGTAATTAATGATTTTAATTAGTAGGGTAATGAGTAGACACATTTATTAGAATTTAATTTTTAATTAATTGTCTTTAATTAGTTTTAATTAATTTTAATTTAATAAATAATTTTTTTTTTGGAGTTCACTCTAGCTGATCGGTCATAGCCAGTAACCGAATTGGCTGGGCGAGTTTGGTTTGAGACATACCACCAACCGAATCGGTTGGAGGGCCAACTGATCCGGTTGGAGCTCTCGATAACAATTTTTCTAGTTTCTTAATTTCAAGTTTTAGCCTTGACAAGCTTTCTTGTCTCAAATATTTTAACAAATTAAAACGCAATTCTCTTGGGACGATCTCGACTTACCCACCTTTGCTATCGCGAACAAGTATACTTGCTCGTATGTGTTTATAGTAATTGCCGGATAAATCGTGTTTATAAATTTTAAAACTTGCAACACGTGAGACACATCAAGTTTTTGGCGCAGCTGCCGGGGATTTGAGTGTTTTTGATTTGATTTGTTTATGTAAAATTCGTAATATTAGAGTTTGGTTTCGATTGATAAGTAAAAAAATTTTGGTTTTTGGACCAACCGATTCTGGCCATATGAAGAACCGATCCGGCTGGTCGTCTCGGTAAAAATATGTTTTTTATTTTTTTCTAGTTTCTAGTTTATCTATTGTTTTGTGTTTTAGTTTATAGCTTATTTTGTCATTTCGATTTAAGCTAGTTTAGAAGATTGCTTATGATTGTTTTTGTCATTTTTAGATTTTTAGTTATATGTCATTTTTTGTTTTATTTAATTTCTATTTAATATTGTCTTTTATTAGATTAATAAGTCTAGTTAATTGTCGCTTTTAGATGTTTAGTTGGGTTTTAATGATTAGTTAA